>JAKTWL010000012.1:0-366435 GCA_030581995.1 Wickerhamomyces sp. NRRL YB-2243
CTAAGAACCGTCTGCATGATGATTCTGATCAGAAGGAGAATGTTGATCCATTTAACGGGTTCTCATACACTGATCAGAACTACTTCCATATTTATTCCTAAACGACTAATGGTATAATTTTACCATATGGCCATGGTGTTGCGTAGAGTTGTACATGGAGTTAATCGGCTCATAACCTTACCTGGATTCTGCTATTGAAGATGTTACCCGCGCTAAGGAATGGTAAGCTCGGTTTCCTTGCACTATGAGCGCTCAAAGAACCCTCAAATGTATAAAAGCGTCTCTTATTGACCTTCTGTACTAGAAGGCACCCCAATCTCTCCAACTTATTCGCTCGCAGAGTCCCGAAATGCTTCGAATAATGTGTTCTTTCAGTAAAAACCTCGATGAACAAAATAGCCAGCTGAGAGAGCCAAAAGAAAAGGAAATTTGACCTGGAAAAAAACTCTCCTTTCAATTCACCTCAAATAAAACAACTTGCAAAAACACTACTAACGAAAAACATCAAACTTTGAGGTTCTGCTAGCTTTTAAACAAGTCATCAAGCGTATACACACTGGTGTCTAGAGTATCATCCAGCAATAAGCGTTTTAAACCGGTTTTTGTATCTTTTTCTAGCTTAACAAGGAGTTTTTGTTAATTTGAAGGCAAAAGATAATCAACAAAGAAAAGAAATTTCTTGTATCGAAACGAGTTCAGGGACAACATTTAAGTATAATGAGTACCTATAACCAAGTAACTCCAGCGTCATTTACCAACAGGGGCTCTTACATCCCTCCCCAATCACAACCATCCCGCAAACAACACTCACAACCAAAACTACAATCTCAAACACCCTCGCCTCAGCCATCAGGCTTGCCACTTTCACTGACAAACTTTGTTCAAAACTGCCATGATCTAGCAACTGCCAAAAAGTTATCACCTGAGAGATTTGCAGTGATGCAACTGCAACTGAGACAACTGATTGAAGCAGCCAATAAGCAGAATAAACTTTGGAAGAACGATTGGAGCAAACAGAAAATCCCAATATTCGAACCATCTTGCGCTCTGGAACTGTTCTGTAACATACCTAACTCACATTCCAGTAAGAATACAGGGACAAAGAGAAGCCTCAATGCTAAGAACATCGGTGACGAAGAAATTGACTCAGCAAATAGAAAGAAGGCTAGAGCACAAAGATTTGAAAGAGAGTTGAGAAATACTGTTTCGTCTGCTGGTGATGAAGATTACAAAGCTGATAAGAACCAAACTATTAGAGGAACATCGCAAGCTTTAGAAAAAAACTATTTGAGATTGACATCTGCACCTGATCCTTCGAAAGTCCGCCCACTAACAATCCTACAAAGAGCATATACTTTGATTCTTGACAAGTATAGGAATGGTGCAAGTTATGCCTATGTTTGTGATCAATTTAAGTCCATGAGACAAGATTTGAGGGTACAGTTGATTGAAAATGAATTCACGGTCAAGGTTTATGAAACCCATGCTCGTATTGCGTTGGAACATAAAGATCTTGGAGAATTCAATCAATGTCAAACAGTTTTGAAGAATCTTTATCAATCGTCAGTGATCATTTCCTCAAATGAACCTGAATTCTTGAGCTATAGAATTCTTTATCATGTTTTCACTAGGAACTATGACGTCATTACATTGATTAAATTGAAATTAACCGAGAAAGAAAAGCTGAACTCATCAATCATTCAAGCATTACAGGTTTTGAAAGCTCAAATATCTAATAATTATCATCAACTGTTCATCTTATATTCCAAGGCCAAAGGTACAACCAGACATTTGATGGATTGTTTCATTAATAACGAAAGAGTTAAAGCTCTAGCTGTTATCTGTCGCTCATACAATGTCTTGGGTATGGAGTTCTTGTTAAATGAGTTTCGTTTCAGTGATGAGTCTGATTGTATGAACTTCATTACAGAAATGAAACTAGATCAATTCATTGAACTAAGAGGTGAGAATGTCTTTTTGAATACACAAAAAGCTAGACACATCATCCAACAATTTTTGATTTCAAAGACCAAGATTGATATCAAGGGTCAGATTTGATGATGATTTTGATAGATTATTTTGATGCTTTTGATTCCGATGTGTGCCGAAAAAAGGGTGAGTTCTGAAAAGATGTAAAGTTTACTAACCATTTCACAAATAGAGAACAGTAAGATCATGATATTTCATGAGTCAATTACAAATTTATTGCAAATTTGTATACCCATCTACTTTAATCAGTACATTAGAGTGATACAAAAAAGTTAACCATATAATGAGACCAATTTTTGTATTATCATTCAAATGAAGGTGCAAGTGCAATCAAAGAGAAATTTAATTTATTCTCATCATCTGCTAAATCAATGTAAGTTTGAAATCTTGAGATTAACTGATCTTCATTCAAGATATCTTGTGATGTAGTATCATCAGCTTTACCTAACTTGAATGCTCCGGTTCTGTTCCCGTCCAATTCATAAATGTAACCATTCTTCTTAATGAAGGTTATGAAGTGCAAATTAATCTCATCATTTGCATCTGGAGCTTCTGTCTCACCCGAAATAGCAGCATCTGTATAATCTTTCTCCAGATCATTGATTAACTCAGATACTTTAGCCAAATCCTTTGAATTTTGTTTGAATTGGAAGATTTTGGAATCCTCTTGGTAATCCTCGTTCGACAGATTCGATATTGAGTTCAACAAAGCATATAATCCACATGCATTCTTAACAGTCTGTTTAAACCATACAACATCAGATTCATCATCCGCGAGTATTCCCCTATCTACCTTATCTCTCTCCTCCTGATCTCTGAATTTCTCATATTCTGAGGTCACTGGAAATAGTAATATCACTGCAGGACAAGGTCTTGGTAGGAAGGATAACAAGTCTTTATCAGTCAAAGAATAGACATCATGAAATGAATAGTTATACTTGAGTCCAAGTAAATGGGCAAAATTTGTAAAGATTTCTGGGTTGGATTCCAACGGGATGACAGATTTTGGCATGATAGAATAAATAGATACTAAGCAATTATGGTTGGAGCGATATATAAGCTCTCAGACTACTTTGAATGTCATCGTTGTTCGACTGGAGGTTAAATCCTTCAATTTTGTCAGGTGTACAGAACTCATAATCACTCACAGTTACCCTACCTCAATGCTAACCAACTATATTCATCGTAAGTCCCCCAGAGTTACAGCCTATTTATATATAGGACAAGCATCCCACCCTTGATACTGATAAGCACACCTTCAACAATTAATCAGGTGTCAAGAAGTACACCTACATTTGAGTACATGAATTAATCAAGCTATCGGAAAAAGGAACTTCAACGTAATCATGGGAAGAGCACCATCGGTCATAACCTCGCAGTATGGGAGTATTACTTTTTACGTTTGACCATATTAGATGTAGCACGTCCAATTTCAAGTCTCCTTCTTTGAATTCTGGGGAGAGAATACTTATCAAGATGGTCACAGATCACAGACATCGTTCCTATAAACTATTTCTTATTTGTGATTACCATTTAAAGCAATTTGAACCGAAAATTCTCCGTGTCGCGGGAACTTTACTCCTAATTCCGCAATGAGTATCCCTTCCAGCAACAATAAAAACGAGCTCAGAAAACTTATTCTTGTTCATGTTTGATGGTTCTTAACATAGGTCAAGGAAAAAATGGTAAAGGTTGATAAATACATCAAGCTGAACTCAGGCTACAAGATTCCTTCGGTCGGTCTGGGAACATGGAAACTTCCAGCAAACAAAGCCTCTGAAATAGCTTATCAGGCATTGAAACATGGTTGTAGACATATTGACACAGCAATTTACTACCACAACGAAAAAGAGATTGGTCAAGGTATTGCTAAATGGTTGAAGGAGGACCCCTCTACCAACAAGAGAGAGGATGTCTTCTACACTACAAAACTATGGACTTTTGATACTTATTCTCAGTGTAAGACAGAAATATCCAGGGCATTAAATGCCGTTGAGAGTAACATTGGATACATAGATCTGTTGTTGCTACACCATCCAATGCCTGGTCCAGTAGGAAGATTAGAGGCATGGAAGGCATTGCAAGAAGCTGTTGAGTCAGGGAAAGTCAAATCAATTGGTGTTTCCAGTTGGGGTGAAAGACACCTTGATCAGTTGTTCGCATGGGATGGTCTCAAGATCAAGCCAGCAGTTAATCAGTTCGAAGTAACACCATGGTGTATGAGAGAATCCTTAAGAAAATATAATCAAGAAAAGGGGATACTAGTACAAGCTTATTCACCATTGGGACAAGGTACAAGACTGGCTGATCCAACTGTGGTGAAACTGGCAAAGAAGTATGATGTTGAACCAGCACAGATCCTTATTCGTTGGAGTTTGCAGAACGGATTGAATCCAATTCCAAAAACACAGAACATTGATCGTCTTGTAAAAAACTTGGAAGTCTTTGGGTTTGAGCTTACTGATGAAGACATGAAGTCATTGGATCATCCAGATGAGTACGATCCATTGGACTGGGATGTCCTAGATCATGAATAGTTAGCCCTTGCTTATTCTGATTAGATAATATATTACATAATCACACACCTATATAAAAAATTTTCACCAATAAAGTTTCTTTACTTCTTTCTAATCTTTTTGTTTTGGTTCTTTACATATTTTACTACACTTTCGGATTACCAGCGCTCTCATTATTACCACCGTATGATGTTTTACTAGTGCAAAAATGGCCGAAAGGAGAGAGGAAGTTTGTAAAGAACTTGTCTCCATTTAAAAATCGGATTTCTGGTTTGATGCTCTTTTATTTGAAGAGGTTTGGTCAAGTCTGTCTAGAAATCGGTTCGCTTGTGGAACACATTTTTTGTATATCTATAGCAATTATTAGACGAATTCTGAGAACTGAATAACATTGTAGAACTATTTTGCCAGCTTTTATATGGAGATAAGTCACCAATATTATTTTTAGCAGGCGCAGATTTTGTAAGACGCCTTACTTTCTCTTACCCGTATGAAAAAATTCAAAACATCACCACACAATCACCCCGTCCACCAACGACTGCCAGATTTACTCGACTCAATGACCGAGAAGAAGGAACGACACTCGCATCTCCCCAAAGGTCTGCTTCTCCCTTATATCATCATCTTTAGAATCGTCAACTCACTTACAATATTGACGTATTTTCAGCCAGATGAGTATTGGCAATCGTTAGAACCAGCACATCGGTTCGTGTTTGGATTTGGTCATTTGACCTGGGAATGGAAGGCTGGTCTTCGAAGTTTCATACATCCTTTGATATTCACTATACCTTATTACATATCTTCTTTCTTGGGGTTGGAAGAAGTTGGAATCTTGCATCTTCCTAAAATCACACAAGCTATCATTGCTAGTGTTGGTGAATATTACTTATATCAATTTGTTTATAACTTGACCAAGGATGAAATTATTTCAAGGTGGGCCCTGGGTTTGAGTATAGCAAGTGCTTTCAACTGGTATATCATTACAAGAACGTTCTCCAATAGCCTGGAATTGACACTGACTTCAATCGCATTAAGCTATTGGCCATGGGATCATCAACAGCTCAATAGGGGAAGTTTTAATAAGAGTCTAATTTTTGCTACAATCAGTTGTTTGATCAGACCTACAAATGGTCTGATATGGGTATTCTTGGGTATATCTTTGCTATCAAACGTTAAAGACTGGAAAATAAGGGTGAGCTTATCATTACGTGCATTGTTCATTGGCTCGATAATTTTCATCATCAACTGTGGTATTGATTACTTATACTACGGAAAATTGACAATACCACTGTGGAACTTCATTAAGTTCAATGCCATATCATCACTCTCAAGGTTCTATGGGGTTGCACCATGGCATTTTCATATCTTCCAAAGTCTGCCGGTCATACTAATGCTCTACTTACCATTTTTCATAGTTGGTTTATTGAGGTATGAAAACAGATTGCTCAAAGGACTAGTTCTGTTCATCATGGTCATATTCTCAACAATTGGCCACAAAGAGTTCAGATTTTTATACCCTATTCAACCTTTTCTGTTCCTGATAGCTGCATATGGCATATTTCATGTGAACTTACATCATTCGAAACTTGTGCAGTTCTCCATGATATTCATTATCATTTTCAATAACATCATTGCTATCTTTTTTACACAATTCAATGAACGTGGTGTTATTGATGTCATCAGTTATTTGAGGTATGACCCAGATGTCTACTCAGTTGGATTCCTAACTCCATGTCATTCAACGCCATGGCAGTCAAACTTGCATAGAGATGATATTGAGGCTTGGTTTTTGACATGTGAACCACCGCTGCATCTATTGGACTCGGCCAACTCAACTCTTGAGTTGAAGGAATATAAAGATGAATCTGATCTATTCTATGAGGATCCTAGGTTATTCCTATTTCAAAACTTCCCACCTCCATTCAATAAAGATTTGAGAAGTCCTGGAAAGTTATATCACCACGAGTGGCCTACACATTTGATCTTTTTTGAAAAATTGGAACCATTCATCAAGGATTATTTGAAAGATTCGCCGTATCAAGAATGCAAAAGATTCTTCAATTCATATTTCCACTGGGACGATAGAAGAACAGGTGATGTCATTGTTTACTGCAAATGGCCTTGGGAATAAATAAAATTAAGGTATATACATATGAATGTCTTTCTTAGACATTCCATCTATCATTATTTGACACTGTTGTATCACTCTGTGTATAATCTTGGATCTTTGCCATCGTTTGGGATAAGGGCGAATAATTCTCCTTCATTAGCTCGATTGACTTCTTCCTACTTTCATTGAAATGATCCCATATTAGTTTCGTTTGTTCATCTTCTGAATCTTTGAACGATTGTTCTAGGGTAGTATACGACTTGAATGCAGTTTTCCATTGTGCTTGTTTCACGCAAACATCGAAAAGGCCAATGATACAACTGACATCAGAAAACTCAACACCTAGCTTGAACCATTCTTTTGCCTTTGGAATATTCCCAAACAGGTTCAATTCCAAGAATCCTAACTGCTGGAAAGACTCCTTGAAGCCTTGACTTGCACTTGTTTCAAAATGATATCTGGCCCTCTCTGGATCATGGAGGTTCAGTTGACCAAGGTAATAGTGACAGTCTGCAACTTTATCTATAGGACCTGTTCTTATTGATCTTTCAAAAAACGTTTTACTCCTGGTTAGGTCAGGTTTTTGAAAATATAGTATTCCCAATTGTTTAAAAATTTCAGATGCCAGGAATGTTTCACTTTCAATCTCTAGAAAGTCAGTGTAGAATTTCTCAGCTTGATCAGCCATTTTATTCTTGAGACATAAATCACCACTCAATTTCATTGTGAGTGGGTGATTTAGTTCTAGTAGTCCACTCACAAGCTTCTTAGCATGGACTTTATCATCCTGTGGTGCTTGCTCATCAACAATAGCCTCAAATGCCAACAGGGAAACAGCATCGTTGTTTCCGTACTCAGCAGCTTTCTCGATCAACACATTCTCTAAATCAACCAGATTTTTGTTGGCAGTGTGTGTCATTACTCTGATGTTTTCCAGTACCTTCTTCATTATCATCAAGTCTGAGGCATTGATATAAGATGGGATTTCTGGTTCTTCTTCTTTATCCAATCCTGAATAGATTGTCTCATAAACGGTGTATAGTTTAGCATAACTATGTCGACTATCAAGGTCAAAAAGTACCCGATTTATGAGCTTTTTTTGTGGCAATATGTCATACAATGGAGGTCTGTTCGTCGAGAAGCATCTCAGACTAGTCAAAATCGGATTCCTGGATCTGATCATGGTTTATTAATGTATCGCAACGCTCATCTCTAGCTGGGAAACTGGAATTTTTCAGTGGTCTTTTTTTATTTGGGAGTCCGCTTTCAAAGGAAAAATGAACATCCCCAGAAAAAAGATGATCAACAAATTTCTGATTGATCATCTTCACTTTGCAGGTCACATAGGAGTTGATTGTATCGTAATTCTGGAATGCTGCAGTTCTCTAGAAGTTTCAGCTCATCAGTTGCCAGAAAAGTGGATTATTCCCATGCAGTTATTGGCGGAGGTGTAATTGGGTTGGCCATCGCCAGTGAATTATCCAAAAAAGCTGGAAATAAAGTCATTCTCATAGAGAAGAACACTCAATTGGGGCAGGAAACCTCGTCTAGAAACAGTGAGGTGATCCATGCGGGGATATATAATCCTCCAGACAGTTTGAAAACTAAGCTTTGTATAGAGGGTAAAGAGTTGTTATGGAAAGAGGCCTTCAGAGCAGGTGTTAAAATGCAAAAAGTTGGAAAATGGATCGTTGCTCAGAATGATGCTGAGGATGCCTATATAGAACATTTACATTACAAGGCCAGGGATCTTGGGATCAAGACCGAGCTGATTCCAACTTACAAAGCTCAATATATAGAACCATGTGTCCAGGCACTTAGAGGTATACTGTCCTCACCAACAACTGGTATAATCTCATCACACTCTTTGATGGATTATTTACAGAGTGTGTTTCAAGAGAATGATGGTGAAGTTGCTATTGGTTCTGAAGTTACTGGACTTGAAAAGTCATCCGATGGTTATAACGTGATTGTTAAATCAAGTGTTGGTGATGCCGAAGAAGTGATAATTAACGTTTCCAATGTTGTTAACTCTGGTGGATTATATGCTGATAAGATATCCAATTTCCTACTACCAGAAGAAAGACACTTCAAATATTTTTATGCAAAAGGCACTTATTTCAGTTTCAACAATTCATTCCCTGAGATCAGAAGACTGATCTATCCAGTTCCAGGTAAGAACATCAAAGGGTTAGGAACTCATCTAACTTTGGATCTCGAGGGGCAAATGAAATTCGGTCCAGACATCGAATGGGTGGATTCACCAACTGACTTGACACCAAGTGTCAAGAATAAAGAATCTGCATATGCTGCCATCCAGAAATACTGTCCTCATATAATGATTAATGATCTTGAACCATCTTATAGTGGGATCAGACCAAAGTTGGCAGGACCTGAAGACGATGGATTCCATGACTTTTACATCAAAGAAGAGGAAGGGTTCCCTGGATTTGTGAATCTGTTGGGGATTGAGAGTCCTGGTTTGACCTCGAGTATGGCTATTGGAAAATACGTGTCAAAAATATATCATGGCTGAAGCTTACTTGTACATATATACACATGAAATCATTTCAGCATACTAATCAGATTTTGTAAGTTTGGGTAGTTTTTCTGGGACAGTTGGGCTTGGTGCCTCTAGGAAGAATTGACTAGTCAGTGCTTCCTCAGTGTTCCATCTATCTGCTGGATTCATCTCTGTTAATCCGTTTAATAGGTCTAGAGCAGATTCAGTAGCAGCAATGAATCTTCTTCTCTGTTCAGTTCTAGTAGGTTTAGGATATATCTTCAAGTTATTATAGCCTGGTAAGCTTGACACATTTGGCCAGTCTTGGTCAGTAGGTGTACCCAATGCTTGGAACGTAACATCAACCTGATGAATATCATCATTCCCCGGTAGGTATGGAACTCTTAGCATCAATTCAGCAAAGATGATCCCCACAGACCATAGATCAACTGCCTCTGTATAGTGCTTAGCTCCAAACAATAACTCAGGTGCCCTATACCATCTTGTAACTACATTCGAAGTCAAATCCTCGTTGGGTGCTCCCAATGATCTGGCTAACCCAAAATCTGCAATCTTCAACTGTCCATCTGGTGCTAATAACAAGTTATTTGGTTTCAAATCTCGATGCAGGATATAATGTCTATGACAGTGATGTACACCTCTCAAAGTCATCAACAGCCATGACTTGACATCAGCGGGACTGAACAGAATGGCACGATCTTTTATAATCATTTCTAAATCAGCAGGCAGGAATTCTAACACTAGATTCAAGCTTCCTTGGTCTGAAAACACATCAATAAGTTCAATCACGTTCACATGCCTTAGCTCTTGAAGATACTTTACTTCTCTTATAGCACTCATATCCAATCCATCCTTGAACTGACCTGTTTTGATTTCTTTGATAGCAATGTCTCTATTTGTGGTTGTTTGTTTCCCCAAAAAAACCTTAGCATAGGTACCTTCACCTACTTTTTTGGCTTATTAAATTGTGTTAGTGATGTAAGCTATTGCCTGTCTCGTAGCTCAACTTACTTTTCGAGTATTTGTGGACAATATCAGTCATTTCTAGTGTGGTCTTGATTGTTGTAGGTAAGATTTATATAGTTAACGATGATGGATTTTTTCAGTAGTGGAAAAATTCTAAAAAATCTTGCAAAGTTTCTGCTTCATCAGCCATTCTGTACAGAAGTCGTTTAATTATTTCAGCTGGAAGAACTCACAAGACACCTTTGTATATATCGTGATAAGAGAGAGTTGCTGTTATAAAGAGAATTTCAACATGCTTTTCCTGAGACCCTTCAGAACACAGCTGAGGAACTTGAGACCGATTCAATTCAAGAGATTCAATTCAGACATATCGAGTTTCGAGCTTCTTCATCCAACATTGTTGAAAAGAGCAGAGATTTTACAGGAAGAGCTCAAAACATTCGATAGTATTCTTTCAACTGGTGAGTTCTTAAGTGCAGCTGATCAGAAAAAATACTCAAACTTATCATCAATTGTGGAGTCATACAAAGAATATATTGCAGATGCCGAATCACTGCAGGAATTACAATCTCTGCTTGATGATGAATCTTTGAGAGAAGAAGCACAGCTTGAACTTGAGATAACGATACCAAAACTGATAAAGGCTACAGAAAAACTGAAAACCAAACTACTCCCTCCACATCCATTTGCTGATAAACCTTGTATCTTAGAATTAAGACCTGGTATTGGTGGTGTTGAAGCTATGATCTTTACTTCCGATTTGTTCAACATGTACACTGGATACGCTTCTATGAATCGTTGGCCATTCACTGTTGTTTCAAGAACAACCAATCAAAGTGGTAATGGTATCACTGAAGCCATTTTAAGTATAGATGAACCGGGTGCGTATGATAGATTGAGATTTGAAGCTGGTGTTCATAGGGTCCAGAGGATTCCAGAAACAGAAAACAAAGGTAGAACTCAAACTTCCACGGCTGCTGTTGTTGTGTTACCGCAAATGGGTGAGAAGGGACAACCTGAGGATGCTGATGAACGATCTTTTGCTGTTGGTGAGGTTAGAATCGATGTCATGAGATCAAGTGGGAAAGGTGGTCAGCATGTCAACACAACGGAGTCGGCTGTTAGATTGGTTCATATTCCTACTGGTATCATGGTCTCAATGCAAGATGAGAGATCACAACATAAGAATAAAGCTAAAGCCTTCACTATATTGAGAGCTAGGTTGGCAGATTTGGAAAGAGCCCAGTATGAAGAAGAAGAAAGAAAGAAAAGATCTGAACAAGTCTCATCTACTGACAGATCAGATAAAATAAGAACATATAATTTCCCTCAGAACAGAATCACAGATCATAGATGTGGTTACTCAATCCATGATGTTGATGGTGTCATGAGTGGTGAAAAACTGGACTCCATCATTGATGAGTTAGTGAAACATGAGACTCAAGAGAAATCCAAACAACTTTTGGATGAGCTCAAGGAATGATGAATAACAGTTGACAATTTCTCCTCCATGGCATTATAATTCTCAGGACTAGCACCTGATATTTGTAGTACTTGTACGAAATTTGGTTACCCAGACAACCGCTGTTCTGAGATCACGTGCTAGTCTGTCTTTACCAGGGCACCTGACCAATGAAGATCTATGTGATGTGAGCGTCCTATAAAAAAGGCAAGTACGTAAGACATCAACCTGATCTCTCTCCATCGAAGCTCTGAGGTCTGATGATAAGTGGAGTATGAATGACAATGGCATATTATACCGTGCAAACGGGAAAGTGAAAGTGGGTCAGTTAGAACGATTCACCATATCTTATGAGCCAAAAGAATCGCAGATGACATCAGATTGTGCACAAGCTTCAATATGGTTAAAACTTAGAAACACTGAGAATATCACACTTCGAGCTGCTTTCTTACGCGGACCATACATAATATATGTGGATGTGAGGACAGCAGAGTTTCATCATGACAAATCGACTTTTGTGACGGCTGATCAACCGAAATTTGAGCCAAATCTAAGTCCAGGCCAAAGCTTCGCTGCTGAATTGTCGATGCATACGATAAAACCCAGATATGTTTGGATTGTTGATGTTGTCAGTCAGATAATATTCAGTACATCAACCGAAGTAACGTTTGAAGTCCTTCTTGGTAGAAATAAAGACTGTTTTGATGCTAAATGTGAGAGACTGGGAAGTTTTGTTCCAGAATTGATTGTTAACAGAAAAGACACATTAGACCTCTGGAGTTTACCCCAACAAGTACCCAATAAACCAACACACCTAGTAATCTTAACTCATGGACTTCATAGCAATACTGGGGCTGACTTGTTTTATCTAAAAGAGCAACTGGATTCTATTGCAGAAAAGACCAATCAATCTATGATTGTACGAGGATTTCATGAGAATGTGTGCAAAACTGAAAAGGGTATTCAGTTCTTAGGAAACAGATTGGGGAAATACATCATTTCAGAGCTATACAATGAAAATATCACACGTATTTCATTCATTGGTCACTCTTTAGGTGGACTGGTTCAAACGTTTGCTATTGCTTATATTGAGATTAATTATCCTTGGTTCTTTAAGAGTGTTCATCCTACCAATTTCATCACACTGGCATCGCCATTTCTAGGAATTGTTACAGATAACCCAGCATATGTCAAAGCGGCGTTGACATTCGGTATCGTTGGTAGGACTGGTCAAGATCTTGGATTACAGTCTAATGGATCGAAGGAGCCTCTTTTGAAATTGCTGCCCACTGGTCCTACTCATAAGATTTTGAAAATGTTCAAAAATAGAACACTTTATGCCAATACTATAAACGATGGAATCGTTCCACTATATACTTCATCCCTTTTGTTCCTGGATTTGAAAGGGTTGAAGGAGGTTTCATCAGTTCAAAGTGAGCAGCCAGTAATAAAGCCAGAATCCAAAAATCCATTTCAAAAGGCTATGAGCTTATGGGCTCCGATGTTAAATTCTGATAAAGAGTCCACGCATAGTTTCCCCAAGACTTCAATGATAGAATCAGCCACCGCTATTTTGATACCTCCATTGCCACCTACGAAGTACATTACTGATCCTGATTCAAGAGAATGTGTTATCCTTCATGATAAGGTCTATACGGAAGCTGACATAACGCCAAAACAACATAAGCCAAAGACCTTTATTGAGAATCTAGATCCACTGAGAAAGTTTCAAGATTTAGAGGAAGAGATTGCTAGAGAATGGCATAAAGACATGTCATGGAGAAAAGTGTTGGTGAAACTGAAACCAGATGCGCATAACAATATCATAGTTAGAAGAAGGTTTGCTAATGCCTATGGCTGGGGAGTGGTAGATCATTTGATAGAAAATCATTTCATGAAGCCCCCATACGAAGTTGACGAGACACGTCCATCCACACCAGCTGATAGGAAGAACTTAGAAGAGCTTGAGGATATAGTTGATGAGAAAATTGATGAGGAAATGGATTTGGGAATGCAGCACAGTCATTGGGTTAACGAGAAGATTGAAGAGAGTTTATTTGATGTTGGACCTACAGGTCTCATTTCAAACCTCAATGAGATTCTGGATAACTTCAAAAATTGGAATATGAATGGGGCCAATGCAGATGAAGTCGTTGAAGGATTACAAGAAACTGACATACAAACTTATGCTGAAGGCTTTTATGGTTGAGCCAATATTGGCATCATATTTAATGACTTAATGGATTCTAAGTAAAATATCGAGTATATCGGTATCCCTGAGATACTCCAAGAGTAGAAACTCCCTGATCTCAGAGTATTCACTAGCTTTTGCATATTGACTCAAGGTCAGGTTTGTAAATTGTTTGGTTTGGACCTCAGACAGACTTAGTAACTTCAAAGCTTCAATAAGTTTGAAATATAATGGGAATTCAACTGGTAATGATAATCTACTCCATACTGTTTGGATATCCAACGATAACTGATTGACTGTTGATGAATTGAAGTGGTTCGTCTTGATGATTGAATTGAAAAAAAACTCGGATAGCACGTAGGAGATATGGTTTTTCAACAATTGTAATTGTCTAGCTGTTATTATTCTCCCAATAAATCCTATGTATTCATCTAACGTCTCAATCAGTGGAACCAACTCAACGGAGATTTTCAAATCGTCATCAGTCTTACGGGAATTCCAAGTATTCAGTGATAGATAACGCTTGCTCGATGATTTGATAGAACTATCAATAAATCTTTCCAACAGTTCCCAGGTTTTCAACTCCAATGTTTGATAATCTTTCAGAATTGATGTAAATAAGGATATAGTTTGTGAAGATGATGTTACTTGGTTGAATAGTGTGTTTAATTCAATGAAAATGAATTCTTGATTCCAAAAATTCAGTGAGTTTGAAGTAAATTTGATTGAACTGTAGATCCGAAGTATTCTTTCAATACCATTTGTACCTGATATGTCAATCCCCGTATTTAGTGATTTATGGGACTTGAACAATTCATTGAATGCATCAAACCCATCATTCAGTCTATTCAAATATGAAGTCAATAAATGAAGATAGATCTTTGAGAAAAATTTTAACTTGAACTTATTCAATTGTGGTAATGTTTCATATTGCAGTTTGAAAACTTTTGAGAAATTCTTGGTTATGTTCTCGAACAATATTTTCAACTTCACAGCAGAGATCGTTGGTTTTAGATCATCAGCACCAACAGATGTATGGTCGATCTGGAAACAGTTCGTAGAGTTCACTATTGATTCAAAGTTTGTGGAACTTGTTTGGATCTCTCTAGTCATCCAAGTTTCAAGATCATCATAGCGAAAATATTGAAAAATTCCGGCCCATTTCCCATCATTTGCAGGGTCATAATAGAACCCATTGATCAAAGTTTCGTCATACTGTAAAGTCTCACTGATCAGATGGATCAGGATCTCATTTGATGTGGAATCATCCTTGTTCTTCCTTATAATTTCAAGGTAGCTTTGTACTTTCTTTATGAGTGGACGCAATGATGCTCTGATAAATTCAGAATGAGCTGAAAGATGTGACAGATCTGTGGAACTCAAGTTCCAGAGGTTATTGATGTTTACCAAATGTTGATCTAGATAGTTCAAGTGGTATGTATAGAACAGTTCTGGCTTATCTATTCTGTTGGTTTCATTTGTGGAATTGAAATGGTAGTCAAAACTAACTTTAAAATTGGAAGCAATCCGTTCAAAGGCTATTAAAACATCGTCTTCAGTTCTGATTAATGACTGTAAATTCACAAGATTGACAAAACAGGTTTGAGTCTTCTCATCGATGAAACCAGTACGTAACCATTTTGATGATGCAATTGAGTCTTTGAAAAGCTGTGATAATTCAGGAATGAATGAGCTTACTAATGATTCAAATTCAAAATGGAGTTCTGTTTTATGTTCCGGTGCCTTCAAAAGGTTGATGCTTTTCTTGATCTCCTTCAATTGGTGAAAATCAATAGACGAGATAGTCTTGAGTTGTCGTTTGATGTCATCGAATTCTAGTTGGTTGAATCTTTGCTGTTCAAGTTCAATCTTGAGCAGTATTAGAGAACGAGCTTTCACCAAAGAGGGAATCTCCCCATGGCTTATAGTTAAAGCATCAAGGGAATCGAGATCATTGTTTCTGATTGCCAACTGTAGACTATTTGAGAGCTCATTTGCCTTTTCTTCAACTTTGTTGTCATCATTGGCTTCAGTGTGTTTTTGAAGAGCAAGTCGCTCACTCTCAAGCGCCTGGATTCTTCTGTTGATCTCGGCAGGGTTCTCCAGAAGAGCAGGAGAGAATACCATTGTATGATAACTAGTCCTTCTATTTATTCCAGGTGTAAAAGAAGCTAGAGATGATGCTCTTTTGTTAGCACTGGAGGTGTCCTTCCAATCCATGTTGGATTCACCGCGAACTTGTCCTGTGATTATTCTCGCTCGTAACCTTTCCTCATAGGGAACTCTCTGCGAATTACCGAGGATCATCCATCCATTCCTCATCATCATGAGTTCATTCTATAGCAAATGATTGGGGGCTATCGCGTACATCCACCTACTATACACTACAGTATTACACCCTATTCAGTCAATCTGTTCAACAGAACTGTCATCCACTGGTGTGTCTGTGAATTTAAGGTCATATAAGCCCTCCTACTAAAACTTTTCAGTTGCTTCTCAATTTTTCCCACTTCAGTGGGTCATCACCCAAACAAATTATTCCAAGATCTGTTTTGACCCTTAAAAGCTATCCTTTTTTAAAGAGTACACTTCATCACATCACAATCATCCACAAATGTCATCAATTAACAGACCTGTTCAAATACAAGAGTTCATTCTCGCATTGCGTGAGATCCCGGACGAACAGCTTATTACAATAAAACAAGAACTTGCCAAATCTATTCAAAAACTGTTGAAGACTAATAACAAATTGAAAAAATTGGCTGAAGGTGAATCCACAGAAACTACCAATGATGCAGATTCAGTTAGTGATGATGAAGAGTACTATGATGTTTCAAAGGAAGATACCAACTTATTTAAGCAAATTGTCCATGAGAACGAAGTTGTCGTGGGAAATCAACAAACAAGGGTGGATGCTGTTGACGAAGAGTTAACCTACAGGGGTATCAAACATGAAAAGCTTGTCTTTTGAGAAATTCAAGATACTGTTTACTTTAATGTGATTATGATTATGGATTTCTGAACTGTAGGAGATTTCGATTATATAGAGCCCAAAGATTCAACAACCTTAGCACCTATTTCTTTCACAAGTTCCACACTTTTGAGTATCAAGTGAGGTTTTATGCTTTTCAAGTTTGATTCTTCATTCAATTTCACATTTGTTATTGGGGAGATTGGTTTATCTTGAAACCAACTAACTATTAAAGAGTTGTCACAAACTGTTATTTCCTCAGAAGTTGGGTCAATTAGCACATTTTCTTCAATCAGTGATATGGTGAAGATTAAAGGCACCAGTATTTCCAGTTTAACCATTTCGTAGTCATGAAATTGTGGTTGTTCTTCAATCTCTTTGTCATCGACAGAAGAGACTAATTTTGGTAAATAAGTATGGTTTAAAGCCAAAAATGATGTAAATGAAATGACTGATAATGGATATGAAAAGTTTGCAATGACTAAAACATCGATGAATAATTTGAAGCTGAATCTCTCTGTTAATTTCAAAGAGCTGAAGTCAATATTTTGTTTATAAAGGTTTGTTAAAGTAGACTTTATTGTTAAAACCAATGAATCATCATCTCTATGTCCAGCAATATCAATATCAACCTCAATAAGTTCTGGATTCTTGGAAGTCTCCACGACTTTTGACTTTATGCTGACCAAACATTGAGTACCATCAGCCAATGTGATTTGAGCACTTCCATTACTGGTGTCAATAAGATCAATCTGTGATTCCATCGGACTAAACTGTGAAGTACTTCTTCCATCTGGTCTTATTGGAGGAGACTGTTTTAGCGACTCATATAAGTATGAGCGTTCTGTGGTTGAGAGCACCATTTCTTGAGATATACCCTTTGAAGATTGGAAAAGAAAACTGTATATTGTGTGTTTGAAGATGGGCCCTTTTCTTCGGTGGGTTCAAAATTTTCATGTCAGATTTTTTTTTTTGTTCTATTTTTCCCTTCCTTAAAGAACCCGATCAAATTACAAGCCTAAATCAGTTTGATCAACGGCGGTTAATCAACTTTTAAGAAGTCATGATAAGACAGATTTGGTTGAGTTTATCCATCTTTTTGGTGGTCTCTGCAACCTATGCACCGGTTGCAGTTTCCTGTCCAAGTTTCCCACTTTTGAGAAAAGGACCGGTAAATTGAGATAGATACCACAAATCATTTTAAATCTACCGTGGATCGTTTATACTAATAGTTCGCCACTGTTTGAACAGACACTCAATCCCAGAGAAGTGGCATACGTTGAGAATAAACAACATTTCAGTCAAGCATCGTTGAAGTCATTTCTCGAGAGAGCTCAGATTCCAGAATTTGATGTCTCAGCGTTTTTTCTATCTTCTAAGAAGCCCATTGGGTTAGGAATCGCCATCTCAGGCGGTGGTTATCGCTCTTTCTTAAATGGTGCTGGGTTTCTAGCTGCTCTTGATGACCGGACAATCAATTCAACAACGAAGGGACATCTTGGTGGGTTACTCCAATCTGCTAATTACATATCCGGTATTTCTGGTGGATCTTGGACCTTGATGAGTATGGTGCTCAGCGACTTCAAACCTTTGGTGAAGTTGAGACATGAATGGGATATGTTTACTCCGCTATTGGAAGGTATCCCTAACCTGACTCAAGCAGATGTTTCAAGAAATGATGTACAAGTGTTACCAGCAGACTTCAAAGACGAGGACTCTGATTTCTATGAGAAATTGGGCAATTTGGTTAAAAGAGATGATCTTGAACTCTGGAGTGAAATTGACTCCATGGTTCAAAATTTGGTATCAATAGAAAAAAGAGAAGCCAAAGATAAGAAGGAGGATTACTGGTTCGAGGGATTCAAGACGTTTTTCAAGGATCTTTTCAAGAAAAAAGAAGCCGATGTTAGATTATCTTCTCAGAATCTCTTACCCCATATTGAAATGTCATCATCTGAGTTATCGTTGAAGTCAATGAGGAAAATATTCAATTTTTACAAAAACTTACATCTTGAAGTTCGTTCAAAGAAAGCTCAAGGGTTTGCGGTTTCATTTACCGATTATTGGGGTCGAGCTTTATCAAGAAGGATTTTTCCCAAAACTGCTAGATCTCCAAATGTTACATTTTCAAATGTGGTAAAGTTGAACTCTTTCAAAGAATACGAAATTCCCTTCCCCATCATTCTTTCTGATTTAAGAGAGCCTGGAATTAAAAGAACTAGTATCAACTCAAATGTTTTTGAGTTCACACCGTTTGAATTTGGTTCATGGGACATGAACATGTTTGTTAATCTAAGGTATCTTGGATCTTTACTATATGATGGTAGACCTTCATTCCATTTGCAAAACCATTCAATCTGCTTCACAAACTTTGATAATGCAGGATTTATCACTGGTACATCATCGTCATTATTCAATAATGTTTTTATCTATGTTTGGCAACTAGCTGCAAGTTCCTCTAGAAGTAATTATAGGGCAATCAAAACAGTCTTGAATACATTTGGATTAACTTCACTACAAGATGGAAAGAACCCTAAAAAACATCCAGATTATGCATTATACTCTCCTAATCCATTCTTTAGATATGGATCAAAATATGAGAATGAAGTGTATGACTCCAAGAACCTTTATTTGGTTGATGGTGGAGAGGATGGCCAGAATATTCCATTTGTTCCATTATTACAGGAGGGTCGAGGTATTGATGTTATTTTAGCCTTGGATTCAACGTCAGATTTCAAAGGCTGGCCTAATGGTACCATTGTTCAAAACACTGCAATGAGATTCAATCATCCAACACATAAAGGTTGCAAAATCACAATCAAAAATCAAGTTCAGACCATCAACATGTTTCCAAATGTTCCTGATCCTGAGACTTTTCTTGTTAAAGGATTGAACACAAGACCTATATTCTTTGGATGTCATTTAGAAAGATTTGGTCGGCGAAATGATTCCTCTGGCTCAATTGTTGATTCATTCTTTCCCCCTATTATAGGTTATTTTGCAAATTCTGAATATTCCTACCGCTCAAACACATCCACATTCAAGCTTACGTATGATTATGATGAAGTCACTTCGATGTTGGAGAATGGGTATAATATTGCAACGTATGGGAACTCAACCTTTGATGAGAATTATCATCAGTGTATGGGTTGTATTCTAATCAAGAGAGAATTCGACAGGAAGGCTAGAAACTTGAGCATAATCAATGACTATTCAAGTCCAAAGTTTTGTGAGAAGTGTTATGAGGATTATTGCTATAACTAACAATAGAAGCAAATCTCTGATGTTTTTTTCTTTTTAACTCAAACCGCTTTCGTAAATCTTGTGTAAGCGGTGATCGGATTTAGATAAAACCGAACGTCTCTCTGCAGCACCATCTCGGTTTTATTTTTAGGCCTAAAGCTATTCCGTGGTAGCTAATAAATGCTGAGGATAGATCATGATTCATGATGCATGAAACCTTCAATCAGTTCGTTCAGTCAGTGGGGCCTGGGGCCTGGGCTTACAGGATGAAGCTGTTACCTTCCAGTGTTTACTCAAGTAAGCGGAATCCCCTATATTTTGTTTGATGCTACGCTAATTGGTCAAAAAGCTTGATGTTTCCATTCCCGATGTCGCGGTCCTCACCTGATAGCGCTGCAACTCAACCCGAGAAACGTTGAACGTCTGGAATAAAAACTAGTGCACCTCATAAATCTAATTGAACAATAACCACAGATAAGAGCCAGATGTTGTTGATGAATTGACGATTGACGAAAGTAGGTTGGAACGTCTCAGAATATCTGGGAATATCTTGAACAATTCGGATGGCAGAATCCTATCGCTTCCTTTGTACAATTAATATGTGCAGCTTCATTAACGCGACCATAAAAATGAAATTACAACTGGTTTAAGGTTTTCGCCGATATATAGCTGCTGTACTACTAAATTATTACAAAGAACGAAACGGACCTTCTATGAATACAGCTAGATTATAATCTGGGAAGTGGGAACTGGCCGGCTGCTTCGTAGTATATTCTTGGCCATGTTCAGAGTCCGACGCCTAACCAATTCAACTATTAGAGAGTGACGTGGCTGTAACTAGTTGTAGCTTAGTGGGATCGGAAAGCCTGCAGCAAGGGAATTAATGACCACGCAAAACCGACACTCTCCAGCTCCCAGGAGATCAGGGCAATACCATTCGTGGCCGTCGGTTGCTAATTCCTGAACGGGCATTAAGTTCAATCACGGAGGGAATCTCGAGATGCGATCGCGACTGCATTCAATTATTTAATAATATTTACCAAAACACCTTCGAAATAATCAGCATCAGCTCCTTGACTATGTTTTATAAGCTCTCTCAACTCTCAGGTCTCAGCTCGCAAAAATTCAATCAAATGACTTGTGGAGGCACTCAGTCCACAGTCAAATAATACGATCGACACTGAGTCTTTCAGGCACCCCATATTATCTGCGCCAGTGTGTTTTTTGATTGGTAGAGAAATCTGTATAAAAAAATTCAGCAGTCAGCATGTGGTTCGCCCACTCCGGCGTTTTCTTCTGTTAATCTCTGGCCAATCAAAAGCTGACGACGCTGGATAAAACCGACAATTAGAAATCTACTATAAAATCTGGATCAATCTTCCAAAACTGATTATTCACTCTTCACTCTCTTCTCTTCTCTTCTCTTCAGTTAATCTTTAATTATATTAATACAATGGTCCAACCATCAGAACCTGAATTCGAACAAGCCTACAACGAAGTCATCTCAACTTTGAAAGCTTCAACTTTGTTCCAAAAATCTCCAAAATATGAAAAAGTTTTGAAAGTCATTGGAATCCCAGAAAGAATCATCCAATTTAGAGTCACTTGGGAAAATGACAATGGTGAATTAGAAGTCAACAGAGGTTACAGAGTTCAATTCAACTCCGCTTTGGGTCCATACAAAGGTGGTTTACGTTTACATCCATCTGTTAACTTGTCCATTTTGAAATTCTTGGGTTTTGAACAAATCTTCAAGAATGCTTTGACCGGTTTAAACATTGGTGGTGGTAAAGGTGGTTCTGATTTCAACCCAAAAGGTCGTTCAGACAATGAAATTAGAAGATTCTGTTACTCATTCATGAGAGAATTATCCAGACACATTGGTCAAGATGTCGATATCCCAGCTGGTGATATTGGTACCGGTGGTCGTGAAATTGGTTACTTGTTTGGTGCCTACAAATTATACAGAAACTCTTGGGAAGGTGTTTTGACCGGTAAAGGTTTAACCTGGGGTGGTTCTTTAATCAGACCAGAAGCCACTGGTTACGGTTTAGTTTACTACACTGAACAACAAATCTTATATGCTACTAAAGGTAAAGAAAACTTCAAAGGTAAAAGAGTTGCCATCTCTGGTTCAGGTAATGTTGCTCAATACGCTGCTTTGAAAGTCATTGAACTAGGTGGTAAAGTTGTCTCTCTATCCGATTCTAAAGGTTCGATCATTTCTGAATCTGGTATTACCCCAGAACAAGTTTATGCTATTCAAGCTGCTAAAGTTCAATTCAAATCATTAGTTGACATTATTGAAGAAGCTTCTGCTTTCTCTGCTGGCTCAGTTAAATACATTTCTGGCGCTAGACCATGGGTCCATGTTGGTCAAGTTGATGTTGCTTTACCATCTGCTACCCAAAATGAAATCTCTGGTGAAGAAGCTAAAGCTTTAGTTGCTGCTGGTGTTAAATACGTTGCTGAAGGTTCCAATATGGGTTCCACTCAAGAAGCCATTGATGTCTTTGAAGGTGAACGTGTTGCTACCACCTCTGCTGCTTCCCCAACCGTCTGGTACGCTCCTGGTAAAGCTTCAAACGCTGGTGGTGTTTTAGTCTCTGCTTTAGAAATGGCTCAAAACTCTCAAAGAATCCAATGGACCTCTGAAAAAGTTGATGAAGAACTGCACACCAGAATGATTGCCTTATTCAACGAATCAATCAAATATGCTAAGTTATACTCTGCTGAATCAAACAAAGAAGCTCTACCATCATTGGTTCAAGGTGCTAATTTGGCTGGTTTCGTCAAAGTTGCCGATGCTATGTTTGACCATGGTGATGTTTACTAAATCAATTAATGAGTTTACCTATATATAGAACGATGAATGAAAGAAAATGAGTGTTTTTTTGCATAGTTGTATGTACCAGCGTAGTCTACTAAAGTTGATATTAGTGGAACAATCAATGTATGCAAACGACAAAAAATTTGTGAACTGTTTACTTGCAACGTAGATGGTACGGAGCCATGGCCTGTGACCCTTTCCGCCATTACCCTCCAACTCCTTCGATTTGCCCGGATTTTCATGTAAAAAACATCACCACTAACACACTAATAAAAATTCGCCAAAAGACCCAACGTTATCATGACAGTATCGAGCAGTGGTGCCAATAGGTGAGTCTCAGAGAACCTCATGGCTCCTACAAACAACTAACAGAAAACTTCAGTAAAATAAGTTGGTCCAAGAATGGATTTATTGCATACTCAGATTTATCATCAACAACAAACCTATCAATAACAAAACTTGAATCTGTAAAAGGCTCAAGCTGGAGAATATCACCAAAGAAAACATACCAAATCAAGACAAGCCCCTTATCCAAACTTTCAGAGCTAACTACTGTGAAATGGTCAAACTCCGGTAATGAATTGGCATTGATTGATGTTGTTGGAAATCTAACGGTATTGGGAACTGGTGTGATAAAAGGTAATCAATCAACAGCACCACAAGTGGCTTGTTTTGAAGATATTGAGATATTTTATCAAGATCATGTGTTTGATATTCCATCAATGTCAGCCAAAATATCTCTTGTTGATGCTAAAGATTATTTTACAGGTGTTATCGCATTCAAGTGGCTAAATATTGATAAACCAATTATATCGAATTCCCCAGCAATAAGAAAAACTGATACATATACGTATGCTGTCCATCAATATAAATCATATGGTGCACTACACGCAACACAAGGGAAATCAGGGTTTTTTATAATACGAAGAAATGGGAGTTTGAATTTCTATTATCAGACATTGAGTCCAATTATAGAATACAAGAAAATCTCAATAAATCTAGAAAATGATCTCACATGGTTGGAAAAGGCCAGTATTGGCTACAACAGAGATGGGTCAGTGATAGTCACAACATATAATTCATTGAACCATATTCTTAAAGTTTACAAGATCTTGATTGATTTTGGTTCAGAAACCAATCTCAAGCCAGTTTTGAAAGTCGAGAGGTTGATATCACAAAGCAATCCAATTATTGGTGAGAATGGCTTGAGGCTAGAGGTTGACTCGCTGGAGATAATATCTGCTAATTTCTCCCATGGTACTGAGTTGGATATCTTGATCAGCTTTAAAGGTCCTGGTGTCGTTGGTGGTGAGACACTATTACAGAAATATCAGATTTCAAATGACTTCAAAAACCTAAGATTTCAGAAAGACTCAGCTCCTACTAGTGTTGAAGGTTATTCCAGCTTACAACTAATTTCAAGTGTTACAATTGAAGAAGAAATCTTGAATATAAACTTCAAGAATTTTGACTTTTTGATTGTTTTAGTCACAACTGGTGGGAACATTCAAATAAGACATAGAAAATCATTACAGCTACACAATGACACTCCAGCAACGATATCTTATCTTGGAGATGTTGGCTTTAAGTTTATCAAGCCCGATATTCCCCCAGAAGAAGTCACCGTATCCGCTTGTCTTTCAGGTTATATTACCCTTAATGATCATCAATTGAAATTTTATCCTGCTTCCAGACCTGAGAATTCAACATGGACAGAGGAGGAGTTTATCCAAGTTTCAGGTGGGATTGCTTATACGTTTGCCACTGCATGTTTCACAAATACTTCAGCTGATGAGTTCATTGCTACTACTCAATACGAAATTTCTAAAATCAAAGACATGAAAATTAGAGATACATTAATCTTGAGGATCTTACAAGAAAGTCATAAGGCATTGAATTTTTCATTGGATCATTCAAAAGAACAAATCGATAGATTGTTGGTGAATCCACCAATTCAAAAATTACTTTCACTCCAATATTCATTAGGTAAATACGTTGAAACCACAGAACAAGGTGCAATCGCATTGGGTATATTGAACTTGAGATTATTATCATTCAGTATCATGTTATCTATGAGAACGATGTTCCATCAGCAGCAAAGAATTGCAAGAAAGGGAAACGTTGAGACATTGATTGATGCTGTTTATAGGAGTGAGAATTTATTGAGTACGATTGGAATAATTAATTGGTTCATTGAATTTCTAGTCTTTAGTATTCAAGAATTCATCGAATTGATAAACAATGCTGAACACAAGACTATCATTTTAGTTTTATTCTTATCTAAAATTCCAAGGTCTTTAATGATTTATTCAATTGCTGGTATCAAAAGAATTGATGGATTATTGACAAATAAAGTTGAAGAGAGCAGAAAAAATCCAACCTTACAGCATTTATCACAGCTACATTTAGAGTTACTGGAGAACAACCATTTAAAATTGAAAAATCTACTGAGTTTGATTGACCTTGATCTGTTTGAAAGATTCCTAAATCAAATCGAATCCACGTACTTGAACAAATCAACTGATTCTATCCTGTCACTGAAAATTGAACAAGAACTGATTTTCCAAAACAAGATCCCTGAATTATACAAACCCTCAATTCCATCATTACTTTCCAAATTCCAGGAATGCTTCATCTCATTAAATCTATCAAACTTATACTTCCATGATACAAAATGGTTAAACTTCAACATCTCCAAGAACAAAATCCCTGAAAAAACAATACTATCACAGTCTGACAAGATCCCAATCCTTTTTAATCTGAACGATGAAATCATAGATGATGTTACAAAAGTTCAAATCATTAAGAAGGATAGATTGAAGAAATGCGTAAAATGTGAATATGTCACTTCTGATTCAAATGAGGATTTTTGCACAATGGGTAAAGAATTGACGGGAACTGCCATGAATCATTGGCCTTTTGCTTTCCATAGAACATGCATCTGTGGAAGTTCATGGGCTTATATAAATGATGATGAAATTGCTGTATAGGTTTCACAACCAGAAGCTATTCTTCAAATAGAATACATAAGCTTATCATCAATAGGTTCGACTACTCGCGCGATTATTTCCTAATATGTTAAACTGGGTTGATCTTCGTAATTACGTTTCCTGATTGGGTAATGTCGTCTATGGAAGCGTCATGATGATCAACGACAGCATAACGTCATACATGTACTGTTGTATGGTTGTTAGTTGTACTTGCCTCTAACGTATACTTAGTTCACTCGATGCACCCAATCCTGATCGTAGGGATAAGCACACTATCATACACTGGTCCTTTCAGCAATCAGCACAGAGCTTCAAGTATTCTGACAGAGCTCTCATGAAAACCGTCAGGCATCAGGCGTCCGAAAAGTTCCAATTTCCACCTTGCAGTATGATCTGCCCCATGATCGGTGGAGACTGGAGCGTCCTCCTGCTATTTACGCTCACTGAGACAAGAGTCAAATTTGCCTGCTTAAGTGCCTATTGATAGTGGCCAATGGCCATATATATGTTGAGCAGCTGAGTACGTTGTCGCTTATATATTACGAGCCGGTACGACTGTCAGTAGACGTGAGTAACTGGAAATGATGTGCAATTAGTAACGAGTTACAAGATCCAAAAATATGGTCTGAGAATTCTGACTCATGTGACCAATTACGTCGTATGAGATCGGTGTAAGGCTGCCTCAATTAGCTGATTTTATTGATTGGGATTTAAGAGCTAAGCACCTGTGCAATAGAAGGTATTCAACCTTCGCTAGTGGAGCACACGAAAGTCGATGAATCAACACTGCTGATATTAGCAGTCCTGATGATCTCGGTTGAGACTTGAGGGCCGTCAATGATCGGTATTTCGCTGATTTTTTTGGTTCATCATGGGCTGCTGAGTGCTGCTGCTTCTGCTGATGCTGCGATGTAAAAAAACGCATCAATTAAGACAGTGTTTTACAGATTTATAAAGAAGTATATGTGATCTCCTTTCCCCAATCATTAATCCCAGATCCCAGATACGCTAATTGATTGAAGAATCGCAGCTTGGATGAATCCATTCAAATTTTTTCAAATTTCTTTGTCTCTTCCTCTTCCTCTTCCTCTCCTTCTATAACTGTCCATCATGATAAGTCAGCAAACTCTTTACCAACCCCATCAATACCAAAAAGGACAATTCACAGATCTAGAGTCCATAACCGAACTATCCAGAACGTCCACCGGTTCAACTCAATACTCAACAAGTTCAGATATTTACGTTGATCCAGATCATGATCTCAAAATCCAGCTAAACTTCACTATAGAAGAAATCAACTTGGTTAGAAAGACGTGGAAGGAAATGATTAGTGACGATTTAAACAAAACCTCAACTTCAGCAAACAGCTCCACTTCGCCTTCATCTGCTTTAAACACACATTCCTCAATCGCGTCCTCATTGTTCTGTATCCAATTCTATTCAAATCTACTAGCGATGGACCCAAACCTGGAGAAAATGTTCCCATCCATCAAACATCAGGCTATTTCATTCGCTGGTGTTCTATCAACGGCTATCGTAAACTTGGATAACCTAAGTGTTCTTGATGATTATTTAAGTAATTTAGGGAAAAGACACTCGAGAATCTTAGGGATTGATCCACCACATTTTGAACTAATGGGAATTGCATTGTTAAAGACTTTCAAAGACAGATTCGGTTCTGTTGGTGGCTTCACATTGGAACTAGAAAGATGTTGGGCAAGACTTTATACCTATCTTGCTAACTCAATATTACAATTCGGTATTGATCCAGTCTTAAGAAATGAAAAGATTAATAATGAAATCTATCAAGTTTCAAACTTATCATTTGGAAGAATCAATTCTACACAAACTTTTGTTGATCAAAGATCCTCTTCAATTTCATCACAAGGTACTTTAAGAGCACCGGTGGGGAGAAACTCAAGTGTTTCTTCAGCTTCATCGGCAACTACCCTAACTACTCCAAATTCAACCTATTCAACAACGACAACATCAAACATGAAAAATCCAATGGTTTCAGTACAGTCGTCATCACGAATGAAAGTCTCCAATAAATTCAGTTCCAAGAGAGCCTCGAGGGTTGGAAAGCCAAATTTTGGGATGGTTGATGAATCAGAGGAAGAGAAGTGCATTATCATGTAGGATCTTATACATCAACATATTGACTTAATACATAGAGCTGGACAATCATGCTGGATCTTGGATGTCAGCTTATCTATTGAATTGGATCATGAACTGTAGTAATCTATCAGGACTGAAGATTGTAAAGTAGGTATGAAATCAATCATCAAAATCACTTCTGTGATATCAATCATGCAACAATCCTTCTGCAAAGGGCTTTCAAGAGCCGTTGGATTATTTAGGTGGTTGTGCATATTTCTTGAATTCTGAATCTTCAGTACAATCAATTTTTTTTTTTTTTTTTGATATAATTATTCATATAGAGGTAGTGAAGCATCTTGAGACTCTGATAGTGGTAGGATATTTCAGGATAGATAATAAGAGTACTCTCAATCCCTTGTGGAAGTACGCTCAAAGGTTGACTTTTATAAAATCTCAGCTGATGAATGTTGGAGATGGGTCTTCTAGAATAAACAGCACGGCCAGGAATTCAGCGCTGCTAGTGACCCATATCAGGATACAAGATTTTCTGGAGTTATATGTCCCTTATCCTGCCAATTGCGTTCTTCAATAGTGCTCAATCCATAACTTTAGATGCCTCTCAACACATTTATAAGACAACCATATCGAGCTTTAGCTGTATTGTAGTACTAGAAAATGGTTTGCTGACTTTGTTGAACAAGTTACCCGGTGCAATTCTTAGAATAAAAGGTACACAGGCTTACCTTGCAACTAGATCGTACACAGGTTATACTGATCATGGCTAATTGATAGTTTGGTGATGACACCAGTGAGTTGTATGGGTTATTTATAGAACTCACAATCTAGCTTTTGGCAAGTGATGAAGAAGAGGCCATGATTGGCGATCTCCATTACAGGGATAAGGGGCTGTTGCCTGTCAGGCACCAATTCACCCACAGCCTGCTTCTATCAAGACGTAAATGAAAAAAAATTCAATCTTTTCTTCATTTTCATCTTTCTCTGTAACTCAAACTCTGAACCCATTGATTCCTTTACATCTCACCCTTACCACACCATCCGCATCATGATTCTTCCTACCAAGTCAACCGCTAACGACATACTATGTCCAGCTAGGCTCCTACCCAGAGATTTCGTTTCAGGTACAGTCTCAACTGCTAAATCATTCAAGAGTTGGGATACTTGTATGGACAACAAAACATGTAAAATCGTTGCAATCGTGGGGATTGTACTCGCTGTCCTTGTCGTAATTGGTCTATTCAGTTTCATTATTCGTTGTGCATGTTATGGTGCTCGTGGGATTTGTGAACTGTTTTGTTGTTGTTGTATGTGTTGCAATAGAGCTGCTAGAAATAATAATGCAAGAGGCATTGATCCAAATAATCATGGTAGGGAAATGAATGATATTCCTCGGGACTCTGCATATAATAACCCTCATATGTATCCTCAACAAGCTTATCACAATCAATATTCTCAGCAGTCTTATGATAATCAAAATTGGAATAGGGGATACGCTCCAGTTCATGATCAACAAATGAATTACACTCCCGGTGTTATATCAGATGAATTACCCGATGAGAAGTATGACTATCATTCGAACAAGGCATATAGGGGTGGTTACAATTAGAATTTCTTACTATTTTGTTTTATTGTTTTCTCTCAATATATGTATACTTTATAAGGAAGTCTTTATTTGGTCAAACTCAATCTAATGTCACGAACAGTATTTATCAAACTTTGGTTGAAACTTTCAGAAGCTCCAACGATTGATTGTTCAACATCAATACCCAATTGTCTGACTGAAGCTTGAAAAGATAATAATTCAGGATATTCTTTAGATTCCCAGCTCTTGATTGAAGCAACTGTATTATCAAAAGTCTTCGGTAAGAAGATTTTGAAACTTCCAATCGCAAACGCCAAAGGGGTGAAGAATCTAATTGGTAATGATTTGGAGTTGACTAGGATTGAACTTGACAATGTTGTGGTTAAAGCATAGATGAAATTTGGTAAAATTTGATCCACTGGGTCATACACAGAGGTTATTGTAGACGTTAAGTTATTCAATTCATTAATTGAGGCACTTTTCAAGTTCTTATATTCTGCTTCAATGACGTTTAACTTATCAATGACTTTATATCTGGCTAGATTTAAGTGAGTCTCAAGAGAGTTTGAGGTGTCAATCTTATAACCATCAACGATCTTAGTTTTCAAAGCACTATCGTCTTCTTTCTTTATGGTTTTGGTTTCTTCTGGTACTAGTGATGAGACTGAAACATCTTCATCATTTGAATAAAAAGATCTTTTAGTTTCATTCATTGCTGTTGGAATTGAGAATATGGAAATCCCGGCCACAAAAGGCAAACCAATCTTTGGTAGGTAATCATGTTAGTGTTTCAGTTTAACCCAGATATCAATAAGGACAAAGAACATACTTTTGTCACTAGATTGAAGGACATCTTGAATATGGAATAAAATCAAAATTCAACTGTTTTGGCATGGCTCTTGTTTTCACTTCACCTTTTTCAAAAATTGTCCGGCGGCCAAGATTCTAACAGAACACAAACATCCAAACACCAAAGTACTATGTCATCGATCTTATTACGTAACTATAATAGATACGAATCAAAAAAAAAAAATTTAAATTACTACAACGACGTATATAAATAGTAGTTTGGATCCAGCTCGAATTCTATTCTCTTGATCTAATTAGGAGCATTGTCATAGATACTCTTTAAAGAAACTATGTGTCAACTCCACACCAACGAAAGTGGCTGCATTTGCAGGAAATGATCTCAATAAAGCTGGTCCAAGTCCTGGGAAAAATCCTTTGATCCCACCTTTCTTATAAATAGATGCGATTGCTTCTTTAGCAGTGGCTCTTCCATCAATACTGTTAGTCAAGACTGTCTTCACCGTATCAACAGGGAATACCACAAGCCACATGGCAACACCAGCTAACCCACCAGCTGTTGAGATTGATAATAATGATAATTCTCCATTTTTGGCACCCGATAGTTTTGTTAGTTCTTCTTTAACAATTTCATAGGTTGCAAAATATAGAGCTGATCCAGGACCATCACGAGCCAGAGTTGCAGTTGAACCTCTGAATAATGATGGTAAACCACCACTTTTAAGAATCCTTTTGACGGCATTCAACATAGACTTATTTGCATTGGCGTCCTGAGTTTGTAGAACGATTTTGATTCTTTCGAATGGAGCTGCAATCAAAGTTGTTGGAACTGCACTTAAGAACCCAGCAGCACTGATTTGCCCGATTGAAAATTGGCTTGATGGTATCCCTTTGTAATAAGATGAAACTAGATTTTTACCAACATCATAACCCCAGAAACTAACAGCAAACATTGGAGTGACACCAAGTAAAGGAGGAACAACCCCTCTATAAAATCCCAAAGGACCATTTGTTTTCAAGATTGATTTGACTGCGCTTCCCATTGTAGAATATTGTCCACTTTGGAGACGGACTTTTACTAAATCAAAGGGATGTCCAGTGATGACGGCAGCTATCCCACCAACACCTCCAGCAACAACTGATTTGACATTTTCAACTAAAAGGGAATCCACTTCTTCACTCATCGTTTCTTCTATGAGCTAGTTTTTTCCAGACTAAATATATTTGAAGTTGAATCAATAAGATTATGACTGAAAAGTAAACAGAGCGCTAATTCTTGAGATACACAGACTTTGGCTAAGGGTTTTATACTAATCTATTGTTTGTTTGATAGCGCTCGGTAAAAAAAAAATTTAGTCATCCAAAGTTAACCCGCTAGGCCTTGGTGCCATCATCTCAGCCCATCGTCCACTGTCGCCGCCGTTCACTGCCCTTCTAAATTTGGGCCTAGGTACTCTGGGAGTTCAGAGGGCCTTGGCGACCAATTCCCACTAGGGAAATCAGCTTTGCGGGTCGTTACAGCCGTGGGGTTACGTAATTATGGTGGGACAGCCAAAGTGTGGAGTGGATGGAAGGAAGTGATTAAAGTGACTCCAGTTTCCTGGAAACAGCAACTGATTATGATGTTGTTCATTAACCACGATCCATTGAAATCAGAAAACCTTGTTATTGATTATTAGCTATGATTGGCTCGACCACTCCAATTCAAAATCGAGCGTGAAGTTGGTAATCGGACTGTGTTATTTCCAAATTTGGAAAGCTCCTCTGCTTCAATTATTCCAACTACAAACAACTGTCAACATGAACTTATCTACATTAAACAGACGTCAGAGGTAAGACACCTGTAAAGTATCTGGGGTGAGGTTATTGTGCCTATATGATCATCAAACCTCGGGTCAGCTTGATTTTTAGGTCCAAAGAAATTGAGAACCGCGCTCTAGAATCTTGGAGGAGTTTTCCAATGAGCTCCGAACTTCCAAACTTGATCATTGACCCTTTACCTTTCTGTGGGACCACACTGCATATAAGGTATTCGCTAGGTAGGCATGATATCCAAATATTTCAGTAGATCAGTTGAAGCTTCTAATTAGCAGAGTTCACGATCTTATTCTCGTTTTGTAAAAGGGCATCACTAGCTGTGTAATTCAAAATATGATTATTTAATTTGCGATTAATATTGGAAATCGATTGATCTCCTTTTGGTATCTAGGTGAATGGGCAATATCACCGCCTTCAAATTAGTCTGCTACCCTAAATATTAATATAATCATACATATTGATTAATGATAATAATTCACGCGGATCATGCTATCAAATTGAGCTCAATAGTAATATGCAGCTAGAAAAATATTATTAGATGCAGCTCAATATTATTATAATTATATAATTTAATTCATCATGTATATTAAATTATAGATTAATTTTCCAGAATATCATATTGATGGTAGATGTATTTTTGGTAGAATTTATATATAACCTACTAAATAGAAAACAAGTAGGTCATGGTATAGCGTATTACTTTGCTACCATTTAAAAATAGGTATGTTCATTCGTAATTCCCAGCTCAATTTGGTCTCTTTGAAAAATGATTTTGTTTTTGATTATATAAGCACAATAGCAAAATCTACCATCCGAACACCGATGAATTGTGGGCTCTTTTCGAATCTCCCCTTCTCAACTTTCCTTGTAAAGAGATGTCGAAACTAAACCTAGAATTTCAATTTCAATTTCACCTTAGGATACCTAGTGAGTCCCAAATTATAGGAATTTAAAGTTGAAAAAGTAAAACTAGCTGGTGCATTTGTCACTTCAATATGAATAAATGATCTTTCATAATAAATCTCCACTTATATATAAATGTGATGACAAGTTAAACGTCTAGCTCTCAGTATCAGTAATGAATCACATATCATCATGTGTGTATACCACCAAGTAAATGCTTGTTATAACATAAGCAGCATTCAATGATGTCTGAGTTATGATACATATTTGTGGGTGATGTTTTGACGTGGTAGCCTTACAAATGGATGTTTTCCATTATATACCTTGTCAGTCAGGTTGAAACACTACATAGATCCATTAACTAAAGACCCAATATGTCTTAAACCCTGTATAAACCTATAACCGAGCCCCCTATAATGATTAAGTATTAAGCAATCCGTTTTGTGATCAGTATCTGATGATAGATCTCCCATTTTTGTTTTCAACAGATTCGATGAAGCTGATGAACTTCAGAGATAATGAATGCAAATTCAGTGAATAGTTGAATGTATCTTCAAATTCGTACCCACTTCTATTATCGATATCTCCTTTTGAACACTCGATCTCAAATCTTAAGTCATCTTTGATAAACTTTATTGTATTATGTAATTCCGATTGGTTCAAGACGATTGAAGATTCTTTGATGAGTTCATTTTCATATTGTAACTGAAAGTATATTTTGATAGAAGATTGTTCTTGATTTATGAGTAGATCTAGATGTGATGATGCTGATGATGTGGATGAAGTTGATTGAGCTGACTTGGATGTGACATTTAACAAGGGTATGACCTCTTGAGTTTCCAGCAGGTTCTTGATTTGGAACTCTATACAATTTGTAGCCTGATTCATAATTGGATCAAGGTTGTATATAAACTTTTTGTTTGATTGTTTGGCATTGCAACAAAACATCGACAATGTGAATGTGCCATTTTCAACTATACTTGATACCTTCTTCTGAATGATATATTGTGATAGAGAGTGAAACTCTTTATTAGGAGGTGTTATTGAGTCAGACTGTGATAAGATGTTCAGTTTAAGTTCTGTGGGTAGATATGAGAACATGATGAGTTTTGTAATATTCTATATTTTTATAATGACTCTAGGACTCTATAATGTGGACAGAGTATGAATGATACAACAAATTCCTTTTATTATAAATAAGTGAATGAATGTAATGGGAAGAAGATCAAATGATCAAGATTTTAGATCTTATATATCTGGTCCAAACACATCATTCTATACAAACATGAAAATTGCGTGGTGATCTTCCTTTATAATTTCTTTTCATTCTTCACGATGTAGCTTAACTCACCTCTATCGCTTTTGACGGTATTTTCCGGGTGCCAGAAAAAGAAATTAGATACTCCGAGGCTCGGAAAGATGGTAGACACTTGACACCTAATTCTCTTGTCCACTGCGAAATGCCCTATACTAAAGATTTTCTATTCACTTTTCCAAAAGACAGTGGATCACCATTCAAAAATGATTCACTAGTCAGTAGTCACTAGCTCAAAGTCAATAGGTTGTTAGAGCGAGTCATATTTTTAGCCATAATTCGGGCTGACTCATTACCGGAAAAAATCGGTGAACCAGATGGCGCGCGCTCCCTCGTTTATGGTAGGAGGCACACCGCCAGAACTCACCACCCTCGAAGAAAAATTCCGTCAAGACCACCACTCTTCTAAGTACTAGTGCAGCAAGTTTAATCGTTTCAGTTAGTTACTCCTAGTGAATAAAACATCGAGATGCACCAGTATCGAACAGTGTGGGACAACAACACCCAGTTGGAGTTCTATGTCGATGATTGGGCATTCATCCATGGTTTCTACAAGTAGATAGTAAATAGCTGAGTGTGTGATAGTGGAGTACCATTTTCATCTAAAGGGACCGTGTGAAACGCTTTGGAAATCAATGACACGAAAATATGCAAACTGCGACAGCTGAGGTTGAATAAGTCAAATAACGACCAATTCTTATTGCAGGATGCAGTCACGAGTCTTGGTTCGAGTAGGAAACACGATCTTATTCATAAACAAGTGTATTAAAAATTTTTGATCCCATTCATAACAAGTGTATTAAACATTCTTGATTATATGATTTTACAAATTTCACCATAAGAACCAACAATCTACAGATACTAGTTGTAGGATCATGTAAAGTCGTGTATTTTTTTTTTTCTCACTGAAATACTTGCAGGAAGTACTATGATTTAAGGGATATCATCATCTAAAAACTTAGCTTAGATTTTAGACTTTAACTTTTTTATCAGCACCATAGGCTTTTGTAGCATATTCACCATTTAACAAGATGATATCTTCTGGACGATAATCAAATTTTCCACTGAAGTAAGAAGTTAAAATACTTTGAACACCTGCAGAATAACGAGCTTGAGCATCTAAATTAGCACCAGAAACATGTGGAGTCATGGCATTACCACCACCATATTTGTTAGTGAATGATCTCCATGGATGATCAGCTGGTGCTGGTTGAGGGAACCAAACATCACCACCGTATCCTCTAATGGTACCATTCTCAACGGCTTCAGCGACATCTTCAGCAACACAGATGGCACCTCTAGCAGTATTCACTAATAAAGCACCTGGTTTAAATTTTGATAATAGCTCTTTGTTGACTAAACCTTTGGTACCTGCATGTAATGGTGCATTAATAGTTACGATATCAGCTTTGGAAACTAATTCCTCGATGGTATCAACTCTCTTCGCACCAACTTTATCCTCCAATTGTTTAGACAATGGTTGATAGTCATAGTATAACAATTGAGATGGCTTGAAAGGGGCCAATCTTTCCAATACTTTGTAACCAATACGACCAGCACCGATTGTGGCAACGACTTTACCTTCTAAATCATAAGCATCTCTTGAAACCTTGGCGATATCCCAAGCTTTATCATGGACAGCAATATCATGAGCTGGAATGAAGTTCTTGACTAAAGCCAAAATTGTCAATAAGACATGTTCTGCGACAGATGAAGTATTTGAACCAGTGACTTCTAAAACTGAAATATCTCTACCAGATTTATTGATATAATCCAAATCAATATGATCAGATCCAACACCAGCAGTGACCAGCAATTTCAAATTTTTGGCAGATTCAATACGTTCTTTGGAAATGTAAGCTGGATTGAAGGGAGTGGTGATAATGATTTCAGCTTCTTTGATTTCCTCATCAATTTCAGCTTCTTTATCACTCGTAGAAAACAAAGTACGACCATTACTCTCAATGAATGGTCTTAAACCAAGTGCATTCTCAGCAGCACCTAAAAGGTTTGGAGTGGTGTATTCACCACCTTTGAATAAAACTGCTAAAACTTTTGAAGCCGACATTGTGTAATTAACGTGAATTGATTTGGAATTGATGGTATTTGTATTAAGATTGCGGAAAATATGATTTGATATTGATTATAGGAATGAGATGAAGTTGAGACAAAAAGGGACTTTAAAGCTATTTTTATAGTTGAATTGACGAGCCATAGCAATAGACAAAAACCAAGGGTCAATTTAGAACCCACATGAGAAGCTTGACGGCTTATAGAGAATCATTCATTATGAACCTCGATCCGAGAGTGAGTAAGATCTTCGAATGACGTTATTTTTCTCCATAGTTTAATTACCAAGGAAACCCAACGATAAACCAATTGGGGTGTTTTTCATGAGATCTAAAGAGCAAGGCCTATGTGTCAATAACAAATAATATATATCGAACCAGAGCTCCTCGGAAGCTCCTAAAGGAGGCAGAAGAGGCTTCATTGATTGATCCGTGGATATGGATAGGAGGATGTATCTAGATCATCGGATCATCAACGCATTCCCTTTTTATCCATGATGACTTCATTTATTGATTATTGTGGTGTAAATGGAGAATGACTGGGGGTTGTTCAATTTTTGTGTCAAGTTTCTTTTACGGTGAGCGAAATAGCGGATCGACTTGGAATACGGCGTTTCTATTGGTCAAACAACAAAATATATTCTATTACCTAATAGAGATGAACTTCAACTCTTCAAGCTGTTTTATAAACATCTGTTGGTGAGGCCTGATCTGATGGGAACACCAGCAATTCAGCAATGACGGTGTTCTGTCTTCTTGAAGTGGCGAACACAATCAATTCAGCAATATCTTCAGCAGTCAATGGCTCACGACCTTTATAAACTTCATCAGCTTTGGCAACATCACCGTAATTACGGACAATTGAGAATTCAGTCTCAACTGCACCTGGTTGAATCTCAATAACTCTAATTTTTGTATTGATCAATTCTTTTCTCAAAGCTTCACCAAAACCTCTGATTGCGAATTTAGAAGCATTGTATAAAGCACCTTTGGCATATCCAACTAAACCTGCAATGGAGCCTAATTGAACGATATCTCCAGAGTTCTTAGCTTTAAATATCGGTAAGATTGCTTGTGTAACATTGATCAATCCAATCACATTTGTGTTGAAGATCTCTTCAATATCCTTTTCACTAATTGAACCAACCTCAGCACTTCCCAACGCTTTACCAGCATTATTTATCAAGATATCAATGTCTTTGAATTCAGCAGGTAATTCATTCAAAAATGGATAGATTGAATCTTTCAAAGAGACATCTAATCTAGCGGCATATGATTTCAAATCTGGATAAGATTCTTTCAATTCTTTTTGTAATTCATGTAGTTTTTCCAATCTTCTTGCTGATAGAATCAATTTAATTTGACCATTGGAAGCATGAGCATACTCGATAGCAGTTGCTCTACCGATCCCGGAGGAGGCACCAGTGATGAAGACTGTTTTTCCAGCTAATCTTGTCAACGCAGCTTTCCCGTATGACATTGTTAGAGTTATCAAGTGTTGGATTGATTGAGAGACACTAAACTGTGAAGAAAGAGACGATTCACATAGAAGTGTTAAAATTCGATACAATTGATGAACTTAAAACGAAGCGAAGCGAGTGGATTAACAAAAAGTGTGGTAAAATTGTTAAAATTGTGGGACAACAGAGGGAAAAAAAGGTAGGTTAAATATCCTAACTGGGTAATTTCCTTTTTAATAAGGAACAGCAGCCCATTCACTCATAACCTATGCTTTATACACGATAAATGTGTTACCCTACTAAACTCCCTTATACGAGAGGAATGGGAAAGCTCTATACGAGAATTCTCGTTTAAGAAGTTTGCTCGCTGTACGAGGATCTCGTTCCTTCTTCGTATAACAAACGAAGTGCAGTTGCAGCTAGTCTCACTAAACAGCTGAGCTCTCAAGGCCCACCCCAAAGTGAAAACAGCTAATCTTAGAAACAGCAAAAGAAATCAAATCACCTCACACTTTTTTTTTCACTCTCAACAAAGAAACATTTATATTTGAGCTTTTTTTTCCCTTGTTCTTTCCAGTTCATTCACAATTATCCAAACAGCTTCTGCCTTACACAGAAGCAAACTAAAACTACAAATAAAAAAGCTACCCATCTAATTAGCTGCCTATTTAACAAAAAACACGCGCTCGGTACCAACCAGAAATTGAAAAATCCCAAAAAAAAAAAATAACCATTCAAATCATTCAATTCCCTTTCCATCAAACAAACAACAACAAAAGCCGCCGCCGCCAACTAACTGACTAACTAACGTAATGTCACAAGTCTTCCCTAATTCAACTTTGGTGGACTCGTTGCCAAAGGCAATGACTTATTTCCAGGCATTATCAACAATCTCTGCATCCCAGCCACAACTATCAGCAGTGGAAACTTACTGGGCTGCTTGGTATCATTATATGCAGAACGATATCCTTGCCACAGGTCTCCTGTTCTTTGTTCTTCATGAGGTCATGTATTTTGGCCGTTGTTTGCCTTGGTACATCGTTGACAGAATCCCTTACTTCAACAAGTATAAGATTCAACCAACTAAACTCGCATCTGACAAAGAACAATGGGAATGTTTAAAATCCGTTTTGACTTCACATTTCCTTGTTGAGGCTATTCCTATTTGGACTTTCCATCCAATGTGTCAAAAACTTGGAATCTCAATCCAAGTTCCATTCCCAACAATCACAAAAATGATATTACAAATTTGTTTGTTTTTTGTATTGGAAGATATCTGGCATTATTGGGCTCATCGTTTATTTCACTATGGACCTTTTTATAAATATATCCATAAACAACATCATCGTTATGCTGCTCCATTCGGTTTAGCTGCTGAATATGCTCATCCTGTTGAAACAATGACTTTAGGCTTTGGTACTGTTGGTATGCCAATTATTTACGTTTTCCTCACTGGAGATTTACATTTATACACCTTATGTTTTTGGATTACTTTAAGATTATTTCAAGCTGTTGATGCCCATTCCGGTTATGAATTCCCATGGTCCCTACATCACTTCTTACCTTTCTGGGCCGGTGCTGAGCATCATGATTTACATCATCACTATTTCATTGGTAATTATGCAAGTTCGTTTAGATGGTGGGATTACACTTTAGATACTGAAGCTGGTCCTGAAGCTAAAGCTGAAAGAGAAGAAAGAATGAGAAACAAGGCTGAATTGAAATTAAAAAAATTGAAATGAGCTTCAGAATACCGCACAACACCAACACCATCATCACCACCACACATGCAAGATTTAATACCTTTTTTTTTTGCATTTTGTACAATATTTGAATCTTCTCTGGATGAAGGATTCCTCTTTTTAAATCAAAAAAGAATTGAAAAAACCACACAATAGGAATATATAAGTCATCAATCTCCTCTATTACTAATTCACAATGTCATGGATTTCTTCATTTTCTCTATTCGATACTTATATAGCGCAATTAGAGCCAATGAATATCTTTTTATGATCGACTTGTAGTATGTACCTACCTATATTAATCGATTGACTTGGTGTTGACTACAAGATTGGGCGAAAACTATAATATATATCTAATTCACAATTTCAAATACTAAACTTGAGATATGAACTAATACAAACGATTGGAGTGACATGACAGAAAAAACAACTTACAATAATTCAAACTTTTCTTCGTCATTCTCCTCAATTGTGAGTTTCTCTTTCCCCCTATCCATCATCTCGAAATACAATCACCTTTCCATCAACTTCAATTAACAGCATCTGCAAATTGGATCAATCTTTTAACACCAACCAACCAATGTCCACCTTCATGTGTATGATGAGTCACTAGATCTAAATAAACATTTTGTGCTTCATTGAATTTCTTTTCACTGATCAAATCAATAAGTGTATATAACAAATTCAAAGTTGGTTCTGTTAAAAGATCTTGATTGTTTAAGTGATCATATAATAGATTCAACCTTTTTTCAGTATCAATGACTTGTTTGGCAAATTTCTCAGGAATAGAAGGTTTGACGGTTTCAAAAGTATTGTTCAAAACGTTGTAGATCTTCAACTGAGATTCAGGAATCTGAGAGCGATCACCTGGTGGATACTTAGGAGTTTCAGCCTTAGACTTACCTTGTTGTTGCTCTTGTAACTGTTGAGCATGTTGAATTGAATTACTGGCTTGTGATGTATTGATTCTCTTTGGTGGTCCTCCTAAGACAGGTGGTGGTCCAATTGGTTGAGGTTGGAATGGCTGTCCATAATTTGAACCAACAGGGGTCAAACCACCAATAGGAGCTGCAGGAGCATATGGATTAGCTTGTTGTGCTTGTGGTGATGGTGCATATGGGTTTGCTTGAGTTGATAATGATGGGACTGCGAATCCACCTTGAGGTTGTTGTTGTGATGGTGCATATGAATTGGTTGATGGTTGTGGTAAGATTGATGGGGCATATGGGTTTGAGAGTGGTGCTGGTTGTTGAGATGGAGATGGGGCATATGGATTCTTTGGTGGGACAATTGGGGTGGCTAATCCAGCTTGAGGTGGTGCAAATCCGTTGGTGTTAACATTGAGTGGGGTATTAGTCAATGATGGGGATGCTGCAACTGGGGCATAACGAGTATTTGAAACTGGTACCGCAGTATCTTGTTTGACCTCTGGTACATTCGATGATTTTCTTGATTTCGAAACCGATCTTGGAGGAGGTGGTGCAATTGGTTGTTGAACAAATGAAGCATTGCGACTGATTGGAGCAGGAGCAGCTGAGGTAGCAACACCATTGTATGAACTTGAAACGTTGACAGTAGCAGCTGGGGTACCACGACGTGGTTGCTGATGGAATGCTGAAGGTAAATCATTCCAACCATCAGTAGAAGTTTTTCTAGCATGTTTTGGTGGTGGGGCAATTGGGGTTGGAACTGGAGCAGGAGAAGCAACAAGTGGTTTGTATGGATTAACTGGACCAGCAGCATTTACTGGTTTATATGGATTCGTTGGTTGGACAGTTGGTGGTTGACCATAAGAAGTTGGTTGCTGATAACTCGAGTGACCGTATGGGTTAGGAGTAGCTTGGCCTGGAACCGGTAAAGGAGTTGGTTGAATTACACCTTGTGGTACGTATGGGTTGCCAGCAACGGCAGGCCCGGTACGACCTCTAGTAGGGGAAGCAACATTTGTTGTGGCGTTGCTATTGAGAGAACCATAGCGGTTAGCAGCAGTTGTACCAGTTGATCTAGTAATTGTACTAGTAGTAGAAACACCAGAGGCCCTGGAAATACGTTCCTTTTCTAATTTTACGGCAGGAACAGAATCAGATAACAAGTTCAAGAATTTACTTGCTAATTCAAACTGACCATTGGTTGAAATAATATTGGTATACTCCAAAATGATTGATAAGAATCTTTCATTTTCACTGATTGGAGCATCTAATTTCAAAACTGATCTATAAGCACTGAATTTTTCAACAAATTCCGTCAATGAATCAAAGTGAGCATCATATGCAGAAGTTTTCTTGGTTTCTAAAACTTTTGCCTCAATTTGTTTCAATTCATCAGTCCAAATGTTGGCAACTTTACCCAAAGATGATGCGTTGATATAATTCAAGATAGCATCATCACGGTTCTTAACTGGATCAGAACTCAATAGACGATCACCCAACTGAGTGAAGTAAGTCTTGTATAATTCCTTGTTTGACGATGAATAAGTCTCAATAGCAGTTCCAATTTCCCTCCAGTTAGAAATATCACCATTTTCAACAAGATCAGAAACGTTATCGGATGAGATATTATATAATAAACGGGCAGTTGAGTCTTGAGAAGCAAATTTGTTGAAATAGTAGTTACTAACTCTTGTTTTTAACTCTTGAGGTCCGTTCAATGCGATTATCAAAGCCTCAACCAACTTGTCATCTTTCAATGAGATATCAATAGCTTTGGCCAAATCTTTGGTCAAAAGAGCAGTTGCCAAATCACTAGATTCGACTTTGAAGGTCCCGGTTGGCGAATATTGTGGTTCTTCATTCAAATGATTGAAGAAAGCTTCATCTTCTGCACTTTTGGTTGGTGTTTCCTTGAGAGGTTCATCATCATCATCATCGAGTTTCAAGGACATGAACACATTGTAGACATCGGCTTTATCAGATAGTTTTTCTAGTAATTCCCAATCATGTTTGTTGACGTCTTCAAATGAGTTTTGTAAACGAGCTTTAATGATTTGTTTATAATCAGAAGAATCCAAGGCTTTACTCAAATCAGAGTTATCAGAAGAGCCTGGGAGATCAGCTTTTTCAATTCTAACCTCTGATGATTTATCACCAGTCTTGATAACTTTTATTATCTTACCACCAAAACCGAAAGCAACTGAACTTTTTCTACCATACCAGTTTGGAGCTTGTCTCACAAAATATTCCGGTTGTTGTGTTTCATTTGTTGAAATTTGATTCCAAAAATCAGTCTCTGTTTCAGATTTTAATCTTTTTGATATTGGTGGAGAAGTGTCTTGTAGAGTTTGAACAATAACCTTTTTGTCAAAACTAGCGGTAGCAAATATATCTGGGGTTGATGGTGCAAATCTAGTTTTGAAAGCCCAGTTGGATGTTGTTGGATATTGTGCAAGTTTCTCAGAAGTCAATGGATTCCATAAGATTGTAGTGTTATCTTTACCACACGATAATAGTAAGCTTGGATCTCTTGAATTCCAGTCTAGCGATAAAATACCCTTTTTGTGACCAGACAAGATGGCTTCTGGGGCATTTGAGTTTCTAAGATCCCATGTTAAAATAACAGGAACACCATCAGTTTCAGAAGCAGTGATTAATTTGGTGCTTTGGGTTGGATGCCATGCAACAGTAGACAATGTAGCTCTTGATCCAGTTGGGGAGGAATAGGTCAAGTGAAGAACTTCCTTTTTAGCCTTCAGATCCCAGATTGAGGTATAGCCAGAACTACTTGCAGATGCAAAGATATGAGAGACCGAGTTATTCCAGGATACTGAGGTGATTGTATCCAATGGGGTGAAAGCTGTTCCAGGAACAAATGGTGCCAAACTGGTCAATTTGCTTGTATCCCAGATGAAAATCTCACTGTTAGCACCACCAGAGGCTAAAATGTTGTGTTGAATTGGATTGAATTGAAGTGACTTGATGATACCTGAATGTTTTTCACCTCTGGCAACAGATGTAACTACTTTATTGGAACTTAGATTCTCGGTGTTCCAAAATTGAATTGCCCCATTCTCCAAGGCACCAGCCAGCAATTTACCGTTTTTAGACCAGTCCAACTCATGGAATTTGGCATCTGCCTCAACTGAAAGTATTGGGTTTGAATCATAGAGGTCGTAAAAGTCCAGTGTTGACGATGATGAGAAATTATCATCAATAACCCCAGCAGCAGTACCTGTGGCCAAAGTTGGGATTGGATCACTAGAGAACGCAAAGGTTGCAGTGCTCTGTATTTCGTTGATTTTCACCATGTTTGAGTGATCTTATGCGCTAATTGAAGCAATTGAATTGTGAATAAGATCAGAGCAAACGAACAGAATTATTTAGCTGATGAAAGTTATTGAAGTGTCGACTCGTTGTTGACAGTTGTTATGATTTTGAATTCAATTGTGAAAGTCGAAAAAGCGCGAAGACCGGGTAACTTTGGGAATGACGTTCAAAGACGTATGATCTATCCACTCCTTCTTAACTTAAGTTACAGAAGGTTAAAGATATTCCAAAGGGGAGTGAAAGCGTAAGAAATTTCAACAGATAATGTTCAAGTAGCTGAAGTTGGCACAAGACGAAGTCATATTTGAGGAATCTTTCTGAAGCTTATATATGCGGCAACATTAATTTCGCAAAAAGTTCGCGATTTGTGAGTATTGGCGAAAAATGGCGGAACGACGAAGTTGCCTTATTCGTGCTAAGTTGATGATTGATTCACTCGTCGAATAGACGGTTATTCAGCTGCTGAACATGAGTCATGACAAAGAAAGAGTAGAAACCCATGGAAGTGACGATGAACCGGATGAATGGTGAGTAGTTCTTATGAACTGTATACGGTGGACTACACTAACATGGTTTTGTCATAAAAGGGACCAGAGAATAAATAAAACTGGCTGTGCTGGTGAGTTTTATGTTTCAGTGAGGTTGATCTTATAGCCAAAATGACTAACGACAGTACAAAGATGAGAACTTGAAGTTGACGCTATGCCATGCTGATACTGGTGACTGGCGTAAATGTACCGAGGAAGTGAGTATACAACATTCTGATCAATTTTGTTGAGTGAGATTAACTGACAATTTTTGAGATGCTTCAATTCAAAAAATGCTGGGAAAAGAACCAGAACAACTTGAGAACATCAACAATCGATAATGATGACAAGGACATCTAGCTGCAATAAGTTTGGATATTCATCTCTGATATTGTATAGATTTCACAGTAAGAAATTTTATTCCTACGCACACTTGAAATTAGTTTCTATGGGAGGCCATGACAAGACCATGTTACTATTAAGTGCACTTCGTTCTGTTGTAAAGTGTCAAGACAACAGCCTGCTGAAAGGGTCTTATCATACTGGATATTCAGATTAAATTTGAAGTGACAGTGTTGGTTGTTGTTCACAGATGCTCACAAAATCATGAGCGACCGAGCATGTGTGGAAAAATCTAGAAAATCTGTCAATCGAAAAACATTTAAACGGACTATAAATAGTCTTTCAGTCCTGTGTAAAACTTGATTCGAGGTTTCAATTTAAACACCCAAACCTGAAATCATAGCAATTATCAATATGTCTGAATCTCAACGTCCAAAAGTCTTCTTTGATATAACCATCGGTGGCGAACCAAAAGGAAGAGCCATCTTTGAACTATTCAGCGACATTGTTCCAAAGACAGCTGAAAATTTCAGAGCTTTAGCAACCGGCGAGAAAGGTACCAATGCACAAGGTATTCCATTGACATTCAAAGGGTCTTTGTTTCATCGTGTTATCAAAGATTTCATGATCCAGGGTGGTGACTTCACAAGAGCTAATGGTACGGGTGGTGAGTCAATCTACGGCGAAAAGTTCGAAGATGAGAACTTTGAGCTCATCCATGACAAACCATTTCTATTATCGATGGCAAACGCTGGCCCTAACACAAATGGTTCGCAGTTCTTTGTCACTACTGTTCCAACTCCTCATCTGAACGGAAAACATGTTGTCTTTGGTAGACTGATTAGTGGAAAGTCAGTAATCAGATCAATTGAACGTACTCCAACCAGTTCAGGTGATAAACCATTGAAGGATGTTGTAATCGCAGATTGTGGCGAGTTACCTTCTGACTATGTGATTGAAGCAACTACAGCCAAAGATGATGGAACTGGTGACGTCTATGAAGAAGTTCTAGCTGATAATGATAATGTTGATGTAGAAGATCCAGATTCTGTTTTCAAAGCCATTAATGCATTAAAAGAGATTGGAACCAGACTATTCAAGGAGGGGGACCTCGAAAAAGCATTTGCCAAATATCTAAAGACTGCTAGTTATTTAGCTGACTATTTCCCAGCAGATTTACCAGACGTGAAGATAGAAGAATTAAACAAACTGAAGATTTCCACAAACCTGAACATTGCTCTAGTGGGACTTAAATTAAATAGAAACGATCAAGTCCTGAATGCAGCAAGCGAGGTTCTCGACACTGATAATGTTGACGATAAATCTAAAGCCAAAGCACTATACCGTCGTGGTAGCGCATATTTGAAACTAAAGAATACAGAAGATGCTATCAAAGACTTGACTGCTGCTTTGAAGCTATCTCCAGCTGATGGAGCAATCAAAGCAGCAATTGAAAATGTCAAAAAGGTTGAGAAAGAGCAGAAAGAGAAACAGAAGAAGGCTTTCAGTAAGATGTTCAAGTGATCCTTCGTTTGTGAAGACTGACATACTGTCTATTCCAGTAGACTGACGTCGAAAACCCTTTGTAGACCTCATTGCATGTGTATCAGATCTTCTGCATTCACTTGGTGTAGTACTAGCTAGTTTTAACTTTTCAATCGATCTTTACATGTCAAGCCATCCGATAACAACTACAACAGAGCTCTGCGTAAATTTGAGACTGCACTTGCGTAAAATTTGAAACCGCGAAATTTTCCAAAGTCGTTGGATTTTTTTTGTTTTGAAAAGTGAAAAATCGAGAGAAGTGTATGTCGGGGGCAAAACAAAACACTTACTTCAACCAAAGGGAAGAACATCAAATTCACTTTAAATCATCTTGAATCAACTCAATTTTGAATCTCCCAATTAGCAGCTTCTCAGAGATACCGATTATTGTGGGGAATACATCAATTTTGATCAAGAATATTTAGTGTTTATATTTGAAGGTGGCTTTATCATACAGAGTGTTCCACAATTCTACTCAGTTTATAAGAGACAAAATCATTAATAACTCATTTGATTGGTGTTGTTGAAGCGATTATCCACTGAAGGCTGTCTTTACAAAGAGTTGAAACACCGTTTTTAGTACCCAAATAGTACCTTTGTTCACCTCAATTTCCCTTGTTTTTTTTTTCTAATTAATTTTGAGAGACTAGAGATATACCAGAGGAAGTCAATTAAGGAAGTGTTATAAGTGGTGTTCCCATCAAAGAAATAAACCAAAGAAAATAAACAAAGGTATACAGACAATTCTAGACTCATTTTACCAACAACAAAAAACCTAAAAAAATATTAATTTGCATTTGTTGATTACATTTATTGAGAAATCTTGACTAATCAACTTCATAATGGTTCAATTTCCATATTCAAGTGCGCCATTACGTACTGTCAAGGAGGTTCAATTCGGTCTTCTGTCCCCAGATGAAATTGTGAGTCGTACCAAGATACTCGTATCATTTATGTGAAATACTAACCTATATGCTATAGCGTGCTATCTCAGTAGCAAAGATTGAATTCCCCGAAACAATGGATGAAACTCAGACAAAACCAAGAGTTGGAGGTTTGAATGATCCTAGGTTGGGTTCAATTGATCGTAATTTCAAGTGTCAAACTTGTGGTGAAGGGATGAACGAATGTCCTGGTCATTTTGGTCATATTGAATTGGCTAAGCCAGTTTTCCATATTGGTTTCATAAATAAGATCAAGAAAGTTTGTGAGTGTGTTTGTATGCACTGTGGTAAACTATTACTCGATGAATCCAACGATCTATTCAAACAAGCCATCAGAATCAAAGACCCAAAGAAAAGATTTAATGCTGTCTGGAATCTTTGTAAGACTAAAATGATTTGTGAACCTAACTTCCCACCTGAAGATGATGGATCCATCGTCTCAAGAGGTGGTTGTGGTAATGCTCAACCTACAGTTCGTCGTGATGGTTTGAAACTTTGGGGTACATGGAGAAAAGGTAAAGATTTGGAAGATAATGAACAGCCAGAAAGACGTCTCTTGACTCCAAGTGAGATTTTGAATGTCTTCAAACATATAAGTCCATCGGATTGTCATAAACTGGGATTCCATGAAGATTATGCTCGTCCTGAATGGTTGATCATTTCAGTTTTGCCAGTCCCACCACCTCCAGTCAGACCTTCAATCTCGTTCAATGATACTCAAAGAGGTGAGGATGATCTAACATATAAACTTTCAGATATCATGAAGGCGAATATCAATGTACAGAAGTTAGAGATGGATGGTTCTCCACAGCATGTTATTAATGAGTTTGAATCGTTACTGCAGTTTCATGTTGCTACATATATGGACAATGATATTGCAGGTCAACCTCAAGCTTTACAGAAGTCTGGTCGTCCAATCAAATCTATTCGTGCTCGTTTAAAAGGTAAGGAGGGTCGTATTAGAGGTAACTTGATGGGTAAGCGTGTTGATTTTTCTGCCCGTACCGTTATTTCAGGTGATCCAAATTTGGAGCTAGATCAAGTTGGTGTCCCAAAGAGTATTGCTCGTACTTTGACCTACCCAGAAACTGTCACCCCATACAACATTCAAAAACTAACTGAGTTAGTTCGTAATGGTCCAAATGAACATCCTGGTGCCAAATATGTCATTCGTGATAACGGTGATCGTATTGATCTAAGATACAACAAGCGTGCTGGTGATGTGGTGCTACAGTATGGTTGGAAAGTTGAACGTCATTTGATGGATGATGATCCAGTTCTGTTCAATCGTCAACCATCACTACATAAAATGTCCATGATGGCACATCGTGTTAAAGTTATGCCTTATTCCACTTTCAGATTAAATTTGTCTGTTACTTCACCTTATAATGCTGATTTCGATGGAGATGAAATGAATTTACACGTTCCACAATCCGAAGAGACTAGAGCTGAGTTGATGAACATCTGTGCTGTTCCACTCCAAATCGTTTCACCCCAATCAAACAAACCTTGTATGGGTATTGTGCAAGATACATTATGTGGTGTTAGAAAAATGACTTTACGTGATGTTTTCATTGAATATGATCAGATGATGAACACGCTTTACTGGATTCCTGATTGGAATGGAGTTATTCCACAACCAGCTATCTTAAAACCAAAACCTCTATGGACAGGTAAACAATTGCTTTCTGTTGCTATTCCAGATGGAATCCATCTACAGAGATTGGATGAAGGTACTACTATGGCAAGTCCAAAAGATAATGGTATGCTTATCGTTGATGGTGAAATCTTATTTGGTGTTGTTGACAAAAAAACCGTTGGTGCAACCAACGGTGGTTTGATTCACACTGTTATGAGAGAAAAAGGTCCAAGAGCTTGTGCTGATTTATTCGGTAAGCTTCAAAAAGTTGTGAACTTCTGGTTGCTTCATAATGGTTTCTCCATTGGTATTGGTGATACTATTGCAGATGCTTCAACTATGAAAGAAATCACTGAAGCTATTGCCATTGCAAAAGAAAAAGTTGACGAAGTCACTCTGGAAGCTCAACAGAATAAATTGACCGCCAAACATGGTATGACATTGAGGGAATCTTTTGAGGATAATGTCATCCGTTACTTGAATGAGGCGCGTGATAAAGCTGGTCGTTCTGCGGAAGTCAACCTGAAAGGGTTGAACAATGTGAAACAGATGGTCAGTGCTGGTTCCAAAGGTTCCTTCATTAACATTGCCCAAATGTCTGCTTGTGTTGGTCAACAATCTGTCGAAGGTAAGCGTATTGCTTTTGGTTTTGCTGATCGTACTTTACCACATTTCGCTAAGGATGATTATTCTCCAGAATCTAAAGGTTTTGTTGAAAATTCTTATCTTAGAGGGTTAACTCCTCAAGAATTCTATTTCCATGCTATGGGTGGTCGTGAAGGTTTGATCGATACTGCCGTGAAGACAGCCGAAACTGGTTATATTCAACGTCGTCTAGTGAAAGCTCTGGAAGATATTATGGTCCATTACGATGGTACTACCAGAAACTCAACCGGTAACATTATTCAATTCGTCTATGGTGAGGATGGTCTAGATGCTGGTCATGTTGAAAAACAAACCATCGATACCCTACCAGGTGAAGATTCTGCCTTCGAAAAGCGCTACAAGGTTGATTTAGTGAGTGAAAAGACTTCTATTAATCCATCACTGCTCGAAAGTGGTCGTGAGATTATTGGTAACACCGAAATTCAAGATATTTTAGATCTTGAATATGCACAACTTGTTGAGGATCGTAAATTTTTGAGAAAAGTGTTTGTTGATGGTGAACATAATTGGCCATTACCAGTTAACATTCGTCGTATTGTTCAAAATTCACAACAGATTTTTCATCTTGATCGTTCAAAAGCTAGTGATTTGACTATTCCAGAGATTGTCAATGGTGTCAAAGAGCTATGCACAAAGCTATTGGTTTTGCGTGGTGATACCCCCTTGATTCATGAAGCTCAGGCAAATGCTACTGCCTTGTTCCAATGTTTGCTTCGTTCTCGTTTGGCATCTCGTCGTGTTATTGAAGAATACCGTTTGAGCAGAACTGCTTTCATCTGGGTCCTAGGTGAAATTGAAGCCCAATTTCAAAGATCTGTTGTCCATCCAGGTGAGATGGTTGGTGTTGTTGCTGCGCAATCCATTGGTGAGCCTGCTACTCAGATGACCTTGAATACTTTCCATTTTGCTGGTGTTGCCTCAAAGAAAGTTACTTCAGGTGTTCCTCGTTTGAAAGAAATTCTAAATGTTGCCAAAACCATGAAAACACCATCCTTAACCGCTTACTTGGATCCAGAATACGCTGCTGATCAAGAAAGAGCCAAAGAGATCAGATCTGCTATTGAACACACTACATTGAAGAATGTAACAGTTGCAACAGAGATCTATTATGATCCAGATCCTCGTTCTACTGTCATTGATGAAGATGCCGAAATGGTGGATTTGCACTTCGAAATTCCTGATGAGGAAACTGAAGCCACTATTGATAAACAATCACCTTGGTTACTACGTATTGAGCTAGATCGTGCTGCCATGAATGATAAAGATCTAACCATGGCTGAAGTTGGTGAGAAGATCAAGGAAACATTCAAAGATGATTTGTTTGTTATCTGGTCAGAAGATAATGCTGAAAAGTTGATTATTCGTTGTCGTGTTATTCGTGATCCTAAATCACTGGACGAAGAGTCGGAAGCTGAAGAAGATCAAATGTTGAAAAGAATTGAAACTAATATGCTGGAAGCTATCACTTTACGTGGTGTTCCAGATATTACTCGTGTTGTTATGATGAAATATGATCGTAAACTTCCAGATGAAACTGGTAAGTTTGTCAAAGTTCCTGAATGGGTTCTTGAAACTGATGGTGTTAATCTTGCTGAAGTTATGACAGTGCCAGGTGTTGATTCAACTCGTATCTATACCAATTCTTTCATTGATATCTTACAGGTTTTAGGTATCGAAGCTGGTCGTGCTGCTCTATATAAAGAAGTTTACAACGTTATTGCTTCTGATGGTTCCTATGTTAATTACCGTCATATGGCCTTGTTGGTCGATGTTATGACATCTCGTGGTCATCTAATGGCTATTACACGTCATGGTATCAACAGAAACGATACTGGTGCTTTGATGCGTTGTTCCTTCGAAGAAACTGTTGAGATTCTCTTGGAAGCTGGTGCATCTGCTGAATTGGACGATTGTCGTGGTGTTTCTCAAAATGTTATGCTTGGTCAGTTAGCACCAGTTGGAACAGGTGCTTTCGATGTTATGGTTGATGATGCCATCTTGAAAGAATTGCCAGCCGTCTCTCGTATTTCTGTTGAGGGTTTCGAGAAAGTGGGTACGGATTACAATGATGGTGGTGCTACTCAATATGATAGTGGTGCTGCTTCTACTCCAGGTTATGCTTCAAACTATAACTATGGTGACAATGTTGCATTCTCTCCAATTGCTGACTCAGGTCAACCAGCTACCACTGGTGGTTTCACTGAATACGGTAGTACCACTGATTATGGTTATGCAACTTCACCTGGTACTGGTTTGTCCTCCACCTCTCCATTTGGTCAAGGGTATGCATACTCTTCAACCTCCCCAGGTTATAGTGCTCCTTCACCAGGCGGTTATGCTCCTACATCACCATCATACTCTGCTACTTCTCCAGCATACAGCCCAACATCCCCATCTTATTCCCCAACTTCGCCATCATACAGTCCAACCTCACCAAGCTATTCACCAACTTCACCATCTTACTCTCCAACGTCACCATCTTACTCTCCAACGTCACCATCTTACAGCCCAACTTCACCATCATACTCGCCAACTTCGCCATCTTACAGTCCAACTTCCCCAAGTTACAGTCCAACGTCTCCTTCATATTCTCCTACATCTCCATCATACTCTCCTACATCTCCATCATACTCTCCAACTTCTCCAAGTTACTCACCAACCTCTCCATCTTATTCACCAACTTCTCCAAGTTACTCACCAACCTCTCCTTCCTATTCACCAACTTCTCCAAGTTACTCACCAACCTCTCCTTCCTATTCACCAACTTCTCCATCCTATTCCCCAACCTCTCCATCATACAGTCCAACATCTCCACAGTATTCGCCAACCTCACCGCAGTACTCTGTTCCAAATTCTCCAAGTTACTCACCAAAGGAGTCACAGGCTAAAAAGTAACCTGTATGCCAGGGCGTTTTAAACTGAGAAAGAAAAATTATGTGTTATATATATGCTTGAAGCTTCTAATGCTTTGTTGCCACTTATAAAGTGTGTTTGTAAATTAGATTGATATAAAGGGGGAAAAAGTACAAAAAATATAAGCTTAATCAATAAAATGATGTAATTATCTGAGCTATAACATCAGACAGTAGTCTTTTTTGAGATTAGACCATTGAACATATCGAATGAGTTCCCATCCGGTTGTAGATGGTATACCTGACCAGTAGCTTTATCGTTTCTATCAACTTCCTCGGCAACCAATAATCCATAATCATTTGTGATACCGGTCAATCTACCTCTTACATGACCATGGTCTTGTAGATGAACGATTTGACCATCATGTAACCAGTTCTTGTAATATATGGGCAATAGATATCTGAAACCAGATTCTTTGAATGTCTTGAAGTACTTGTTCATGAAATACATGTATTTGGCTAGAAATAACTCAGGTGTGATAGGTTCTAGTTTTGGTTTGCCCATCTTGGCTCTAAACTCATTGAATAAAGATATGGTGGAATTAACAGAAGTGGTAGGATGAGCATTCGACAAGTTAAGCCCAACCCCAATAACAACTTTATAATGATCTTTAAAGACATTCGTATTCACTAAGATCCCACATATTTTCACATATGAAGGTTCAATATCATTTGAGCTGATTACCTTACCAAAATATTCTGGTTTGATAGCATAGATATCGTTTGGCCACTTGATCTTGATTGGTAATTCGTCATATCCTTCACCAACAGATTTGATAGCCTCTAGGACAGCTATACTTGTTAGGTACTGTAGGAAGACAACTGGGGCATGTTTGAGAGCAGTTGGCAAATCTAGAACGACAGAGCTGGCAATAACACCAGGTGGGTTGATCCATATATTCCCTCCTCTACCTCTTCCTGACACTTGAATAGTCGCAGCAGAAACAAGACCGGATGGAATGTTTGATAAGATGTTAGCATTTTTATCCAATAATATTGATGTAGATGTAACAACCTCTCCATAAAGCAGAGTTGAACCAACGTCCTCGGAGGTCAATGAGCCATACTGTTCCTGTAAAAGTCTGAAATATTGTTTTATATCGAAATAGGGTGTTAGTTTCCTCTCTGGAACACCGTCAGAGTAGGCATATAGTTCTTTAATTATGGTGTCTGGATCCTCAAATTCTTCTTGTTTGTTAAGATGGTGTGCTGGATTTGAGTCTTCACCTTTGTGCAAACGAAATGTATCATTGTTACCTTTAATTAGGTTATTCTCTTCACCAGTGGTGCCAACATTGGAAACAATTGTATCAATAATCTTAAAGACTTGACCCGCAATAGGCGATGAAAGAATCATTGGGGTTAGTCTTGGTCTGACCAACTCATTTGTGTTTATTCTCATCCCAAGTTTCCTCAACGAAGCTTTAAGGAAAATTTGACGTGACTCATTATATTTTATTAGATCTTGCAAAATGTTTTCATATCCTTTATCTTCAGAATTTTGATTCATAATATCAGGGACAAACTCTGGATGTGTACCGGATAAGATAGCAGCACCGTCTCCGACTTTACAATAGACTGCTGCAGCCTTTGAAGAACCTGAATCGACTGATAATTCATCAGAGTATTGTGCCAAAACTGTGACAGAGTCATATTGATCTGCATCAACAAAGACTGGACCACCGTTATAGTAATGATACGAGTAATCAATTTCCACACCCAACGCGTCTTTGTTAAGCACAACCTTAGCTAGTTTAGCCCCATTCTCTGTACCATAGTCAAATCCTTTGAAAGCAGCACCTCTAGCGATGCCAGGGAAAAACTTCAACTCTCTTGGGCCACTGACTTCCATGGATGGGTTACCGACTTCAAACTCGACCCTTCCAGAGCCATAGTAACCACCAGCACAGAAACCTAGAAATTTACCACCTCTTCTGACGAAATCCTTAATAATTTTGTTACCTGCTCCATTCAATTCTTTACAGACAGGCAAATCAGCACCACCTGGTAGAACCACCAGTGAAGTCTTAACAGCCCATGGCTCGTTGATTAATAGTCTTGTATCAACACTTATAACTGCATAGTAAGGTGAAAGATATCTTCTGAGAGATTCCAAACAGTGTTTGACGGAGTCTGGGGTAGTTCCCGGACCTATTACATTATAACTGTCAGCATTAATACACAGCGAACAGAGGAAATGTACTCACCAGAATAGACCAAGACGTTCATTGTTTTGTTGACTGAAGGATTGGTGATGATTTTGTGACGTGAGTTGTGGAGCAGTCTCCTACAGAACATGCAACAATCTCAAAATCACTGGGAAAGAAGAACAAATGGCTTCTTATATACAAATTCCAACCGTCGCTCAACGATTCATGATTTTTACTTTTCTCGGACACTTCGTTTTTCTGGTGGGACTGGCCTGGAAACAGTGGACAGGCGAAAAAAAATATCAACAAAAACTCGGTGTAGTCAAGACGACTCAAAACAATTTCCCTTCTGGAAGAATAGGTGGTAGCTATCCCAAGACAACCCTGTTCATTGGTGTGTGATACTCAGAACATAGACAGTCTCATATGCTTCAGAATCCCCTTTTCCCCCTCCTCATACGCCCTTTGGGTCGTCTACAATGCCAACAATTCAAATCAATCATCGTTCCATTAAGACCGCTGTTGTCTAACAAGCAACCAACAATCAACAAGATCCACCTATCAATCCGTCTTTATTCTCAACAAGACAAACGTCAATATCTCAAGGATAAAATACCCAAAATGAAAGAACCTAGAATCATCACCAGATCCAAAGAAATCACTGGCCACTTGACAAAGCCGATCAAAGACATGATACCCGAGCATGAGAACATCTACACCATCCCAAATATTCTGACCTTCACAAGACTGATCAGTTCCCCTTTGATAGGACTATTGATTGTCAACCAACAGATATGGTACTCATTGGCGTTATTCACATACTCTTGCATTACTGATTTTGTTGATGGGTTTATTGCTAGAAAGTACAATATGCATTCTGTTGTTGGTTCAATAATAGATCCTATGGCTGACAAATTTCTCATGGTGATATGTACTGCCTGTCTGACACATGCTGGTCAAATGCCCTTATACCTTTGTACCTTCATACTGGGAAGAGATATTCTCCTGGCAATTTCCGCTGTTTATTATAGATACATTTCATTGCCAGCTCCAAAAACCACCTTGAGATTCTTTGATTTCAGTATACCTTCGGCAGAAGTTCATCCAACAACAATCTCCAAGTTCAATACTGGATTCCAGATGCTTTATATTGGAGGAGCTGTGGTAAAGCCTGTATTGCTCACTGTTCTTGATCCTTCCTATATTCCGTTGTTAGAGTCTGGGTTTGAATACTTCGGATACTTTGTTGCCACTACAACTTTGTTGAGTGGACTCTCATATGTATTCAGCAAGGATGCAGTCAGGATTTTAACTAAACCAAACAAAACATTTTAGATTCACTAACTGTTGCATTGAATATATTCAAGATGTACCATTTTACCCTCTACGATCGCAAGAGAGCATCAAAGCCAGCAGATCAATTGTTACAAGATTTGGTGGTATCATATTCGAATTATAGATCTAAAATCTTTTCAAGACTTCTCCAAACCAGCTGCGTACCAATACCCTGAACTTCTTGATTATCGACTGATAGTGATATCATCGATACGTAAGATAGATTTGACAGTTTCAGCAGCTAGAGTAATAGCACTGGTACTCACCAAAACAGGCTGTAGAACATGTTCATCAAAAGTATTTGTAGCACCTGAACGTCTAGCGGAGATACCAGCGAAACGTTCCCCATTTTCATGTTTGTTACGTAGTTCAGTGACAACATTTATACTGTTCAAACCAGAATTCTCAGCCAATGTAGTAGGGATAACTTCTAAAGCTTCAGCAAATTCTTTCCAAATGAAGGCTTCTCTTCCTGATAATGCTCTTGATTCTTTCATCAATGTTCTTGAGACTTCAATCTCTGGGGCTCCACCACCAGCAATCAAGGCCTTCTGTTTAACTAAACAACGAATGACACATAAAGCGTCATGTAATGAACGTTCAGTTTCATCAAGAATTTGATTGTTAGCACCGCGACAAACAACGGAAACAGTTGGTGTACTGGCAACATGTTTGACTCCTGTAATCTTGACAATTTTGGAACCTGATGATTCAATTTCTTCAATCAAATCTGCTGAACCTAATCTATCTTCTGTGAATAAATCAATATCTGAAATTGGTTTACAGCCTAAGCTTTTGCTTAAAAATTCAATTTCATCACGTTCAATATCTCTGATCACCAAAATTCCCAATTTAGACAAGAAATGAAGAGCCAAATCATTAACAGCATCTCTTAAAATAGATTTTTGAATCAACAACACGTTACATTTAGCCTTCTTGATTTTTTTGCAAATATTTAATAAATATGCTCTTTCTTCTTTCAAGATTTTATCCATTTGTCTATAGTCATTCACAACGATGTTATTTTCCATGTCTGGTTTTGGAGGAGATATTTGGAATTGTACCAATGCAATTTTAGCTTTTTCGATTCTTGTTGGACCACCAGCTGACTTGACAACGTTTTGAGTTAAAACAACACCATCAACAAGTTCAGTATCATCAATTGTACCACCGACTTTTTTGATCAATCTTATATCATTCAAATCAACGTTTGAAGAATCTTCAGTCACTATTTTCAGGACTGAATCAACAGCTAATGGAGCCAATAGATGACTATGTTGTCCAACAATCTTTGAACTTAATGAGGTTGAAGCAGCACGAATCAAAGTTTCACGATCACTTAGTGAGATTTTGATTGACATATCAAGTAAGATTTCAACTGACCTAGCAGCTGCATTTTGGAAAGATTCAGCAATTATAGTTGGATGAATACCTTTTTGTAATAATTTCTCAGCAGCACCCAATAGAGCACCAGTTAATATAACAACTGAAGTAGTACCGTCCCCAGCTTCAACATCTTGAGCAGCTGAAACATCAACAAGCATCTTAGCAGCTGGATGTAAGACAGCCATATGCTTCAAAATAGTATGACCATCATTGGAGATGATAATTTCACCTCTTCCAGTTTTGATCATTTTATCCATACCTTTTGGACCCAATGAGGTTCTGATGGCATCAGCAACGGCTCTAGCAGCTAAGATATTGGACTTTCTAACCTCTTGAGGCTTCTCTCTGTTTTTGAAAGTGGCATTTGATGTAACATTAGAGGCAGCAGTAGACATTTTAGTGGGACTTCTGTTGTTCAATGGCTGATGGGACTCGTCAGTTACTCGTTGATCTTGATGTTTTCGACGCGCCTTCATAAAAAAAAATTGTTGATGGCCAATTCCTCGACACAGACCATGTTCGCGGAAATTATTTAGAAATAATTAGGTAATCTAAAATCATCAATTACTTAAGCACCGGGTAACTCTGTTAGCTTTTATATTTGAAATGGATTTCTGCCAAATGTTTTGTTAAAAAAACATGGATGAGCTTCTTCCTATGCTTGGATAGGTTTACTTACATTTAACTTTCTTAAAGAATGACACATGAAGAATACGTTTTCAACAAAATAGAAGTGACAAGATCTCAAATCATTAACTGCACATTCTCATCGTGGTATCCAAAATATAAAAAACATACACCAAAGGCAAGAATCATCAAGCCTTTACCACAGGCATTCATTGATTACTTGAGTAGTGATGGCATAGATTTACCACAGGATGGACATTATGAAGTTGAGGTAGGAAATGGAGATAACCAGTATAGTGATTGGTCGGAAGAAGATAATGATACTGAAGAAGACGATGATGATGAAGAAGAAGAAACCAAGAGACCTTCAAAGAGACCAATAACCGAAGTTTTCGCAGAGTTCCAAGCCGTTCACGATGAAATCAAATCAATCCTTAAAGAATGGGGGCCAGTTACCCCAAAACTCAACTGGTCGGCTCCACAAGATGCGACTTGGATAATGGCCACGAACACAATGAAGTGTGAGAATGCTTCAGACGTTTACCTGATATTGAATGCTTCAAACTACATCATGCATGATATATCCAATGCTTTTAGCGAAGTTTCTGAAGAAGAAAGCGAAACATTCAAGACAACACAACAAGATTACGAGCTGATTTTGAGAAAATGGTTCAACATTAATCCAGCTTTGGAGTTTAGAGTGTATGTAAAACATAGAAGAATTGTTGGTATTACACAGCGTGATTTGAACTATTATGATTTCTTGGAGAACTTGAAGTCAACGTTCATGGACATCATCGATAAGTTTTTCGAAGAGGTTCTTGCAGATACTTTTCCCGATGACAACTTTGTCTTTGACGTTTATTTACCGCGTCCTTTTGAGAAGGTCTATCTGATTGATATCAATCCGTTTTCAAGAAAGACCGATCCTTTATTATACACATGGCATGAACTGTCACTGATTAAAGAAGAAGATGAAGTTGATTATGAGATCCGATTGATCACAGAGACAAACAAAGGAAGATTCGCTGTCAAGGAGCATTCTGAAAATCAGGTTCCTCAAGATGTTGTTGATGCTTCGCTAGACTCTTCCGCGATGGCGGAATTAGCAAAAGAATGGCAAGAATTACAACTAAAAGCTGAACAAAGCTCAAAAGAAGAATCTAAGTAACCAGCAATAAATCAAAGTTAGGATGGAAGAGGAGGAATCGGATCAGAACTTAGCATCTTTACCTCCAACAATCTTGATCTTGAACAGCGACGGTCGTAGAATTGGCGGGTTGTGCTTGGAATTAGACAGCGGCTGTTTGTATTTGATTGGTGATGTCTCAAATGAACAGAAAGAACTAGTTGTGAATTCACTATTAACAAAACTCAGACCGACCAGAGTCATTGTTAGTGTTCGTCTAGAAGAGGGAATCCACAATTTCATTAAGAATCAGTGTAAGTTGTCTCCTGAACCTCGTCACCAATGTCGATCTTTTCACTGACATCCCTTTGCACAGCGTCTGAGAGAAACTTTACATTTGATGTTCTTAAATCAAAGTCGTTTGCATTAGAAACGAGTAAGAAGTGCATTGAGGGCCTCATCTCAACACTCAGTGGAAATCAAAATAGTTTACTCTATTGTTTGCTTGCTGAACTGAAGTATTCTCAGGAGTTAAGTATGGCGGTAAGCGTTTGATACCTCTAGTTATAGCAACTGTGCATTATTAACACTGGTAAATACTAGAAACAGACCATCTCAGCCTTGAAAACGACCATTGATAATTTAGAGACAAATGACGACGATGAGTTACATAGCTTACAAACACTGGTTCAGACAGCTGAGATATTCACATTGAGTGATTACATGTACATTGACACTGATTCACTCTATGCCTTACAGATTTTCAGAGAAGCAGGCCAACCGAAAGTACTAGTTAATGGAGCAAAGACATGTTTGTTTGACATATTTGATACCTATGTTGGGTCACCCCTAGGACACAAGAAGTTACTCTCTTGGTTTCGTTCACCTTTAGCCAACAAGAAGATGATTGAGAACAGACTCTCTGTGGTGAATTATTTGATATCAACTGACAACTCAAGACCATTGGAAGAATTGGTTAGACTGATCAAGAGACTTACAAACATCAATCAGATCATTTGCACTCTACAAAGGAACAGAATGAGTATCAACTCTTGGTCAAACTTGTTATCATACGTTGAAATAACGATTGAAATTCTTGCTGTTATTAGAGAACTCCCACAAGCCATTGAGATTCCCCTTTTCGATCAGGTACTACAAAATGTTGACCTAGGAACTTTGAAACAAATTCAAAGAATGATCAAGAACGTTATAGATTTTGAGTCTTCGAAAGATTGGAGCAGGGTTTACATCAGAGATGGACTGAATGAAGAGTTGGATTTTTTGAAGGAAAAGTATAACAACTTGGAGGAGATATTAGAGGATTTGGCTCAAGAAATTACTAGAACGTTTGGACAGTTTTCAAATGAGACGGTAAATGTTGTTTATATTCCACAATTAGGGTACTTGGTCTCGGTTGATCTTCCTTCAGACCCAAGAATCTCGCTTGATGTTCCCCAAGATTGGAGCCAAATATTCAGAACGGCCACCAACTCCTACTTCAAAGACACCACTATGGTCCAGATGGATGATGATTATGGGGATATCTATCAGTTCATGGTTGAAATCGAGATTGAGATTCTATTTGAGCTACAAAGTAGCATTCTAGAGTTTGATTCAATATTATCAGTTAGTGGCCAATTGTTTGCTGAGATGGATTGTTTCTGTTCATTTGCAACTGTTGCTATTCTAAATGACTTTGTGAGACCCGAGATTGTCGATGATCCAATCTTGATGATCAAGAAAGGAAGAAATCCGCTCATCGAACAAACTGTTGATTCTTATATTTGTAATGACACATTGTTACCGCAGAGCAATATCTCCATAATAACAGGGGCTAATGCAGCTGGAAAGTCTGTGTACTTGGCTCAGATTGGTATGATTGTTCTCTTGTCTCATATGGGGTGTTATGTTCCGGCTAGCAGAGCAGAAATAGGATTGACTGATAAGATTTTGACTAGAATCACCACTAGAGAGTCAGTTGATAAATGTGAAAGCACATTTTTCATTGATTTACAGAAAATGTCAAAGTGCCTCAACTTCAAGACTGAGAATTCACTCTTGCTGATCGACGAGTTTGGGAAAGGAACTGATACACTTGGTGGGCCTGCTCTACTGGGAGCAATAATTGAATCATTAGCCTCCTCTGATGTTTCCTCAAGAACCATAATTACTACCCATTTTCATGAACTATTTAAAGAGAATAACTTAGAAAATGTGTCAAATGTGAGACATAGCCATATGGAAGTATACTTCACCAGGGATGATGACTCAAACTCAATAACTTATTTGTATAATCTGAAAGATGGTACTGCTGAGAACAGTTTTGGTATACATTGTGCTGAGGTATGTGGTATTAACAGCACTATTATCAAGAGAGCGTACGAAATCCTAGAATCAGAAAATGATTTGGAGTCAATGACAAATGACCATGATGATGCCACAGTCCACAGAATGAAGATGATTACTAGAGAATTTTTATTATGGGATATCGAGAAGGAGGAGTCGACGAAACAAGAACTCACCAATAAGCTTGGAAAGATTCTATCAATAGAATGAATCGATCGTATTTATTCTCCTCTATAAATTCATGTGAATGCTAAAAAAGATATCAAAATTTGACAGATTTCGACAGATTCTTTTTAATACCTGTCTTTTCACCATCATAAGCACCAGTAGGGGTAGAGTAAACAGCACGAACAGATTTGAGTTTCTTTTGAGCCTTGTCATATTTGATTCTTTTCTTGACACGAGAGTTTCTATTCTCTTTCTTTCTATGTGGTGTTAGACCCTTATTCTTCAAAATCTGGTAATTGACAGCACGTTTACCATCTTCACCTACTTCCTCTTTTAATTCTGCCAATTTACCTTCCTTAGCAGCTTTAACAGCCTCTTGATGTGCTTGTTTACGATTATTCTTACGCTCAATAGTGGATGCTTTGACTGTTTCATAATAATCTTGAGCAGATTTATCATTGACGTATTGAGCATCTTTGGTATCTTGTTCGTCAAATGCTTCATTTTCATTCAAATCAGCACCGTTCTTGTCATGTAGACCACGTTTACGGGCTTCTTCAATCAATCTTTGTTGTCTTTCAAACAATCTTTCTTTATATGGAATGTCCAAATCACCAGTGTATCTTTCATCTCTCTTCTTGTCCTGTTGGTCAATCTTGGAAGTGTAGAAACGTAATGTCTTCTTACGTTTTTTCTTCTCTTCTGCATCAACTTCATCAATCTCTCCTTCTACCAGATCATCGTTATTAGTTTGTTTGGATTTCTTGAAAACACGAGGTTTGGAAATATCAATGTCAAGGTCGCTACTTGATTCTTCTTCTTCTTCCTCCTCCTCTTCTGAGTCATTGTCACTATCAGCTACCATGATTTCAGATGCCGAATCGAAGTCATCTTCGTCAATATCTGATGAAGCGACTTCAACATCCATCTTCTTTTCTAGATCGATATCCTCATCATCTTCGCTGTCATCAAGCTCATCAAGTGTACTGGCTTGTCTCCATAGCTCTTTTGAACTCAAAATACTCTCCATAACTGGGTGTTCCTTCATAGTGAATGGTTCATCCTCTCTCATGAAGGCCATAAAGACAGAGAAGTACGATGTTACTGCACCAAGGTATGCTGATAAAGCTGTGAATTTCACATTTGCAACCTCATTGCGGCTTTGACGTTCAGCTAAGTCGTCAAGAATTGGTTTTAGTTTGGTTAGCTCTTTCGATAGTGGGATGAACTCAGGATGGGAAGCTGAAATGTATTTCTTTCTAGACTTTGCATCCATATTACTTATATCTGAAATTGATTGTGTTTTTTCTTGTGTTTTTTCTAAAGTATCACCATAATCATGCTTCTTAGCGTTTCTGCTCCATTCTTCTTCCACATCTTCATCAATATAATCATCCATTTCAAGTTCTTGTAAATGTTTCTTTTGTTGACGTAAGGCTTCTTCTTCTATTTGTTTTGCAGTTTCTTCATTGTCAAGATCATCTGCACCATAATAGTTACTTTTTCTATCACCCCAGGCTCCTTCTTCTTCCTCTTCCAGTTCATCTTCTGGATTCTTCTTGCCAAAGAATTCAGCATCATCATCTTCTTCATTTTCAGATGCAGAGTTGTATTCACCTTCAGATGTAGAATCATTATTGATATCCATGACTTCAACATCGCTCTCATCATCTTGTGGTCTATAATTCTTGGACTTTCTTGCAGGTGCACCTTGTTCAAACAAGACTTTCTCTTGTTCAGCATGGAATGCATCGACCTCATCCATACCGAAGTCTTCCTCTACCACTTTCGAACGGACTGATTTCCCTTTTGATTTGGCCATTATGGTTTAGTACTGATTTATCGTGACACCAATCAGAATGATATAGGTACTACTATTTAACGATCTGATAAAGCAAAAAAAAAAAATTTCAGTAGCGATGAGCTTGCAATTTCCGAGGGCGCCACCCAATTCCGGTACACTCTAAAATTTTCGTGCTAAAAATGAAAACATCTGTGTTGAAATATGCATCTTTCGAGTCTAAAACTTTGTTCTGTTGCTCAAGATGTCTGATAACCTACCCACAAGTTCCAGGCTGGACTCATTATCCCGTCGCTCTACACCTACTGCCAAACCAGGATTGAAATTCAAACCAAAAGTCGTTGCAAGAAGATCCAAAGAAGAAAGAGCTGCGGATGCTCCAACTGATGCTCCAGACAGAAAGAATCCACATCCTAATAGAGGTAATTCTTCTAGAGGGCGTGGTTCTACTCGTGGTGTTGGAAGGGGTGGAAAAGCTCTCGCTGGGACCCATCTAGTGCAAGCTGGACCGTTGGCCTCAGTTAATGTGTTCAACGAAACATCACAGACAGTACAAAGACAACAATATAACAGCGCATCACCAACTCCAGAATTCCTAACAAATCTACTGAAAAAAGAAAACACTACACGCGAGTCATTAGTTGGACTAGACTCGGATGATGAGGACGATTTGAGTAAGATCAACATGAATAAAGAGTATCGATTTGCAACAGTTGATGCTGAGCTATTTCCAGTTAGAGCACCAAGATCAGAACACGTGGAAGCCTCGACAGATCAATCAGTAAGACCACAAGATACAAGATCAACCACCCCTGAATCTGTCACCTCTGATGATGCTGTTATGGAGGATACATTACCAACATCCGTCAAAGATGAGCCAATTGATCAAGATGTGAAAGGTTTGCTTGAAAAGAAAGATTTGGATCTACATAAGAAGCTTCGTGAGCTGGAGATAGATAGCCCTATACCATTACAATACAGCGATCAAGAGACAAAACTACAGGAGATACAAGACCATAAAACTATCATCAGCAAACTTCTGGCATGCGATAATAAAGAGGACAAGTTTATGTTTTTTCAACTACCAAGAATTCTACCCGAATTGCATCACAAATTAACCTTGGAGGAAGAAGAAGCTATGGCTGTTAAATTGGAGGAAAAGAAGAGTATTCCAGTCCCTACACAAGAAGATTTAGAAGGAAGAATAGGGAATCTTCGAGTACACAAATCAGGTAAGATCACTTTGAAAATTGGTAATGTTGTTCTAGATGTTGGTAGAGGGTCAGATACTAGCTTTTTACAAGAAGTAGTAGTGCTTGACAAAACTGCGGAACAAACATCTAGTTACCTATTAGGTCATATTCAAGATAAAGTCGTCGCTACACCAAAGTTTGAGTAAATTTGACGTTTTTTTTTACTACCTGACGAAGCTCAGATTGTTTACTTTGATCTCAAAAATAGATATACCTTGAAAAGTTCACCCGTCTTGTAATGAGAAGAGAATTCGACCAAAAGTCTTCGAGGAGTACTGGTGTATTACTGATTGAGTATATTTCCTGTTCGGGAACATTTATCCATGTTTTTTTTGCCTGACTTTTTTGTAAGTAGACGCGCAATACCAAAATTAAATTTAAAAGTAAACAAAAACAAGAAAACATCAAAATTGATCTGTTCTTTAAAGCAGCTCAAATCAAACAGGAAAAAAGAAAGAAGAGCATGCCGTAAGTTATTCCCCCACTTGCCACCTATGTACGTCAACCGTACTAACAAACGCTCACCCACAGAGAAATCGTTACACTCCAGATCGGTATGCAATTACACCAACAACCAAGGTCTTCATGCTCTTTGTTCAAAGTTTACTAACAATGTTGAATAGGACAGTGTGGTAATCAAGTGGGCTATCAATTCTGGGACCAGCTTTGTAAAGAACATGGTATTGGTGCTGATGGTATCAGTGTAGCCACTGAGAAACGAGAGGATGAACCAAAGGTTTTTTTCAAGTCAAATGACGATAAGACATACACTCCTAGATCTATCCTCATTGACCTTGAACCTGGTGTTATATCAGATATCAAAACTAAGACCAACGAACTTTTTGATGAAAGAAACATACATACTTCCCCTAGTGGGCTAGGTGCAGGTAATATATGGTCCAAAGGTTATGACTATGGTGAGAATGAAAAAGAAACATTCATTAATATGATTGATAGAGAGTTGGATTCGTGTGATAATCTTGAAGCTTTTCAGATATTTCATTCCGTTGCTGGAGGTACAGGTTCAGGTGTCGGTTCAAACATTCTAGAGTTTCTTAATGATAGATATAACAAGAAGTTGACAATGACGTACTCTGTCTTCCCAGAGAGTGGTCAATCCTCAGATGTGGTGGTTCAACCATACAATTCAGTGCTTACATTGAAAAGATTAATAGAATCATCAGATGCTAACATAGTCATTGAAAACAATGCTTTGAGAAAAGTGGCAATCAACACATTTCAAAATAATAGCCCAAACACACAACAAACAAATCAGTTGATTTCAACTATTATTTCAAGTGCTACTAATACATTGAGATACCCAGGGTACATGTACAATTCAATGACAAGTATAGTGTCAACACTGGTACCTACACCTGACCTTCATTTCATAATTCCCAGCTATGCCCCTTTCACATCTGATTTTGTTAGTGATGCAAAACATGTCAGACGATCAACAGGATATGACGTAATGCTAGAGTTATTGAACAAAAACATCAAATTAGTTGACATACATGATGACCATCAATCATATATATCGATATTCAATATTCTCCAAGGTGATATCGATAACAAACTGGACATACAGAAGGCAATAATCAGATCTCAAACGAGGGTTAAATTTGTACCGTGGTCATCATCAAGTATTCATGTTGCTTATGGTAAGAAATCACAACATCATAAAACTTTGGATTCAAACCATGCCAGTGGCTTGATGTTGGCAAATTCGTCATCTATTGTCAACCTATTGGGTAAAACGTGCAAACAGTTTGATCAAATATTCAGAAAAAATGCATTCTTGGGAGGTTACAAGGATGGTTTATTGTTCCAAGAGAGTGGCTTAGAAGAATTCAAAGAATCGAGAGAATCAGTACAAAGGATAATTGATGAATACAAGAATGCTGAATTGATATCATACTTGGATGACGACGATGATGATGAAGAGATTGAACAATGAGGAATATAAATCTAATTAAACTTGACTCTTTCTTTCGGCAACAATCAACGTAGTCGTGGGCGTGGAATTGGAGGGCAGGCTCTGCGTAAAAGCTTTCTAGGCTGTGGTACTGGTGGTGGTCGCTTCTTAGACATGGAGTGTAAAGATGTGGAAGATTCATTTGATTGTGTAAGTTCCAGTGGCTTCAAATCCTCTTTTCTGAGTACTGCTTCAGCGTTGTCTGTCAACCACGAGATTGAAAGACATTTTTTGGCTAGTCTTTTGGTCGTCTCAGTTTGATTGAAAAATGAGCTACCATTTTCCTCACCAGCTAGGAATCGTAATAATGAAAGAAGTTGTGATTTCTTGTATGATGACTCAATGAATTGTGGATTTTGCAATATTGGATACAAAACTCGTAAAAATGTATTCTTCATGGAATCCTCATCATCAGGAATGTCAGTCAACTCTCGTATCAGCACATCAACAAGAACATTCAGATCATTGCTGTAAAACATCTCAGACGTCTTATGATGGGTGAAGATTAAGTAAAGGATCTTTGATATCATGATCTGAAGCACTTTATCATTTTCCCTGTTAAAGTATATCAATAGACACTCAATGAAGTTTCTTGAAATTTGAGTAGACTGTATTGTGTTGAAGACGATGTTGGGGATCGCTTTATCTTTGGAGACAATCATGAACTGTTCGTTCAAAGCCAATATAAACTTGAACTTTGCAGAATTGTAAAAATCCTCCTCATTATAGGCCACTATCAAACTCTGGAAGATGTAATTCACTGAAAACTGATCAACGACCATCAAATCCTCGGCTGGTATGGAGAGATATTTGCAAATCTGAAACAACAAGTCAAGTTGTATAGTACAAAGTTTTTTCAATGTCAACACAGTACCTTGGCTAGAATCTTCGTTGAACTTCATCAAAGTTTGGAAGTTGAACTTGATGCATTTGTGAAGTAATTTGAACCCATCATAGTCTAATATTAGTTGTAATAAAGAAGAATCATTCTTGCAATCCAATAATAAAACATAATTAGCAAAAAACTTAAAATTCAGTTCTAAAGCGTCCAATGTGAGGGTTGAGAGAATCTTTGAGATACAAAAGACCTTGTTCAGTTCATAGAGCTCTGAATTAATCAAATATAGTCCGAATTGATAAAAATCTCGATCATTGTGTAAGAATATTTGAATATGGTTTGCTATTGTCTTGAGATATAGCACCAACTTGGAGTTCACCAGATTCAAATCCTCAGGAACGTCTGTAAGGATACAGTTCTTGCAGTACCGCAGAAACTCTTGTTTTGTTGGAAATATTACATCATCCATATACTCACTTTGATGCTGTGAGTGCAGGTGTTTCTGCTGTTGTTCATATTGCAAATCCATAGTGGACTGATATAAAAGGGGGAAGAACTGAGAGACTTCAGGAGGAGCTCTTGAGAGAAGGGGAAAAAGGGGTGAAGGGAGGACAAAGTGCTGAAATATCAAGGATTTTCAAACAGCTGGCCACACTCAAAACGAATGAATTAAGTCTTTTTATCAGTACAGAAATTGTTTTCTCTTCTTTTTAATTCTGAGTTGAGTACTTTTATGTAATTTTAGATTTTTTTGTGTCGTTTGCCAGGAGAACAGCAGCCTCTGTTATTGATAAAAGAGAGAACAGCAAACAAGACTCACTAAAAACCCAAATATCCCATTTTTGGAGTGATCCCAGTCGCTGAAAGTCATCACTATCGAAAACTAGACACATATATTTGTGGTATTACTCCTTTTCTACGTCCTGAAATGTCCCTAATTGATGTGAGTATGAATTTGCTCTACATTCATGCATGGTAGTCAAGTACTGACAATTGAGACGTATAGGCCTATGATTTGATAGAAAAAGCTGAAATTTGCCTTAGAAGAAACCAGTTAAGAGATGCAAAGACACATTACACAGAAGGTATCGAGATATTCAAATCAAATCTCTCTAAAACTACCAATAAAGAGATTCAAAATGGGCTGCATTTACTCATTTCTGAGTATTCAAACAAATTGAAAGATCTCGACGAGTTGTCACTAACAAACAGTACCTCTTCCAGTACTTCAATCAATTCACAACTATCACTGAATCAACTTAGAACAGGAAGAGCTGTCAGCAATGATCTCTCAACAAAAAGAGGTCTAACAAACTTGAAAGAAAATGACCCTTTGATGAAGTTTCAACTAAACATTTCAACATTACTCAATAAACAGTTGGATCTCAATGAGGTCACTAATTACGATAATGACATTGCTTTATCCAAAGCAGTAGAGAACACTACTACGTTGAACAATCATATCAAGCAAATAAACTCTACTTTGATAAATCACATAAACCTTCTCAAAAGAGATTTGAACCAGAAGGAACTAGCATTAAAGACAGATTATGAATCGAGACTTGAGAACTTGATTAGTGAAAACAATCGATTAAAGAATCAAATACAAAAGCTGAACAAAAGATGGAATGAATTAGTAGAGAGTGCTAAAAAGAGAAGAAATGATCAACAACTCAAAACAAATTCAGATGATAATTGACTAAAAGTACAACAACTTCAGTGTCCTTTGATACCATTCATCATCTCTTCTTTGGTTATCAAATGCCCTATGGTTTCAACATGTCCTAATAACTCATCAATGTTATTTGACCATTCATTCAACAATTCATTTGAATTTTGAGGCTTACTAAAGCTCACAAATTTCAAAGGTCTATTGATCTTTGCAAAGATCACGCCATTGTTCACCAGTTTTGAGATGAATTTTTCAGTATCATGTGTTGATAAATCCAATAACTGATTCAGTCTATCGACGGTGATTCTAGTATAGTAAGTGGAAACAACTCTTAGATTATGTTCAATAACTCTGTTACGTAAATCTTCCCAATGTTTGGAGTTCTCTGGGTTTGATGACTTGAAATATTCATTGGAGTTTAACTCTTTGGAATATAGTTTTTCAATAATCGGCCATCTCATCAACTCTTTTGTAATGAATGAGTCAACCAATTGATTTTGTAGTTCTAATTTCTTTAAGTTGACATCTTGAGAAACTTTATGGATAAGATCATTTTGTAGGTTATCATATGGGGCCAAAACCACAAAATAGACTATATTTATTAACACTGGTTTCCATTTATTTTCATCGGCTTGAATAGATTTGGTCTCATAAATAGATAGGTAGTTTCTGGCAATTTCTAAGTAGTCATTCTTCTGTGAGTTGATTTTGATCAATAGATCATAGAATAACAGCTTGATATCTTGATATTCATCTTGTTGTAATGTTTTGACTAAAATCTTTCTGGAAAGGATCGCAGCTTGACTATAATCACCTTTTAAGATACATAACTCAACTTGCTCCAGGATGAACTCCATTTTTTCTCTCAACTTCATTGAACCATACGTTTCAACTTGTAGCTCAACTAATAATTCGGTAGCTTCATCAATCTTACCTTCGCTTCTTCTGATTTGTGATAGTTCTCTTGTAACTCTGGCTCTTTCAACTTCAACGAAGATTTTGTTTTCAGTAACAACTCTAATGGTTTCAATGACAGAGATCTTGGTTTTCAAATCTGGTGTTTTATCCAAACTGTCAATGATTACTTGGATGAAGGATTGAATCGACATCTTAAGTTGTCCATGTTTCTTGGATAGCAGGGTCAATTGTTCATTTAGTCTCTCCCAATCGCCATTAGCAATCAATAGTTCAGCAATCTTATTTAAGACTCTTTTTGATGATGCTAGATCAGATGATTGACGGACCTGCTTCTCAAGAAACAAATATTTCTCCAATGCAGTTGTATAGTCGGACTAGACACGATTGGTTAGTTTAATTGCCACTATAAAAAAATTCAGTTCATAAAGCTTTACTTACTTTTCCAAGCAGTTCAATCTGTGGGAATTGTGTGTCGAGGATCTCAGTGAAATCCTTTTCAGCCTTTATTGGAGCATCCCTGGACATCTTGAGTAGTTTGAATTTGTGTAGAGATACTGAACCAAAACACTGATTTGGCTTTTGATGTTGTTTGTTTTCATGGAAACTGGGAAGTTTGCACGACGACGAATTAATTAAACTAAGCGCGCCCGCGAAAAGTCACATGATGAGTCACATGACCAGACTTTGCCGTGATGATGACATAAGCGATGAGCACTCTCAGAAAAATTTTATACGTAAAGAAATTCTTCAGAAAACAAGAGAGAGTTCAATTACAACAAAAGAGAGTGAGATTATTTTTATAGACATCATGGCAGGCTCTCAACTGAAACAGTTGAAAGCTGCACTCAAAGAGAGTGGTCTCACAGGTCAACAGAACGTGAAAAATAAGAAGACGACAAAGAGAGCTCCCTCTGAAATGCGCCGTGATGATAAACAGGAAATCATCAATAAGATTAGAGATCAGTTCAATCCTTTTGAGATCAAAGTCAATAAGCAAAAGTCTGAAAGAGATTACCAATCGATGAAAGGGGCTCAAGGAAGACCTGGTATTTCCAAGCAGATTGGTGAAGAGCAAAGAAGATTGGCTTATGAAGCTAAGAAGGCCAAACAGGGTAAAAATGGTACTATTAATGATAGAAGATTCGGTGAAAGAGACGCTACATTGACTGCTGAAGAAAGAATGCTAGAGAGATTCACAAGAGAAAGGCAGATGCAATCATCAAGACTTGGAATGTACAATTTGGATTCTGATGATGAAGACTCTTTTGGTGGGGACGGGTTGACTCATTATGGTAAATCATTAGCTATTGATGATTTTGAGCAAGATGATGATCTTATCAACGGAAGTGACGATGAATTCATGAGACCTAAAAAGCGTTCCTATGAAGAAACTCAAGCCTTTGATATAGAACCAGAAATAACAGAAGATGGTATTCCAAAGAAAAAAACTAAAGCCGAGGTGATGAAAGAAGTCATCGCTAAATCTAAATTTTACAAACAACAACGTCAGCAGCAAAAAGAAGAAAACAATGAGAAGATTATGGACTTGGATGAAGAGTTTCAAGATGTTTTACAGGAGTTGGGCTCTATGCCAAGACAGAATGTTGCTCCATCAACTTCCAGTACTATTACTGGAATCAACTATGAACAATCTGTTAGAGAATTGAACATGGAAAAACGTGCTGCTCCAGCTGATAGAACTAAAACTGAGGATGAAGTCAAAAGAGAAAGAATGGCCAAAATGAGAGAGCTAGAAGAGGCAAGACTGAGACGTATGAGAGGTGAAACAGAAGATAACGGAGAGAAAAATGCAGATGATTTAGATGATGACTTTTGGGTCCAAGGAAGTGATGAAGAAGGCTTTGCCATTCAACAATCCGAAAATGAACAGGAAGAGGAAGATGGAAGTGAGGAGAGTGAACAAGAATTTGGTAGACCTAAAGCTGTGAAGTCCAGAGCTGTGATATGCCCAGAAGATCATGATCAGTTCATAGAGTCTCTTGAAGGTGTCCCTCTTGAGGAAACTGCCACTCATATCAAGAAGATTCTTTCCGCATATGCACCAGCTTTGCAGATGGGTAACAAGGAAAAGCTTGCCACTTTCACAACTATTCTTTTTCAACATATCCTATACCTGTCTGAAGTCAGCAATGAGGAACCAGAATTTGCTAGAGTTCAAGAAGAACTAATCACAATTTTGAGATCATTATCTGAAAAATACAACCAAGCATTAGCACAACATTTACGTTATAAGATCCAAGAAATCCATGAAAGAATCCAAGATACACTAGCACAAAAAGAAAACTCATTTCCTCTTGTGTCTGATTTGACGTTTTTTGGTGTCGTTGGTCTAGTTTACTCGACCTCTGATCATTACCATTTGATTGCAACTCCAGTTCAGATAATAATGGGAGAAGTTCTTGAACAGTTGAAGTTTGACACATTGCAAGATCTAATAAGTGGTGCATTCATAGCAGAACTTTTCTTGAAATATCAAAGGATATCCAAGAGATTTGCTCCTGAAATCTCTTACTTCTTACAAAAAGCATTGCTGATTCTCAGTCCTACTGCCATTCACAACGAAGAGCTAGTGAATACTGATATAGATTTGAGATTGCCATCCAAGTTGGTCGAGAATCCAGCAACACTTAAAATCTCTGATATTGATCGAGATGATTTTGATGAGGAGTCAGTCAAAACAGCAACTTTATTCAAGATTCTTTCAATTGTGGATTTGACTATTGAAACGTGGAAGGATAAATCTGCATTTATTGAAATCATCACTCCTTTCCAACAGATTCTAATAGAATACGAAAGCAAATTTCCTAGATGTGATCAATTGGTCTCACTTCTACTGAAAATCAAGAGATTACTGAGATTTTCACAAGATGACAGAAGACCACTGACATTACAATCTCACAAGAAATTGGCTATTGCTACTTATGCTCCTAAATTCGAAGAGAACTTCAACCCTGACAAGAAATCTTATGATGAAGACAGATCAAGACAAGAAATCAACAAAATGCGTAAACAAATCAAACAAGAACGTAAAATCACCATGCGTGAATTACGTAAAGATACTAGATTTGAATCTAGACAACAAATTTCTGAAAAGAAGAAACAATATTCAGATTATCATGCTAAGATGGCCAAGATTATGAACACTATCAATACAGTTGAAGGTGCCGAAAAGAATGAGTATGCTAGAGAAAAGAAGCTAAGAAAGGGTAAAAAATAGAAAAATTTAGGGCATAATAGTGTTTCATTAGTATTCATTACACACAAGTTTATAATCATTAATGTGCTATATGATAATCCTTGTAGAATTGATTCACGAGGCCTAGAACACCAGGTTCTTTTCCACCTTCGTACTCAACCGTATCCGTTTTTGGCAATGTTGTAATGAAGGAGTCACCTAAATAATCATTATCAGAAGCGATATATGGTTGGTTGAACCTATCTCTGAGGTTTCCATGTATTGGACCGTCATTGGTCCGCCTTACTTCCAAAGGATCGATGAGTGACATGTTCATATTGTTCTCATGGTGTTCTGTTTGCTGTAAATGATGTCTTCCCAAAACAGATCTGGCTAGTGTCGTCTTTGGTTTGGACGTAGCTGGCTTAATTGGAGCTCCTCCATGTCTTTGAGTTTCATTGTCTCCATAACTATCCAAGAAGTACAGATACGACTTCATCATCTTTTCCTCTCCAGAGTTGTAATGAGTTGTAGTCGCTTTGGGCACTTTCATGTTTTTTCTAGCTTTAGTTTTCTCAAAGTCAAACATAGCATATGTGCAAACATACCCCAACCCATCAACATGAACTGAGTATTCCCTGAAAAAATCGACAATTCTGTCAGAAGACTTTGGTAGAGAGAACCAAAGAATGAAAGGTGCGATGACCAAGCTGGAAATCTCTCTCAGCAACAGCAGCGTTTTCAGAGAAAAGAATTCACAAAACTCAGCACGAACTTCATCCGTGTGTAATTTTCCCTCCCAATGCTGGGGCAAATAATGCGTAAGCTCTGCCACTTTCAAAAGACTTGCTTCAGAGTCATAAACTTGATACTCTTCAGGGATCGCTCCGTGTGATATTGCCCAGATAGTACCAAACACACTGATATAGAATAAGACAGTTCTATCTTTGGTAATCTCAAAGTTGAAAAACATATCAGGATCAACAATTGATATGATACCCAAAACAGCGGCAAATGATCCGGAAACAAGCGCCACAAATTTCAAAACGATGTTCATTTTCTCCTTAGGGAATTGATCAACATAATGGGATGCTTCTGGAACACTTAGATTCAATCTTCTTTGAAAAATATGATATAGCTCATTGAATTCTCTGAACTTCCAATCAGCTAGTGCTGTATACTGTCTCGAGCCAATTAGGCCCGGATTCTTTCTATACTCGTTGAAATAACGGAAGAAGTATAGTAATAGAAAATAGAGAACCAATAGTGGTGAAAGAACTATATTCAAAACCCCAGCAAGCATGAATCTTTTCTTCAACTCATCTGACAACTCCCTCCTCTTTGACTCTTTCAAAATATTTTGTCTCACCTGTCCCTGATCATTGAAAACAAACCCAGAGATACAAAGTTGTAGGTTCCATTCCAAAGTTCTGGTCAAAACATTTTTCCTGTAGCCAGGAATTGGTAATGTTAAATCAAGAATATCCTTATTGAATAGTGCAATATAATAATTCTCCTTTCTCATAATTCTGTTGGCAACATCATGAGCATCAATTCTAGACTTTGACTTCATATCGGAAACATTGGATGTGATTGCATTTTGATCCTTCAATAACATAATTTTTTTCACCACTACCTGCCAGGAAATTGTTTGCAAGTCCTTATCCGATATTTGAAGCAGATGCTTATAGAAATTATGAACCTCGATCAAATCCTTTGAGTCAAAGTAGAGTTGCAACAGCTTGAGAGCAAAGTAAATAGCAAATAACCAGAGACAAAACCTACCAGTCCCACTCATGTGATAATAGCACTGCTCAACTTTGATGTCGTCTAATGTTTTTGAACTTGGTAGTTTTAGTTTTGAGTAGTCAATGCAGGCAGACAAGTAAGTAGTAAAGTAAACCACGAACAACAACGTTGCCAGCTCAAAAGATTTCTTCAACATGATGCAATAATATCCACTCCCTAAATAATAAGAATAAACATCCTGGAGAAACTTATCAAGATTTTCCACATTTGCCCACTTCCATAGAGCCCTTTCCTTTGGATTTAATATACCAAGTTTAGCCCTCCTCGTTCTCTCCTCTTCGAAGCTCATTGGTGATGACGTATATGGTAGTTCACCATGTAAGTCTTCTTTTTTATAAGATATATTTGTGACAGGTCTTGATTCTGATGATGGCTTCTGGAAAAGTGGTGGGTTCATCATTGCTTTAGGGTTCTTATTGGGTCTGAGCGAGTTGGTCTTGGAATGACCTGGAATAAATGGTGTATTCTCCACAGCACCATGCACCATGATGGAAAGTGGAACTTCGTCGTCATCTTTTCCTTCCTCTTCTTCGTTAGTTCCATTCAAGCTGTCGATGAACTCTAAATGGTCTGGATCATCCAGAGAGCCGACACTGTTATCAGGGGCAATATTGCCATTATGTTGCCGCTCATCTTCCGAGTCGCTTGTTTCTTGATCAGATTCTATAATCGATCTATCTCTTGGTCTTTGTTTTCCGCTGTCTTTTAAAAGTCTTGCACTTTCTTCATCTGATGGGAACTGATTTCGTATACTTGAGAGCTCAGTTTCATCGCCAGGGTAGGTGGAGTTGACACCAAATACTCTTGACAAAAAAGTGTTTGGATTTTGAGAAGTCATCACCTGAAGTATACCAGATTTATTCTCGTGATTTCATGAAACAGGCTAGATTAGAGGTGGATGAGAGTGGCAACTGGTACACTTCGCAATATCACAAGTTTCTTTCTTGACACTATTTTTCGTTATCTAGCTGCCCGCTGGTTCACCCACTATTATTATGTCAAACTACCGTAGCTCATAACTTAGATTACCCGCCTTTTCACGCTTAAGCTTGTTTGCTGTATAAACTATGAAGGGCCAACCATTGAGTTGTTTCTTGAGCGTCTCATTTATACAGCGTACGGAATAATCTGATTTTACAATATATAACGTCCAGCTACCATGATTTCCTTCGCATTTGAATTGGTTCGTTCTTAATAATATACACGTTGGGTAAAAGCTTTAGACCCTAATTCTTAACCCAGAAGCTGGAATACCAATCAGAGTGATACCTGTGATCTTGTCTAATTTTCCTTTCTCTGAAACTTGGTATTTGGAGCCAGTCAAAGCTTCAGAAACAGACGGAGATCCTTTGTAGATTGGAGTGTAAGTACTTGCGCAAACATCAAATTCAACTTCTGGATCAAAATTGATTTCAACAGTATCACGAGCAATTGAATCTGATTTAATTTTGATCTTCTTGGCTTGTTCAGCACGAGGACCAGTACTGACAATCTCCAAAAATTTGGATGCAAAGTGAGAAGCTGAAGCATAGTTTTTATGTTTGAAAGATTGGGTTAGAGCAACCTGATATGCATTGGCTCTATGTTGTGGAATCAACTCAGCCTTGGTGAAATATGCGGCCAATTCCAAGTTTCTCTTCAAATCAGTGGATTCAACTGAGCGACGAGCCAACTCAATGGAAAGGCCCAGTATATATTCTCTCGCAACTTTAATGGCCTCCAAGACTTTCTCTTCGTCCTCTTTGTTATCAACAGCAATGACAGCGACTAAGAATATCACAGAACGGAAACTGTCGATGGCTGCTTCCAGTTTATTGTTTCTGAAAAAAGCAAATCCTTCATTGATTTTCTTTGAGATTTCTTCAACACCTGGTAAGTATGGCAATACTTTATGATAATCATCTTCTTCAACATCAGAACGAATGTAAGTCTTGATAGGAGGTAATCCATCTGCAGTTGATAGAACAAGTTTCGAGGACTCATAAACTTGTAAGAAATATGGACGCAATGGTTCAAAATTGACAACACCAACTTGTCTATTCAACAATTGAGCGGCAACATCGAATGCACCAGCAGCAACGTATCCAGCAGCAACTTTTGAGTTACGAACCCAATGAGTCAACTCACCAGCTGGAATTGCCCCATCTTCAACCTGAACGTCTTCCACTTCTTCTTGAACATCAATGTCTAACTCTTCATCACCAAGATCCCAGCCACCATCTTCTTCCAAGATCTCTTCATCTTCAAACAATGGCTCATCGAAAGCATTCGACGTATGGTGTTCACTTTCAATAGTTTTATCTTCAGCTTCCTCTGATATTTGCAAGTCTTCCAGCTGGCCCAGAACAGCCTTTTCAAAGAATGATAATGACACGGTCTTTAATGGCCAGCTTTCGATAGGGTTCGTGAGAACTGGAGCAGGTCTAGAGGTTGAATTCAATTCTGGAAGTTCAATGTCATCTTCCGTTAATCCAGCTTGTTCCAGAATCCGGGCAGCTAACTCGTCATGACCATTATTTTTAGCAGTTGCATATGCTAATGGTAATGAACCAGCTTGAGCAAGAACGGTAGCTCTTTTCTCAGTTGAGTTGTTATAGAACGTATTTTGAATCAAACTACTAATATCACCACGATGTTCAGCAATTGACTCCATCTTGGACAATTTATCCAAGTCACCTATGGTTAGATACAAAAATGATAATTTGTCAAATTGATGTTGAGTCTGGTAAACCAATTCTAAAACTGAAAGATTACCTTGTCTTAAAGCTTCTTCACCAAGTTTAGTCCAGATTGAACTGGAATTCAATGTTTTGGCTTCAGTCAAAGCAATATCCAAGTTACCACATTCTAAAGCTAGCTCAAATCTAGTTTGGGGGTCTTGAACAAATTGCAATGCAACTTCAGGATATCCAGATTTCTGCAAATAAGCAATGATGTTTTGACCAACAAGCTTGGATGTTTTAATCAACCGTAAAACCTCGTTGAAATTTTTGTTGACTAGAGCTTTTTTGAAACGGTATTCAGTATTATCAATTCTCAAGATCTCAACCTCACCGTTACGGTTCAAAGTGAAAACATCATGACTGACAACTTTGGTGATATAAAGAGTGGATTCCAAAGTCTTGATTATACCATTATCACCATTCAGTAAGGTATATTTAATATGGTTCAAGGTTGAGTAAAACAGAACACCACTTTCTTCCCAAGCAGCACTCTTGATACGGATTGTTTCATGAAGAGAGGTGATGATTTCAAGCTTCTTATTGACAATGGTGATGGTATGCTTACTTAGTAAAGCAATATAATGGCCATCCAAAGACCAGCTCGCGTATTTGACGTTGTTCACAGCCACTTCACTCAAGACCTTCTTCTGTTGAGCATCATAATGAACAACTGAACTACCCTTCAACAACAGCACTGAACCAGGACCCCCGTAAACAACATCTTTGACATTGTTGTCCAATTTGATAGTTTTGGTTGTAGCATTATCCAAGTCTTTGATCTCCAGGTTTTGGGTCTCTTTAGTATAGACAACAAATCTATTACGGGCAATAAATGTAGCGAAATTACCATCACCTGAGCGAATATCTTGAGGTTCAATTGCACCAGTAGCATCTTTTGGCAAACCAAGCAAAGCATATTGATCACCAGTGGTGACCAGAACAGAGCGAGAGCTTGGGTTGTAGGACAATGTTCTAAGGTTATTCCAAGAGCTTCCAATTTTCTTTAAGGATAGAGTTGGTAGAGAGGAAACCTGACGATCAAAGTCAAAAACCTGCAACTGTTTTTCGTGATTGACGTAAAACAACTGGTTTTGACTAACAGCATGGGCCGGACGTTCACGGTCCAACTTGAACACCATGACACCAGAGTCGTGAGCAGCAGCGAATAAATTGATGCTTGGATGAGAAGCGATCAACCAAAATCTATCATTGTCTCTCTTGAATTGTTTAACAGGGGTACGTTTGTTCAAATCCCAGACTCTGATAGTTTTGTCTTCACCAACTGAAATAATCAGATCTTGAGTTGGATGGAATAAGACACTCAGGACATTGTTGGTATGACCTCTACATGTATCAACTTCCCAAGCTTTGGTATCACTCATTCTCCAGAGTTTGATTTGACGATCATCTGAACCAGAAACAATCAAAGGTAAACGAGGATGGAATGAAGCCCAGTTGACTCCCCTATCGTGACCTTCAAGAACGTATTTGACAACAGCATCGGTGTTGCCAAAAATATCTTGCTGTTGTTGATTAGATGGACGACCATACTGGTACTGATCTTCGTAATTCTTCTGTGGAGCAGAGTGTTTTTGTCTCAATCCGGAAATGTCCCAAACCCTTATAGTTTGATCAAGCGAAGCAGAAACAATCAAGTCTTCGGATGGATGGAATTGAGCACTCATAACATAGTGGTTGTGACCAGTCAAACAGGCAATTTCTTGACGATTTTGCCAGTTCCAAATTCTGATAGTTTGGTCATCGGAAGCTGAAATAATCCAAGGTAAATCATGATGGAAAAAGACTGTACGAACATAATCTAGATGCCCATTCAACGTGAACAAAAGTTTACGAGTGTCCAATGACCAAACTCTGACGGTATAATCATCACCCCCAGAAACAAATAACGGTTGGGTTGGGTGAAAGTCGACAGCACGAACTGATCCTTCATGGTCCTCAAAGCGATCAATCAATGTACCCATTCTATAATCCCATAATTGAATTGTCGAAGAGTGTAATGAAACTAAGATCCATGGTCTATTGTAAAATGTTAGATTAAATCTGATTCAAAGAAAAAGGATGAAATGACGTACCTTGTTGGATGAAATGCCACTCCTTTAGCACGAGAAGACTTAGACTCGAACTGGTTGAAGGAACTGTTAGTACTGTTGCACAATTGGAAGGCAGGGTTGAAGATGTTTCAAGCTTCAGGAAGAAGGGCAAGGAACTCAGGATCTATCTTGATGAAGACGACAACATACCTTAGTTAACATCTTCATTTTGACTGGAGTTTCAATCGAACTTGATGAAGAGCAAACCAAAAGAGAATTGAAATTGAATGGTCTTTTTTGGCTTATTCAATTGGTTTGTTTTCATTTTCCAGCGCGTGGCCATTCGAAGGACTTCTCAGATTACCCGGAATATGAGATATGTAGTCACGTGATTAGCTGCTGATTAGGAGAAACTCTGAGACTAACTCGGATGAATCTGAGCACAACTTCGATAACACTTGAGGGATGTTCATATAGAGCTAACTACAAGTTATAACTACAACATAATCATATCTAGGTTTGAGAAGATTGGAACTCATTGGGTATGGATATTAATCATGAGCTAGTTTCAATATCTGAGGAATATCTATAGTAAGAAAAGTCCAGCAATAATCATAGCTAAAGATAAAGAAGAGGAGCATTGAACTAGATTGTTTCCGTGATTCTTTGAAGATGGGGCACTAGTTTCAGCAGAAGTACCTGATGTGGTCGTCACTTGGACAAATGTGGTAGCTCTTGATGATGAAGTGGCTGACGTGGGCTTTTCCGTGAGAGATGATTTGCTCTTTTCAGTGGTGGTTTGAGATGAATCTAAAGATGAGCTAGATTTTAAGGCTGATGTGGTTGAAGCTTCAGCAGATGAGGTTTTTTTAGTCAGTGAAGAGGGCACAGACGATGAACTCGTGTCAACAGAAGATGCACTATACTTTGGCTGTAAACCACTAGCATCCTCAGCTCCCAATACTGTTTCATCGTCTGTTATGGCAACTGAACCTTGTTCGAAGTTTGTTGCATCGGTGTAAATATATGATTTGGTACCATTGACGATGGCAGCACTTGGGGCATCATAACATTCAATGGTTGCATTCTTTAATGTGATATAGTAATAGCCTTTGTCTTCTATATCTTCAGAATCCCAATCAATGACACCTCCAGCCCATGAGATTGTACCTTCTGCATTTGTTGATATCCCAGCTGGCCATAGTGAGAATTGAACTCTTGATGGTGTCTGTGGATAACTGTATACACCAGTAGTTGAGTTATAGGTATCTGACTTCTTCAAAACTCTAGTCTCAACACTATCAATAGACCATGTTATGGAAGATTCAGTCCAGTCGATTTCATAGGTGTGGTACTCATCAAAAGTACTTGATGAAGTTGTGGCTTCAATCATGTTGTTCCAATTTTCAATACCTTGATAATAAAAGTTCTGTTGTGCTGCTGTTAAGTTGTATCCAACAAATTCCCAATCAATCTCATCTTTAGCATTTGAGTACAAAATGAATGAGCCAACAACACCTTGACCACGAGAAGTTTTTAATGTAGCACTGACTTTACCGTACCAGACATATCTTGATGATGAAAGAACAGTACCTGAACTGTTAACCGGCATGGTCAAAAGGATTGCTTCCTCCTCGTTGTCATCGGTTTCATAATCCAGCACGTATCCACTGTATAACCAATTACTATCATTTGGATCACCAAGATAGTTTTCGGAGACTAAAACATCGTCAAAGTTTCTGAAACGGGTATCAACGTTCTTGCAAACTGGCATAGGCATACAAGAATTCACTGAGAAGGAATATCCTGGATGACAGCCACCTAAACATATGGAACCAGTACCACAAACACCATACTGGGAACAACATGGAGCAGATTCTGGACAACTCACTGTGGAGTTGCACTGTATTGTTTCAGCATGGACAAGAGTTGCAAGGCTCGTAACCAAGGTGATTAACAACTTCTTCTTATTTAGCATCCTATCTGGTATCTAGTCTCAAGAAGTGATGATGATATTTATTCATCATAACAAGGCTACGTTCATGGATTAAAGGCTGGAAATCGCTCATTTATATAACTGTTTGGCCAAATCTTTTTTTTTCAACAGCTTCAATAAGAGTTTGCTAGACAGACACTTACAATACACGCATGGATCCTGCAATGTTGAATGTGGAACTATGATATTTTATCAACACCGATTGAGACATTGACGATAAATTAAGGTTTGTTAGTACAAATATATGTATGGGGAGCCCATCTCTATACTACTAAATAATAGAATCCGCTGTATAGCTGTTGCGCAGCGCACACCAGCTGTAGGCCCTGGATAGCTGGATCCTTGATCCTTGATGGTCCAACTTAGGTCTAACAGTCAAACTGTTTAACTGAAGACACTTTACAAAATTTTCACGGATGAGCTCTGGACTCGTGACAAATCTGCCATGAAGTGTAAAGATACAACGAGTTCGGGGACCGATTTTACAGTCGAGGACGAAATACGTGAAGAACAGTTTTGCAATCCGTAATAAATCTACGGGTCAGATGTAATTAGAGTCTCAAATATTCAAACATTTTCCTCGTAAGCAATGTAACCATGGATACGATAGTTTCTGAAAAGCTTGGGGGGTTCTGAAGATTTTTAACACTATGTACTCTGCTCCAGAACTGCGGTAGCTGAAGCTGAAGTCAAGCTCTAGTCATGTGATCACTGATCAGGGAAGAGTTCATTTAAAAACCACCACCTTCGGAGTTCCAAAATTGGGCTACTGTAGAACTTGAAGCACAACCTGAAGCGCTGACTGGTGGGAGGTTCGATTGGTTGGAAGACATTTAAACCATAGGACAATAGTTTCTGAAAGATTTTTGGTTCTTATGGAGATAACTTGGATAAGAATCGTGCATATTTAATAGCTCTGTTTGTATTTTATTGTCCAGAAAATCTCAGCTTCTGATATCACCAGAGTAACCGGATTATAAATCCTACATCGAAGTGCGTTGAAATGTAAACAAATCGTACCAGAAATCAGAATCCGAGCACCGAGCAGGCAACTACGTCCCTACTGGCTACTGGCTACTACCAATCAAACATCAGGAAATGCTAAAGTTTATGTACCTTGTCTAGTGGTAGTGGTGACTGGTGACTGGTGAGTGTTGACTTATAGATGCTTGCCGCTTTGAAACCCTGGAGATATCTTTGAAGGCCCACATCAACTTGCCTTAAGTTCTTTGTCACGTGCCTGACTCGGAAGAGTAGACAACAAACTTCAAACTCCAGACTTGATGTCTCTTGTGCCTCACCTCGCGAATATACAGGGGAGTATGACTACCAGCTACTGCTACCAGTCCAGTTGCCAGTACTGTGTCGACCAACCACTTGCAGTATCGAGACTAGTCTGGTGTACAGATAGATTCAATAGCAAGATCTACTCTCTTTGATCGGATCATCATGAACGCTGAACCAATCTAGTAGACGTTGATAACTGTCATCGTAGTTAGTATATATCGGATGACGTTCTTCCTGATGTCTGTCACTAGAGAGCTACCACACGGGAAGTTGGCTACAGAGATACTCATACTACAGAACGATGTGAGGTTGAGAGATGCAGGGGGCACTTTTATTTTTGAATTTTTTCATAGGGAGAAGAACGTGAAAATACTGAAAACCATCGACAAGATGCTAGAGCTGGTTTGAAGGCTAATTCCCATATTAGTAGAGCTTGAAGTGGCCCCAGCGAACTGCACAAATCCTGTTGGTATTGATGACGTTGATGAAGTTGTTGACTCATCAGTGGATTGTGCTTCTTCTGATGTTGTTGTAGCAGATGAATCAGAGGTAGATGTGGAGCTGCCAGTTCCTGTGGAGGATTTTTTTGATGATTTTGTTGCAGAAGTTTTCGTGCTTGATGATGACTTTGAATGTGATTTTGAAGAAGAGGAAGAAGAAGAAGCACCCTCATCTGGATCTAATCCAGATGCATCATCTGATCCTAGGATGGTATCGAGATCAGTAAGCATAACATAATCTTGGCCAAATTCCTCGCTGCTGTTGAAAATATAAGACTTCGAACCGTTGGTAAATGCTGTAGAGGGTGGATCATAGCAAATGATTGATGCGTCTTTGAGAATCGTATAGTAGTATCCATAATCTTGTATATCTTCAGAGTCCCAATCAACAGTACCACCAGCCCATTCAATGGTACCAGTAGAAGCTGAGTCACCAGCTGGCCATAAAGAAAATTGTACTCTTGATGGGGTTTGTGGATACATGTATTGTTTGCTGGTTGCATTCCATGTATCAGCCTTTTCTAGTGTTCTTACTACTTCACCATCTAAGTACCAAGTCAAAGAATCCTCTTTCCAGTCAACTGAGTAAGTATGGTAGTTATCAAACGTTCCATTATCAACATCGATATCCAAAACATTAGTCCAATTTAGGATACCTTCATAATAGAAATTGCTTTCTCCCGATGTTAGATTATAGCCGACAAATTCCCAATCTATTTCATCTTCAGCATTCGAATAAAGAATGAAAGCAGTAACAATACCATTCCCACGAGATGTTTTCATAGTAGCACTCACTTTACCATACCAGACGTAACGGCTTGAAGATAAAACAGACCCAGAGGTTCCATTAGGCATGGCCAAAATAGTAGCATCATCATAATCAACAACATATCCACTGTAGATCCAGTCACCATCATCTGGATCACCTAGATAATCATCCACTGAAACAAACTTATCAACATCGTTGAAAGTCGTGGAGACGTTCTTACACGCAGCCATTGGCATACATGCATCGATACTGAATAAAGAGTTAGTATTAAAGGATATCGGTAGATCTTCAAGATGAAACACTTACGAGTATGAATATGCTGGATGACAACCACCAAGGCAGTAAGAACCGGTACCACATTCACCATACTGTGAACAGCATGGAAGTGACTCTGGACAACTCAAAGACGAGTTACAATAGGTTGTGGCTACCGTAAAAGAGACTATTATCCCCAGTATCAGACTGAATCTGGTGAGCAGCATCTCAAACGATATCTTGTTGACTTTGTCGCGTATATGAGAAGTAGAATGTAAATAAACTAGCAATGAGAAATGATTTGGAAAGCAGTGAAATAGTATTGAGTGTGGAGCGATATTCTAAGTAAGTTTTCACGAGATCTACAGATTGAACATTCTGGAAGACTTCTTCAGATTCAGAATCAAATTTTTCATTTTCCATCTGGTACGACAGCAGGCGCAATTTCGATCTACGCGTTCGCGAAATGTTTTTTTTAGACTTTTCCGGAAACTTTTTCTTCGGGATCTCGATTCTCGAGCGCCTCGGAACTTCAATTGAACGCGTCAAAATCTAAGCAATAAGCATCTGAGCCCATGGTAAAATGATTATGGAATTATTCTCTTATTGATTGTTTCTAAAGACACAAATCTCTGTCTACGAATTGGCTTTTTCCAGATAGGTCCAATCAATGACCATTGACCACCCAACATGAATAATAAGGAAGAGATTCAGATGATTCATGGCTTTCGCCATTCAGCTGAACAAAGCAATCTCATTTATGGTTGCTCCTTCAGGCTCACTGAGATCATGTGCATCGACTGTTTCAAATATGACAAATCTTGCAACAACAGATCCTCCTCCATCCAGTTCAAAATAAGTTTCATTATTCGGTAGGAGCTTCACCTCTTTCAAATATGTCTCGTTAAACGGTTCACTTATATCGACTGGTAGATCATTTATCACTTTGGTAAAGTTCATGTGATCAACGTCTAACAAAACATCCTTGAAACTAAATCCTGCTCCCTCCAAAACATACAAGGAAAGCTTCTTAGGTGGACGAGACCCCCATATCGCAACACCTCTAGATATCGACTGTTCAAACCCTAAATCTATAAGCAATCTAGCAGGATCTCTTGACATTGGTTGCCAGTAAGTGTAATTGTTACCATCAACTGCTGACAAAGGAACCTCACCAGGTGAACCCGCCGTCAAATTCGCTATTGTACCACATTCATTAATAGAATCCTGAATATTAAGCTTTGGGATGAAAACAGGGACTCTAAATATCTGACCAGGATGTACCGTGTAACTTCCTGCCTTCTTATTCCTATGATTGACCTCGACAGCAATTGATTCACTTCCCTTGTGAAGAATGATACCCTCGTTATCAGTGACACTGATATCAAGTAATTGGTTCATATATTTGATACCCGATAACTTGACACCACCCGGTAACGCATATGCTCTCACAGGATCAAACTCCAAGTATCTAACAATCTTCCCTGAATCAGCATCGAGTCTTGCAGAGTACTTGATACCCAAAATTCCGTACACTATAGCCTGTAGGAAGCCACCATGTGCTGTTAGGAATGGAAATGCAGGATGAGTCCCGCCATTTGTTAGGATATTATCATCAGCTTGTTCTGAAAATTGTGCATAAGGAGTTCTGTAATATGGAAGAACAGATTTTTCCAAATAACTCTGAGATGAACAGCCGTAATCCAATAGTCTTGCTGCTACGACTGTAAAAATGGGAAAAGTCATGGCTGGTCCAACATCGGCTTGCTTCAACGAGTAGTAAAATAGATCCTGAATAGCATGATCCCTATACTGAGGAGATGTTCCAAAATTGAGTGGGAAGCTCAATAAGACAACATCCGCTTGCTTGATTGACACCGAAGCATTCATACCTGAGTATTCTAGCGTGACACCATGTTTTGATACCGGAATGTATATATCATCTTTCACCTCAACCCACCTAGGATTTATATCCTCGTTTAAATGCTTAGCAACAAGAAGAGTGACCTTCAATAGTGCATCGATTCCACCATTGGTAAACGCACCATTGTCGATGTGGTTCGCATATTCATCGGGATCAGTCAAGTTGTGAGTAACAAACTTCCCTAGACTATCATCAAAGGTGGTAAACTCTGATAAAAAATCCGAAGCATCTCTAAGTAAGGGCCATGTTGTGTAGCGTAGATAGTTGTCATCTTCACCAGATAGGTACAATAACCAAGAGCTCAAAGCGATATCGATATTGATGTGATATTCATAATCGAAGCAGGGACCACTAGAAGTACAGTTTCCAAACCTCCCAGAAGTCCAAGGGTAGGCAGCACCATGATAGTTAAATGATTTGGCATTATCCACAGCTTGAGCATGTGTAAAGTTTCTGTAATCAGCAACGGCTTTTGCAACTTTTGGTGCAAAGGGAACAATTCCCGGAATAATCCAGATATCGGTATCCCAAAATACCATCCCGCCATAGCTATCTGAAGAAAGCCCAACTGCACCTAAAGCAGATGTCAACCCATGAGAGTTAACTTGGGTGTTGGCAAATAAGTGGTAGAGGCTGGCTCTAGCAGATATGGTTAGTAATTCATTCGATGGAAAATGAATATCTGTCTCTTCGAACTGGGAGCGCCACTCTGAATCATGTGCCTCGTAAAGTTCCTTAAAACCCTTCATCTTGGCAAAAGACACGATATTTTTCGCGTGCTTTAACTCGGACCCAAAACTATTCTTCTTGAACTCAGATGAAACGACACCAACATACTTCCGTATAGTTTTTGTCTCATTGACCTGTAAAGAGATATCATCTTCTAGTACAACAGTACCACCAGTGATGAAGCTGTGTGGCTTCCATGAATAATCCATACTGGAGTATATAGCTGCTGCAGAGTAATTGACATTGTTAGGGTAGACTTCTATGAATATTCCATCATCGTCAAATCCGATATTCTTCAAGTCTGTTCTATGTGAAGTTGTGATATTTAGGGTATCTCGAACAATCAAGGTCAGGTTCGAATGAAGCGCTGTAACATGAAAGGAAAGCAATCCCAACGGTAAGATTTGTTTGTGAGCTAGCACATCAATTTTGATCTCGATCTCCCCAAGCCAAGTAAGAGTGGTAGACACAACTCCATTTCGCAAAGAGGTAGTTTGGTGATAATGACTTATTTCATCTTGAGTTGTCACTTCTGGCTTGAAATGATAGGTCCTCCCTTCCTTTTCTAGTATGAGCTCAAAACCAGCCCAGTAAGGTACAGCTGATATGACACTATCATAACCGTCGCGGTATAACTCTGGAAAATTCGTCTCTGGTAGAGTCTCCTGTAATGAATAAAACCCTGCAATGAAAGCGCCCGTGTATCTCTTGTTGAACAATGGCCAGCCGTTCTCAAGTATTTCCTCACTTTTAAGCATCCCAGTATGCGTGTTTATTTCATCATATGAGAATCCCTGACCCAATGTAGATATTCTAGAACCAATAAAACCATTGGAAACATAACTCTGTCGTGAATAAACATTCTTGGAAAAATATGAAGTTCCTAGTATGTAATCTTTAGGATCGTAAAATGAGTGTTGGGCATCCGCTAAGACGTTGAAGATTTTGCTTGACTCCTGGCATAATTGCATGATGTATGGATCTTTAGACAGTGATCTCTGTATGCTGATTGTATGAATGGTTGAAAATGCGAGTGATGCTAACAATATGACAGATGATAAGACAGGAAGCATGATTGAAGTGACGACCAGACCGGTGACAATGGTTCTGTATTTTGAAACAAACAGCTTCTCCAGTTGGAAGTCAATAGAGTCTAAATTTTCTCCTAGGTCATGTAGCTGTTTGCTAGCGAATTTCGAATAAGCTCTTTTAAAACTCTGTATTTGTGGTACAAGGTTAGGCTCCTTTAGCTTCTTGACCAAAGAAGACCTCATGATGATGCAACTTTAACACAAATAAACCTGAGTTTCGTCGATCTTAGCCAATGAATATTCTAGTTAACAAATCGAAAGGTATCATATAGTATAGCAATAATGGAGAGCCGGAGGATACTAACTACAAGCTATCCGCTAGTGATGTAATAAATAAAGTGGTGCAGTGGTGTTGGGGTTTCAAGCCTATTCCGGCACCTTTCACCTGACATTCACGCTTCATGTCCCCCTACCAATCCGGAAAGGAATTCGACCAATAAAATCAAGACTTTCCCTCGAGGCCCAATGAAAAAAATCCACCTCCTCGCTCTTTCCAAAAAATCCCTTTTTCAATTCACCTTCTTTTCAACAACTCTTTCCTACGAACCAACAACAAAACATTATATCTACAATAATGCTATCACGTTCTGCTATTCGTACAGCTGCAAGATCTGTCGTTGCTGCTAACGCTGCCCGTTCAATCAACCGTGTTGTAAGTATTCCCTGAGTTGCAATGGCTTGAAGTGTTTGCAAATAGTTGGGTCTCAACATGTTTAAACGTGGACAATTACGGAATGATTCCAAGCATCAATTGAACCGCAGATTTAAATTCTCAATTATCAGAATACAATTATACATTTTTCGATACTGTGGTTTTTCTGAATTGACTTCTAGTTACTTTCATCATGGTCTAGAATTATGTTCAATTGTTTTGATTCGGGGGTGGGTCAAACATACAACTGAAAACTTTCAATTGATCCACAAAATTTTTAAAATTAATGAACAATAATTGAACAATGAGCGACCCATGACAATCACTTTCCTTCATATAACTTCTGAGGATCAATTGGTACTAACTAGTCATATTACAGGCTCGTCCAGCTCTTATCGTCGCTGGTCGTCGTTTTGCTTCTGCCAAAGCTCAACCATCTGAAGTTTCCTCCATCTTGGAAGAACGTATCAGAGGTGTCTCTGAAGAAGCTAACTTAAACGAAACTGGTAGAGTTTTATCTGTTGGGTAAGTTTTTATAATTAATGTTTGACAACACTAGTGCAGTCTTTTGAGTTGCTGTCGATTTTATATCTCAGGGAAATATATCATCCGAGACCAGGGTGGTGGGTTATCAGACGATGGGTTCTTCAAACCTTTTTTTAAGAATTCCTGATAAAATTTGATGTTGCTGCACTTCGATATCATTTTTTTGCCCACCCCTGAAATTTTTTCGTCACAGGAAAAAAGTCTTCGGGATCGGTTCAACAACAACAAACTCACCAGTGGAAGATCAAGCACTGATCACAAAAAAATTTTTTACTAACAAATGTCAATTCAGTGATGGTATTGCTCGTGTTTTTGGTTTAAACAACTGTCAAGCCGAAGAGTTGGTTGAATTCTCCTCTGGTGTTAAAGGTATGGCTTTAAACTTGGAAGCTGGTCAAGTCGGTATCGTCTTGTTCGGTTCTGATCGTTTAGTCAAAGAAGGTTCCACCGTCAAGCGTACCGGTAAAATTGTTGATGTCCCAGTCGGTCCTCAATTATTAGGTCGTGTTGTTGATGCTTTAGGTAACCCAATTGATGGTAAAGGACCAATCAATGCTGAAAAAACCTCAAGAGCTCAAGTTAAAGCCCCAGGTATCTTGCCAAGAAGATCAGTTTACGAACCAGTTCAAACTGGTTTGAAATCAGTTGATGCTTTAGTCCCAATTGGTAGAGGTCAAAGAGAATTGATTATTGGTGATCGTCAAACCGGTAAAACTGCTGTCGCCATTGACACCATCTTAAATCAAAAACGTTGGAACAATGGTACTGATGAATCTAAAAAATTGTACTGTGTTTACGTTGCCGTTGGTCAAAAAAGATCCACTGTTGCTCAATTAGTTCAAACTTTAGAAGAACACGATGCTATGAAATACTCCATCATTGTTGCTGCTACTGCCTCAGAAGCTGCTCCATTACAATATATTGCTCCTTTCACCGCTGCTGCCATTGGTGAATGGTTCAGAGACAACGGTAAACATGCTTTGATCATCTTTGATGATTTATCCAAACAAGCTGTTGCCTACCGTCAATTATCTTTGTTATTGAGACGTCCACCAGGTCGTGAAGCTTACCCAGGTGATGTTTTCTACTTACATTCAAGATTATTGGAAAGAGCTGCTAAATTGAACGATTCATTAGGTGGTGGTTCTTTGACCGCTTTACCAGTCATTGAAACTCAAGGTGGTGATGTTTCTGCTTATATCCCAACCAATGTCATTTCCATTACTGATGGTCAAATTTTCTTGGAAGCTGAATTATTCTACAAAGGTATTAGACCAGCTATCAATGTCGGTTTATCCGTCTCTCGTGTCGGTTCTGCCGCTCAAGTTAAAGCCATGAAACAAGTTGCTGGTTCCTTGAAACTTTTCTTAGCTCAATACAGAGAAGTTGCTGCTTTCGCTCAATTCGGTTCTGATTTAGATGCTTCCACCAAACAAACTTTAGCTAGAGGTGAACGTTTAACTCAATTATTGAAACAAAAACAATACAGTCCATTGGCTGCTGAAGAACAAGTCCCATTGATTTACGCCGGTGTTAACGGTTACTTGGATGAAATTCCATTAGAAAGAATTGAAGCCTTTGAAACTGAATTTTTAGCCTCATTGAAATCAAACACCACTGATGTCTTAGATGCTATCAGAGAAAAAGGTGAATTATCTCCAGAATTATTGGGTAAATTGAAGACTGCCACTGAACAATTTGTTGCTACCTTCTAAGTTTAAGATTATTGAGTACTCTTAGGCCACATTTTAGATCGTTAGTCATTTATTATATTCAACATTCAGAGTAGATTTTCTTGCAATACTTCAGTTTTGATGTTTATGAAAGACAAACAAATAAATAACACCTTGATAGATGTTTTTATTGAAAATTAAATAAAAGAGATTATATGTCATGATAGAAATTCGCTCGTAGAGTCTCAATAATCTCAGGTGATCATCAGCAACTTTTCTCGTGAAACCCGCGAATTGTACACAAGAACAGAAAACTGTTGAAACCTAACCATCAGGTATAGCAAGGCATCAAGCAACAAAACAAATATAACAAATATCAGGTTCTCATGGTAGAGAGGGTGTCATTTGACGAGCTTTATCGTCGGTCAAGTCAATATCGTCTATGGTCCTTTACCAAGGATGAACTGCTGAAGAAAAGACAACAAGCCAATGCAAATGGATTAAAAGAGGTAGAAAAACGGCTTCTTGAGCATCCACAGATCGAATCCTCACAGATAGAAAGGGTCACAGTTGAGGAGGAACTGAAGTTGATATCTTTTCATTCCAGAAAACTAGGTGCTTTGGCTAAGCACTTCAATATGCCGACACAAGTACGAGTAAGTTTCTCATATTCTGGGCTAATAAAGGTTGAACTATATTTACTAACATTCACCTAACAGGCAACTGCGATCTCATTTCTCAGAAAGTTTTACCTCGTGAAAAGTGTTATGGAGATACATCCAAAATTTGTCTTGCTTACATGTTTATTCCTTGCTGCTAAATCTGAAAACTTTTTCATGAGTATCAACTCCTTTTGCAGAGGACTACCAAAAACAAATCCAGACACAATATTATCTTTAGAATTCACTATCCTACAGTCGTTACAATTCACCCTACTGACACATCATCCATATACTCCGCTATATGGGTTTTTCTTCGATATTCAAGAAACCTTGAAAAATGAGATCACAGCACAAGAACTCGGTAAGATATACGATAGTGCTAGATTTTTGGCTAATGAAGCATTGATATCTGATGCAATTTATGAATTTACACCTCCCCAAATTGCACTTGCATGCTTCAAAGCGGTAAACAGCGAGTTAACAGTCAAGTATTTGAAGAAAAAATTCCTAAAGAATGTCGTTAAGGAAGAAGAAGTTACTGAACATCTCCAAGAAGAGGTGAAGAAGGAAAGGTCACCATCTTCTGTTGAATATGACGAGCTGATCAAAGTAATAGAAAAGTGTCAGGAGTCATTGAAGTCTGCCTTGAATCCGTCAAAAGAAGAGGCCGTTGTAATCGATAGAAAGGTTCAGTATTGTCTTGCACCATCATTGGCTTTGAAAAGGAAGAGAGAAGGTCCACCTGGAGCTGAAGCTGATTCTACCAAAAAGCAACGTACCGTTTCTGCAGAACTACCAACACCAGCATCCGAGTCTTAGACTTTGAATTAACCATCATATCTTCAATAAAACCCGATTTAATGATTCAACCATAGCAAAGCATTTCTAAAGCGATTATATAATTCACTTTTTTCTGTTGTCCTGGTGATGTGCTTTTTCGTGATACGCAAAAAAAAAAACAGTAAACATAAAATTGACCCCGTCTCGTTTCATATTAATCGAACTTTCAGCGTCGAAATTCCTCATAATCACAGCTCCAGATCGTGACAAGATGGCGTACGTTCAATCCAAAGTGATGAAGAAGCGTCTTCAGGAGAAACGTCGAGTGAGTGGCGCTGCGTTGTTGAGAGAGGAGTTGAATAACGACGGGAACAGCAGCACATTACTTGACGGTCTACCTGCTTTTCAACAGAACAAGGGTGTTATGATGGCAAATTTCGAAGAATGGATTAAAATGGCAACAGACAATAAGATCAACTCAACAAACAGCTGGAATTTTGCGTTGATTGATTATTTTCATGATATGAACGTGTTGAGAGAAAGTGATAACAATATCAACTTTCAAAAGGCCAGTGCTACTTTAGATGGTTGTGTCAAAATCTATTCATCGAGAGTTGATTCTGCTGCTACAGAAACTGGTAGATTATTGAGTGGGTTAGCAACGCGAAAAGTATCAGTTAAATCAGAGGGATATGAGGGAGAAGATGACCAGGTCAAAGTTGATAATGAGGAAGAAGAAGACGAAGATGGTGATGTCAACACGGGGGATGAAGAAGATGGTCAGAATCCAGACTCAAATGGCAAGAGAAAGAGCAAAAAGAAGTTTGAAGGAAAGGGGTCTGGAAACACGTTGACTGCCTTTGCAAATATCAAGATAAAGAAACTATCATTAGAGCTGGCGATTGATCCATTATTTAAGAAAACTCTGGCTGAGTTCGATGAAGGTGGTGCTAGAAGCTTATTGTTGAATACACTAAGTATGGACAATCATTCTCGGGTTGTTTTTGATGCAAGTTCTACTAATGCTAATGATGAAGGGGACGTGAGTGGAGATTCTGAAGACGCTGATAGCAGCAAAATTGGCGATGAAGATATCCAGATGTCAGGTATACAGGAGGAAGATTTGGATATCTCAGCTTTCAAAAGTTTCATTTACTCAGATGAATCGGATCTAGATAAGTACACTATATGTCCATCCATAGAACATCTGGAAACGGTACTTGAAGATATCAACAAAGCTAAGGCTATCTTAAATGATGTGAACCAGAGGAATGCCGAAATACCTGATGAACTACCCCCTCAGGATTTTGACTTCGATTTTGGAGATGCGGATAATGGCGGATTTTATGACGGAGGTGGTGAAAACTCTTTTGGTGAATTAGATCAAGAGGCTGCTGCTGTTATTTTTCAAGATGATTTACAACCTGGTCAAATCGAGAGTGGCAACGACACAGGGGTTATTGCAAGTGTTGTTGACCAAAAGCTAATGTCGTATTTTGATAATACTATGAAGCGTAATTGGGCTGGTCCTGAACACTGGAAAGTGGCACATTTGAAGAAAGACAAGATTTCTGCTGACGCGCAGAGTGGAACCACTTCAAGTGGTCAAAACACTAAAAAAGTCAAGGAGCCATTCTTGATAGATTTTTTATCACCTATAGATGAGAAAGAGGAGGAGAAACAAGAGAAGAAACTGTTTACCAAAAGCAAAGCTGCTACCACGTTACCACAAGATCAATGGGAAACTCCCGATAGCAACTTACTACCCAATGATCTATATTTCTCATCTGAGCAACTAACCGTATTATTCCTCAAACCATCTCAGAAGTTGAATCTTTTCAGGAAAAGGGTCAATGTTCGCACCACAAATTCTGCAGATCCAGAAGAGAATAGGGAAGTTGACGCTTCTTTTTGGGCAGAGAACTATGAACAACAGGAAAAAGACCAAGTTGCTCCATTTGAACACAATAGTGCTGATGATGGATATGAGATGGATTTCGGTGGTGGTGACTTTGATTATGGTGGAGATTTTGACGATGATGTGGCTACTACTCAACTTGATGATAAGGCTAATTTTGGTACCCAGTTAATCACAGGAGGGGCCAGAGTTAAATCAGAGTATGTCAATTATTCAAAGACTGCCAAGAACGTTAATGTCAAGAAGCTGAAGGATAACCTCTGGAAAGTGTTGGAGCAGGAACAAGAGAAAGAGAAAGGATCGGAGCTAGACACTCAGTTCAGTTCAGTTGTGAAAGACATTGGTCGTCTATACCCAAGAGAACAAAAGAAAGATCTATCTACAAGTTTTTGCTTCATCTGCCTGCTACATTTGGCTAATGAGCACTCGCTTGCTATTGAGAACAATGAAGACTTAACGGACTTGAAGATCCAGGCTATGAGCATTCAATAGGTAATTCACTTTGATATAAATCAGTTTGGAGTTTATTGGGCTGGTTTGTAGTTGCAAGTGTGATGTGACATACACCTCTCCTCTGGTCCATAAGTACTGCCTGAACCAGGTCACGTGACAATCACTTTCAGACACGTCACATCGAATGGTATTGAAGATCGCTGAAAGCTCTTCTTGTAGCGATTACGCGCCTAGTACTGTTAGCATAGGAATACAACACCCACTTTTTAGCGAAAAGTGATGCCTACAGCTGTTTCCGGCTGCGTATTTTTCAAATGCTAGTGGCCAGTGATAGTTCCATAGGATAGACAAGATTCGCGTTAAAGCGCGGCCACTAGTAGTTTTGAAGAATATTATGAAAATGAAAACAAAAGATTCAAAACAACACATTCTCCACGAATCCACTAGTTACGCTGAGTATAGGCACCCACTTCGCTATTGAATTTGCTATACACTTGGCAAGTGATTGAAGTCACAGTTCTCCGTAAGTTATCCACATTCTATTTCTTACCAGATCTGTTTCTATATCTGGTGATCACATTCCACATACTAACAGCAGTCCCAAAGATCAGATCAAGACATATCAGGCATATACAATGGCTCCCTCAGAGCATGATTTGAAGTCACAGCTCTCTGATATCCAAAAGAGGCTATCAGAGGCTACTCTAAATACCCCAAAGCGAACAGGATCGCTGAGAAAGGACTTAAATGATCAGGATGATGAAAACTCCCCTAGTAAAGGTAAGCCATCACAACCCATTCATGATCACTCCAAAAAATCAATACCAGGCTTCCTTTCAAAGAAGGGCAAGAGAGTCTCCTTACCCCCACTTGACTCATCTATATCGCCGGGTCTGAAGAACTCAGGGAAAGACATGGATTTTGTTGTCGGCCTAAGTGAAAACTTACTGTTGGAATGCAGAAGGTTACAAGCTGACAATCACTCCAAGAGTTCAAAGCTCAAAACACTTGAACAAGAGTTCACCAAACTGAAAGCTACCAACGCTAATCTTATGACGAAATTCAACGAGAGACTTCAAAATGAAGAACAGTACAGAGATACCAACTGGGAGCTTGAATTGAATCTACAACAACTATCCCAAGAATTCAAGATTCTCAGTGAGAATTACAATAGGAGTCAAAAAGAATTGAAGAAGCAACTTGAATTCTCTAATGAGATTAGATCTGAGCTGGAACAGGTCAATCTGAACAAAGCTGGCATCGAGAAAGAGTTCTCCACGCATGAAGCTTCTGTCTCAAATGAGATACAGGCATTGAAATTACATGTGAATGAATTGAATGAAGAAAATTCTCAGCTAAATGATGAAATTGAAGATTTGAGACGCAAGGTCGAACAAATGGATTCCAAGCCTGATAAAAAGTCACTCACCAGCATTCCAGTTCTCAATCCTCAAACTGACTCCGAATCAGACGATGAATATAATGAACCACCAATATCCCCTGTTAAAACTATCGGTATAAATAACATAGCCTTAGAAAGTGAAACTCTGAAATCGTCTCTATCCAGTGCTCATCAAACTATTGCTAAGTTGAGACAACAGATCTTCAAGCTGCGTTCAAATGAAATTTCCAATAAATCCTCCAATCAACTTCCTGGTAAGAAGAATCAATCCCCTGTTATCAAAAAGCCTTTGAAAAATCTGACTGAGGCTGGCAGCAGAGCCATTTTGATCAAAGGTAATACAAACAGGGAGTCTCGTGTGATATATGACGATTCTCTCAATGATTCTGATATAGGTGACTGGGAAAATTTTGAGGGCGATTATACATCAATTGGTGCTCTTTCGTCTCCTTCTAGAAGTAGACCGGTTTCCACTGCTCAAGATCTTATCGATGACTCTGACTCTGATCTAGATGAGATTGATAACCTAGGCAGTGTTCCACTCTCGTCTGAACTACAAGTTATCTCTGAGTCTGATGTTGCTAAATATGCTGAAGAACACGAATTGGTCATTCTTCCTCTGAATGAATATGAACAGCTTCAAACAGGTTCTGTCTTAAGTGAAGATGTCCTTGCTGCAAGAGCTGATGAACGTGGACTGAAGATTGTTTCGTATGGTGACCATAAGAGTCAATTTGATTCACTTATGAAGAAAGAACAAGAAATCAAGCTGTTGACTGCTAGGTCTAATGATCTCCAGAAGGTATATGAACGAGAGACTTCCGAATTCAAAGCCCAATTGGAGAAGACACGCGCTGAAATCAAGCAGGAAAATGCACTTGTCAAGCAACTCGAAGCTCAGATTGAAACCCCATCTCGTGATTATCTTAGAGAGAAGGCATCCAAACTGAATCTATATATTCTTCCAGTTTCAGAGTTCTCCTTATTGAAAGAACAAGCTCAAAATCCTACGACAGAATCACTGAAAGAAAAAGCCGCTTCTAAGAGCCTCAAAGTCATATCCGATGATGAACATGCTAGCTTATTAAAGGAGGTCACGTTTCATGCAGATAATATTAAGAAGCTTCAGGCACTCATTGATAACCCATCTACAGACTATATCAAAGAGAAAGCTGCATTGTGTGGCTTGGTTGCATTGGAGAAGGCACAATATGAGATCCAAATGAGTGAATTGAAGTCCTCAATTACAACTTTGGAGGCAAGATTGACAGAGACTAAAGTTAAGTCTGATAAGAGAGCTGAGACAGCAAACAGACTTGTCCAAGATCTCAAAGATAAACTTTCTGTCTCCCAGAAGGAACTTTTCGATGCATCAAAGAATGTTGCTGAGTTGAAGCAGCTGCTGGATTCGGCTAATGGTAAAGCTCAGATGTTGAAGAATGATCTGGAAAATCCATCGCACGATTATTTGATAGAGAAGTCGAACAAACAAGGGTTTGCAATTCTCCCTAAGCTGGTCCATGTTAGTCTTCTAGAGAGAGCTAATAAGTCTGTTCATGAGCTTGCCAAAGATTCAAATCATGTGGTTTTAAAAGAGGAAGAACACCGTGAATTAGTGGATAAAGCCACGAATCCATCGGTTGAGTTATTAGCCTCACATGCCAAGTCTCACAACCACAGGCTGATACATGATGATCATTATTCAGGACTTGTTGAGAAATCAAGCAAGTCCCTTGAAGACCACGCTAGAGAACAAGATGTTGTTTTGGTGAAACCAGATGTTTATGAAGACCTGAAGAGACGTGCTGAGAACCCTTCTGTGGATGAGATCACTGCAAAGGCCGAAACCATTGGTCATGTTGTTGTCCCGTCAGATGAATATGCAGTGTTATCAACCAAAGCTTCGAAATCTATTCGTGATCTTGCAGAAGAGGAAGACATGGCTGTCATCTCCAAAGAAGACCATAAAGAATTAGTGAGAAAAGCTGAAACACCATCTGTTGCTGAAATGAAGACTGCTGCTGCTGAGTTAGGTTTCGTTTCTCTGCCGAAGGAGGAACACGCTCAACTTGTTACTAGATCAGGCTTATCGGCCGAGGATTTGGCCAAAGAAAGTAACTCTGTTGTTATTAGCGAAGATGAGTACACCAAGCTTGTCAGTATTTTCGAAACCCCAGATGCAGAATTCTTAGCATCCAAAGCCAAACTGAGTGGCCACGTTCTTCTTCTTAAAGATGATCATGATGCGTTGGTGTCAAAAAGTGCCAAAACTATTGAGGATCTAGCAAAGGAGCAAAACTTGTACATTTTGACTGCTGAGAAGCTGAATGCACTAGAGTCTCCTCCTCCTGCTGTTCTTATTGAGAAGTCACTGGCTGCTGGGCTTGTCGCTATTCCTTTGGAGACCCATGAAGAGCTATTGAGCAAGAGCCAAGCCCCAAGTTTGGATCATATTTCATCTAAGGCTGAATTGTTGGGCCATGTTGTTATTTCCAGAATAGAATACGATCACCTGTTGGCGACTATCAACTCTCCACCAAAAGACTTTATCGTCGAGAAGGCGTCCGCTATTGGGTTGTCAGTAGTTCCATCTACAGAACTTTCATCAATGCAGAGCGAGTTGGCGAAACTGAAGATTGACCTCTCTAATGGTGAACTTCTTGCTGAAAAAGTCTCTTCTGATGGCAATGTTGTGTTGAAGAAGGATGATTACGATAATCTTGTTGAAAGAGCCAATAGAACCATTGATGATTTTGCTCGGGCTGAGAATAAGATTGTTATGGATGAGAATGCATACAAAGAGGTCGTGAATCCAACAAGAGAAAAAATTGCTACCCATGCTGCTACTTATCAAATGGTTGTTATTCCTCAAGATGAGCATCACTTATTGCTACGTAATCAAGAGTCCCCATCCATCGAACATCTCAAACAGAAATCATTAGCTCATGGTCATGTAGTTGTGCCAAAGGAACACTATGAAAGGGTGAAAGAGAACTCAGAATCACCTTCGGTTGAGTTTCTGACTGAGAGAGTGAGATCATCCGGTTCTGTCATCTTGTCTATTGAGGAGCATGAAGCCCTGAAGAAAAGGGCTGCCATTTCGCTGGAGGATCTCGCTGAAGAAAGCAACAGAGTTACTATGACTCGGAAGGAGTTGGAAAACCTACAAAACCCTGATTTGAACCGAATCAAAAACAATGCTCTACAGTATTCTCATGTTGTCATCAAAGCTGATGAATTTGAAAAACTACAGCAATCATTGGTTGATCTCCAAACCAAAGAAAGCAAGTCCGTCCATGAATTGGCTTCAGAACGTGGCTTAGTTGTTCTACCACAAACGGAGTACGATGAACTTGTAAAGCCTTCTGAGAATGATTTATTGTCCAAGGTTTCCGCCCTAGGGTTCGTTCCAATTGCTGCGAGAGATCATGAGAAACTGATCAAGCCAACAACTGATGACATTGAAAGACATGCCAAATCTCAAGATATGGTACTACTATCAACTGAAGAGTATGCTTCATTGACACAAAGAGCCACCAAATCAGTTGAGGAACTTGCTAAAGAATCAGGGCTCGAGCTATTAACTTTAGATCAGCTAAAAACTTTGCAAACACCATCATCGGACCAGGTGAAAGCACTTGCTGGTAGTGCTGGTCTTGTTGCTATTCCCACGTCAACCTATGAGTCATTACTGGACCCCCCACTAGAAACATTAATCTCAAAAGCTGATGAGCAGGGTCTTTCCATTATTCCAAAAGAGAAGCTCTCTGATCTTGAGTCGAGATCAAAGAAAAATGTGCATGACTTGGCTCAGGAGGAAGATGTCGTTGTTCTGAGCAAAGAATCACTTGACAAGTTGATAAATCCTTCGAAAGACACAGTCGTTGAGTATGCTGCTAAGGTTGGTTTAGTTACTCTATCTCATGATGACCATCACTTTCTCTCAAGTCCAACAAGGGAGATTATTTCTGCACATGCTGAGCGCGAGGGTTTGAAACTTGTTACCAATGATGATTATGAGTCTTTGGTGAATCCATCTAGAGAGGTTTTGGCAAAACATGCTGTGAACAATGATTCAGTCCTGGTAGCACGCCAAGAATATAACTCACTCGTGTCGCCTTCACACGATACTATTAGACAACTTGCTGACGGATTGGGATTTTCTGTTGTCCCAGCAGATGAATATGAAAATGTCAAGTCCAGCTACGAGAAGCCAAGTGCAGAATACATCACCAAGCATGCTTCAGAGAAAGGTCTTGCAGTTCTTCCAAAAAGCAACCATGATGAATTGATTGAAAAGGCATCCAGAAGCATCGATGACCTTGCCAAAGAAAAGAACATGGTACTTATTGAGCAATCAGAATATGATGAACTGAAAAATAAGAAACTTGATAAGCAAACAATCGAGAAGCATGCCTATGAAATTGACTGTGTTGTTGTTGATAAGAAAGAATACGAGAAGATTGCTAGTTTGGCTAAGACTACTGACGCTAGTCCTCTCAGACATGTTACCGTTCCAAAAACCAACAAAGTTCTTGAATCTGCTAAATCCCTTGGTTTTGTTCCTGTCGCTGCTGCGGAGTATAAACATCTGATTGAGCATCAGAAGGACCATGTTGTTACGAAAAGCGACATATATCAATATTCGAAGGACTTTGATCTAGCGGTGTTACCCGCTGATGACTACAAAAGGATGCTCAAAGATCGTACAATCAAGGGAGATGTTAGTCTAGGTGGACTTGAGGAACAGGCTAAGCGCTGGGACATGAAACTAATACCTATTACCCAAACAAATAGCTCACCTTACATCCACGAGAACAAGTCAAGCTCTACATTCAACGAAAGCGAATTCACAGATGCATTATCGCGTATACCATCCAATGCCTCCACGATCGATGGAAGAATGTCTACTGGAATTACAGTCGATGAATTGAGAATCCAAGCTTTGAATCTGGGCTACACGATATCACCTCTCAGAGCAAACCCTAACGTTTCTGATCCAGCACCTGCTCTCACTCCTGACGATGATGACACAGACCATGAGAATGACGAACAAGATACCAGTGGTGATTTCAGCACAAACAATGATACCGTTGTTTTCAAGGATGACAAAGCTGAATTAATCAAAAGGGTTGAGAAATTTGGACTTGTTGTCTTAGATGCTGATGGACTTGAGAAGGTTAAGAGCGAAGCGATTTCTACTGTGTCTGCAAAAGATGTTGTAACCCCAGAAAACTTACCAGCTCTGGGTAATTCTTTAGGTTTCAGACTACTACCTCTTTCAGAGGATCACTCGGTTAGTGATAAAGCGCCTATTATATCAGATGAAACAGAACCAGTGCAGTATGATAGGATACAATTAGAAAGAGCTGCAGAAAAGGTTGGGTGCTCAATTGTCTCTAGTGAACAGTTGGATGCTCTTAGATCATCTGTAACTGATCCATCCAAAGACACAATCATTGAAAAAGCCCAAAACTTAAACCTGATTGTTGTTGAAAAAGACACGTATGATTGTTTAATGTGCAAAGCAGAATCTGCTGATGATGTTGATTATATTACAGGGAAGATACAAGAGAGGGGAATGGCTATTATTCCTGCTGTTGAGCTTGAGAAGCTGAAGAACAAAGAACTATCTGAAGAGCAGGTTATCTCTAAAGGTTCGCAACTTGGTCTAGGCATTATTCCACTAGTTGAACTCGAGCGCCTAAAGTCTGCTGAAAAGGAAAAGGCTCTTCTTTCAATGTCGGATGTTGTGGAGAGAGCACTTGAATTTGGCTTGGTACCCATCTCCAAAGAGGAACTTGAAGATTTGAGAGCTAAAGCTGTCTCGAACAGGGAGATGATGAAGAAGGAAGTTGACAACTCTTTGAATTATCCATCACTGACAAAAGAGGAGGTTGAGGCAAGTGCTAGAAATCATGGACTATTGGCTATTCCTGAGGATTCATTCGTCGCTACCAACATATCCAGAATTCCTGATGTTAACAATGTTGTTGTTCTACCAGTTACTTATTACAACAAGCTCACAAGATCAGAAGCGTTCTCACTGGATAAGATTACCAATGACGAGTTACAATCACAAGCTAAAAAAAGAGGTTTCACTATTGTTACTAGTAATCATGATCACTTCAAAGATAATTTACCTTCAAAGTCTGTTGCTAGAAAGAGTACAACGTCGTCTTTAACAAGCTACAGTTCAAGAAGGAACTTGGCTGAAGCTTCTCACCTTGCAGCTACTCAAGAGTTTGACTCTCAATCCAGTCACCTCTCGTGTGCTAGTTCAAGAGCCCAGGCACATCCAACTTCGAGATCGAGCTCCATACCTCCTCCAGTCGCTCGTGACTTCTCAGTTGATGGTGGAGTTTCTTTGATGACCTATGCCTCACTATCTGAGCCTAAGATCATCCCTGCTTTAACCCAAACTGTTATTGGTGAGTATCTTTTCAAATATTATCGTCGTTTGGGCCCATTCAGTTCGATATCTGAGAGCAGACACGAGAGATACTTCTGTGTCAATCCATACACCATGACACTTTATTGGTCCTCCACCAGTCCAATTTTGGGAAATCCATCCGCACATAAAACGAAAGCTGCTGCTATCATTGGAGTGGAAAGTGTGGATGACAACAATCCACTACCGACGGGTCTATACCATAAGAGTATCATCGTGCGTTCAGAAACTCGTTCCATCAAGTTCACCTGCTCCACTAGACAACGTCATAATATCTGGTACAATTCTCTACGTTACTTAACTCAAAGAAACATGGAGGGGATTGATCTTGAAGAAGACTTTGATCTGTTGCAAGACCATGCAGCTCGCCGCTGATCATCAACAACCTTTGTTTAGTCAAGACAACTAAATGTTATTATATTATTGATTTATTGTGATAATCTTGAGTGCTTAGGTTTATTGTAATACGAGTAATTAAGATCTATGATAAAGCCCTTTAGGGCAGTTCAATAGCTGCTTATTAAACGCTAGAAATAAGTAAGTATTTAGATCATAAGATTGGAGAAACCATCTCTTTTTATAGTTGATGATGGAACCTTCGTGTAATAGTCTGGAGCATTGAGTTATGACTCATATCTTGTGAACATGAGACATAATGAAAAGTCACGGAATAATGTGGTGTTCTGGAAATAGAGATGACGTTATGAGCGATGTGCCCTATACGTAAAAACTTTCGTTACAGAACATTTGCACCCTCATACATATTACATTTATTTATGAAGTACTATGCACATTTTGAAATAGTATTTGAAGGCTTATGTAATCTATCTCGACACAAAAAAAAATGCATGCTCTGAACTTATCACTGAAGGATTCTGATACAATCAAGCAGGATTCTCAACCTTAGTAGTAATAGACCTAAGAACACATACAAACATCACTATATTCGCAATTTAACATAGATCTCAGAGCTAGGTATTTTGAACTCTCACATTGTAAAAAGAAAACAATGTCAGAGTCAGTACCCCAACATACACTTTACATCAACAACCTAAATGATAAAATCTCCATCAAAACGTTGAAAGAGAGTCTTTATATCCTATTCACCACTTTTGGGGAACTTTTGAACATCAACATAGATCCAAAGATAAGGGGACAGTCGTTTGTGACATTTCTAGACCCTGAAAGTGCAAGTTATGCTTTGAGAGCCTTACAGAATGAACTATTCTTTGATAAAGAATTGAGATTGAGCTATGCCAATACAAGGAGTCATAAAGTTGAACAACTCGAGAATGCTATATGAAAGACAATCTACAGGGTTAACAACTCTTCTTCAATTATGAATGAGCATCTATTAAGTTTGCGTTTTTTGTAGAATTTATATTTACAGTTGTGACAGAATTTGAGTCAAACAAAAGACAATAACACGGAGTTTGGGCCCCTTCAAGTAAATGAATGGGAAACTAGAAGTAAGGAAGCTAATTGGTGTAATCTCGTTAACATCATATATTCTTTGTTCATGCTTCAGCCATTATTGGGAATGGTTGTTGTGTTCCTTTATCTTTACGGTCATCTCCTTCAGGGGTATCAACAACGGTATTTGTCACAAGTTTGGCCTTATTCAAGCTTTCACCACTGACGACTTTTATTATTTCATCCTTGTTCAACGTTTCATATTCAATCAAACCTTGTGCCAATCTCTCCAGTTCGGTCTTTTTCTCCCTTAGCATCTTTCTTGTACGTTCTTCTGACTCTTTCAACAGGTCAACAACTTCCTGATCAGCAGTATCACGTAACTTGGCAGACCATGATTCCCATTTTTCAGCCAAACTTATTGGTCCAACTTTTGGACTCATACCATACTGAGTCACCATAGCTCTGGCAGTACCTGTAGCAGAACTTAAGTCAGAGCCACATCCACTGGTGGTGTTCTCAGCACCATATGTCATTTCTTCAGCAATCTTACCACCCATACAAACATCTAATCTTGCTAGACATTCTTTCTTTGTGATATCAACCTTGTCCATTTCTGGTAACTGAAAAGTGATACCTAAAGCACGACCTCTAGGTAGAATTGTAGCTTTATATAAAGAAGTAGCGCCTGGAGTATATAAAGCCATGATTGCATGACCAGCCTCGTGATAAGCAGTGGCTCTTCTGGTAGCTTCTGTCATCACCATGGTTTTTCTAGCAGCACCCATCAGAATCTTATCCTTGGCCCATTCGAAATGATTCATATCGACAGCTAAGGCATTTTGTTGAGATGCATGAACAGCTGCTTGGTTGACCAAATTCATTAGTTCAGCACCACTCAAGCCTGGAGTACCACGAGCAATGATTGATGGATCAACGTCTTTGGCGATTTCAACATTTTTCATATGATGAGCCAAGATATCAGCACGACCTCTTACATCTGGTAAATCGACATTCACAATTTTATCAAATCTACCAGGTCTGGTTAAAGCTTTATCTAAAGATTCTGGGAAATTTGTAGCACCAATGATAATTATTCCAGAGGTTTGTGAGAATCCGTCCAATTCAACCAATAATTGATTCAAAGTTTGTTTGGCATAAGCTTGATCTCTTGGATTACGCTTTCCTCCAATGGCATCTAATTCATCGATGAAAATGATGGCAGGTGAATGAGCTCTTGCTTGGGTAAACAATTCACGGACACGTTTGGCACCAACACCGACATACAATTCATCAAATTCAGAGCCAGACATAAAGAAAAATGGAACACCAGCTTCACCTGCAGTTGCTCTAGCTAACAAAGTTTTACCAGTACCTGGAGGACCAGTTAATAAAACACCTTTTGGTAATTTACCGCCTAACCCAGTGAATTTGGTTGGATCTTTCAAGAAATCAACAATTTCCTCCAATTCTGCACGGGCTTCATCAGCACCACGAACATCATCAAATTTAACAGTGACTTTTGACATATCAACAGACTTATCAGAAACATCAGAATTCTTAAAGATGGTACCGGATTCAACCAAGTAGGTGAAACCTTCCATTGCACCATAAGTCAGTAAACCGATTGGGATTAACCATTTCAACCATTTGGAAATCATTGTCCATGTAGATTCAGTGATGACCACATGGATAGGTTCATTACGGGTACCAAAGTTAAGAGCAGCACCGTTGAAGCCTGCTCCACCGTTGTTAAATGAGTTGGCTGTAATACCATTGGCAGCCAAGCTTTGAGTGATTTGTTCGGCCTCTTTAAATTTACCTAATTTCTTCAATGCTTCTGCATATAACTGGGTACATTCAGATGTGTTAATGATACCACCATTTTCGTATCTTGAAACGACATATTCTGGATAGTTGGCTTTCAATAAACTTCTGTAGAAATCAGCCTGGACCTGACCGTTGTTTATCTCGGTATTTGCAAGTTGTTCTTTAGCAGCTAGTTGGGCCTGTATGGTTGATGAGGCAAATCTCACGCCCCTTCTAGCCAGCCCTTGCACTAGGGGAAGAGCAGCTCTCGATAGCGACGTCGAAGTTGTTGGATTTAAGAGCACACGGGGAGTCAGACCCAGAACTCTTGAAGCTAGAGGCATTATTCAGTCTTTATTATCTTTTTTGAACACACTTCAGTATTGTTGTGTAGTGACTAGTGGCGTATGACCAAGTCAGAGACAAAAAAAAAAAGTGAGAATTTTTAACAGGGTGTGAGAAGTAGCCAGACAAAAAAGAGAGTAAAAGAGCAAATGTGTTTGAGTGCAGCCACTTATATATAGCCTTGATCAACTGACGAAGAAAAAATGAATTTCCTTGACCTCTTAAATTTTGATTATCGACTGAATTTTGATTTTGCCTGCGCTCGCTCGCTCGCTCATTTCGAAAATTGTTCAACGGCGGTAAACGTCTGGAACAATTGTTCCTCTTCCCGCGAAACTTGCCTTTTCTGTCATCGACAATAGATCTACGGGCTTTACTGACTATCATCGTTCAGAAGAACCACACTTCTATTTACATTTCAATGCGCTTCTGAAACTATTCATAACAACGTCAGGAACACCGCACCCATCACCGAAACTCATACCACCGTGGGATACCATACCATTGAACTCCTTGTGTAGGCTTGCATGGAAGTCATTGTATAGGTCATTATACCCAACATGGAATTGTGGGATGCATTGCTTGATATATTTATGGTCCAGGTACGAATCGTCGTTGACTCTGAGGTCTAAGTCTCTCTCAAGGATAGTTTTGGTACGATCTATTAGCTCATCTGTTGCCGGGGAACTCTTTCCTGACCAATAATGACCACCAAACATAAATGTCACTTTAACATAATCCTTATTCTTATCACTTGAAATTACAACATCACTCTTCATAAAGGGGATCGAGTATTTCTCAATCTCAGAATCAAATATCACTCCCAGTAGTTCCTCCCTATTAGAATTTGATTGTGGCACTAGAAATCCAAACCCATGTTTTGTCAATTTTGCATTAGGAATGAACGCATTGACAAGAAAAATATCAACATATGACAAAGAAGATGCAATCTGAGAGGTCTTTGAAGAAGTTGGTATCGTATCGGCCAAATCATTAGCATTGATTGTAGATCTGACAAAGTCATAGGGTTCATCATTGTTTATTATCACTGAATCGTGCGATGACGATAACTTTAAGGAGTTGACAGGAGAGTTGAGCTTGACTTCAATGTTTGGATTCCCAACAAATGATTTATAAACTGCATTTGTGAATGATTGTAGTCCATTCTTGAAAACAATCATGGGATATTTTGTTAGATTCTGCTTCAGTTCCGTAATATCAGAGTCAAATAAATTCTCATAAGTTGATAAATCTTTGGATATTGATGCTGATGGTTTCTTTTTGAATATTTTTGAGAGAGACGACTTGATAATAGACCCATGAGAATCTTCCATCTCAACCATTGATTTTATAATGGCTTTAGCACTTAGTGTTTTGACATCCCCACCATAAATACCATGGAAAACAGCACTCATTATGTTGTTTGATAAATTTGGACCAAATCTTCTGGAGATGAACTCATGTACCGATTCATCATTAACTTTGTGTGATCTTTTGGGTTGAAATGGTTCCTTCAATAGACCAATTATAAGTCCCGAGCCCAAGGAACTCTTGATGAACGTCTTGAAACTCTTCCAATCATTTGGTACCTGGATCAACTCATTCTGTTGTGATAATAGCCATTTTTTATTTGCTTCAGAGTCTTTGGGTATCGCTTTTATCTGATTCGAAGAGCCCAATTTCAATAATGTGTCAATCATCAATACTGTACCATCGCTTGTACCTCTTAAAGTTCTGGGTCCTTTCTCCAAAAGAATGCTTTCATTGTTTAAGCTATGATACTCGGTATTGATGTAGCCTGAAGATCTGTTTGACGCCTCATAGATAGAAAACTTCAAGTCTGGTCTCAGCCTTGACAAGAAGTATGTATATGTTAGTCCTGATATCCCAGAACCAATGACAGCAACTTTTGAATTTTGCTTCAATGACATTGGACGGTTTTTAACTGTAGTTTATGGTTCATTCATGGACTTAGTGGAACGGTTTTACATGATCGAATTGAGACTGATGTAGGCGTTACCCGTACGATGAACAGATTAAATCGGTGGTGAAATACCACTGTGTAGTGGAGTTGGTGTACTTCAAAGAGAGATTACTAGAGTTAATGGTGCCTAAAAGGAATGCGATGAACCACGCGAGCCCATGCAGTAGTTGGAGATCATTTTGTGATTTTTCTCATGATAATCTCAAGTAAACCTTTTAAGGCCAAGTCTGAATTCAAATCAGTCAAGATGAATCCTGAATATTAACAAAGAGGGACTAAGCGCTCAATAATTCGAGCCTCATAGTCTTATATCTTCATATCGGTGGCTTCAAAAGTAAGCTTGTATCCAATTACCCATATACTAAGCATAGTATTAGATTACACGTTCTAGTTGTGATTCGGTATGGCAACAAAAATCAATTCTTTTCCATAATCCAGGTTAAAGTTTATACACTAAGCTATGTCTTTTAACAAAGATACATCCAGCCTATTTATACTCTTCTCTAATCCTAAATAAATTACTTTCATGGAAATTCCTAGAATCTAGTCGGGTAACTTCGAAACCGGAATTTCAACATCTATACACCAGATCTGACATACTTGTCGTAATTATTTACTTCATCATTTTGTTCTCTTGAAAAGTTTATTGCCTCAAATTACTCAACAACGTCGTCTGTATAAAAATATATTTAAACAATATTCTTATTATACTCAAAAAAATATTAATATTCATGGATTATAATATATTCAGAGAATGTCGAGGTCGACGAATCATGGTATATAATCACAATAATATATAATTAACTCTAAATATTAATTCGGTTTCATTATAATAAATATATAATTAATTGAATTCATAATATTGTCGATGAATTTATAATATAATTAAAGATTATTTAGCGCCTAATGTTTCTATAATTTATTTATCATTGTTGGTGATTTAGAATGCTGTATCGAATTAACCCAATTATTATACATACTGATCTATCGAAGGCATTTTCATTCTCAGTATAGAGTATAAACGTCCAGTTTTCTCGTACATCAACGTGCCTTCAAAACTATTACATAATGATATTATATAGCATATATTGTCCCGTTTTAACATTCTCTCTCTCCACAAACAAATTTGCCGATGGCCAAAAAACAAATGATGCTGTTCTCCACACAAAAAAGGTAAATATGCAAAAGGGAAATCGAGTCAGAGCACTGCAAGCTCTCTTGAATTTTTCATTGGGTGTTCGCCCCCTCTTTTATGCTTGATAGACGATAAGTGGATTCCTCGGTTAGTGGAATAATGATGCTTCAACTCCTATAAATACAAGGGACTTCCTTACTTACACTGTCTCTGTTGTTGTCAATGAACTGGCTAATTGTTTATGCACCCTTAGTTACAACTACAACGACAGTGCAATGCCTGACAAGAACCTGTTGGACCTCCTGGAGCCTTCCACTTACCAAAACCCAGATGGCTCAATCGCTTATGAGAAGCTCAATGATATATTCCCGTTACCACAAATCGAACCAAACCATCCGCAATCAGTTAAATTACCAAATTCGTTTGTTCCAAAGAAGTTTTCATCAATCTACAGGAGTGCAAGGTCGCCGAATACTTTAATTGATCGAGTGAGTCCAGAGTTGATATCATTACATGATCATTTCGAAAAATCCGTTGAAATACATCCTGATTATGATTGTCTGGGAACAAGACATGTCAATAAAGAAACTGGTGAGTTAGACCCTGATTATACATTTGATAGTTTCGAAACTGTCCAAAGAAAAAGAAACAACATTGGATCAGGTATCAAAAATTTAATTGGCGGTGACGAAAGCGATGAGTCTGTTATTTCAATTTTCAGTTCAAACAGAGCAGAATGGGTCATTTCTTCCTTAGCTGTTCAGGCCTATGGATTGACAAGTACTGCTCTTTATGATACTTTAGGTCCTCATACGTCCAAATTTATCTTGAACTTGACTGAATCCCCATTGTTAATCACAACCTATGAGAAATTACTGAGAATCATTGAACTAAAAAAACAAAAGACTTCAGGTGATGATGGAGCGCCATTACCTTTTTTGAAATATTTGATTTCAATGGATGATTTAGATTTCAATAGAGATTTGGGTTTGATTACATTGGCCGCTGAAGTTGGGTTAAGGTTATTAGATTTCAAACAACTGGCAAAGATTGGGGAATTGAAACCAGTCAAATTAAATCCCCCAAAAGATCCAAACAAGACTTTCTGTATTTCTTTCACAAGTGGAACAACGGGGAATCCAAAGGGTGTTATCATAACCCAAAAGATGGCTGTTGCTGGTATTGCATTTGTTTTTGGTCATATTGATAAACCAGTCAAAACCCTCAAGGCTACTGATGTTCAATATCGATACTACAGTTTCTTGCCATTGGCCCACATATATGAGTTGATGAATATATATATGGGACTGAGTGCACAGTTCAAAACTTATTTCCCGTTTGATCCTGCTCCAGTGAAGATTGTTGATCACCTCAAATTGATCAAACCTCATTTTGTTACTTTGGTTCCAAGAGTTTACTCAAAATTTGAAAGTGCTTTGAAGCAAGGGTTGGATTCAAGTTTATTTGGTAGACAGGTTGTGTCTAAGATTGTTGACTACAAGCATTCTAAGAATCTAAAAAATGAAAACAGTGACTTAGCTTTATTTGATTCTTTGATTATTTCTAAGATTAGAGCTAAATTGGGGTTTGATTCTGTTGCATTTTGTGTCAGTGGTTCTGCTCCAATATCATCTGAAACTGTTGAATTTTTGAAAGCAGCATTGAACGTGGGGTTTAAACAAGGATATGGGTTAACTGAATCTTTCAGTGGAATCTCAACTGCACAAGCTTATGAAGGTGAAATCAGTTCCGGTCCAATTGGTATATCATGTGAAATGAGAGTTCAAGATGTTCCTGAAATGAACTACCATAGTACTGATCCACAAACTGGGTTGGAGGTTGATGAACCACAAGGTGAGCTGCTGTTAAGAGGACCACAAATCTTTCCAGGATATTACAAAAATCCTGAAGCATCAGCAGAAGTATTGGATAGTGATGGATGGTTCCATACTGGTGATATTGCTAGAATTGATAAAATTGGTAGAATTCATATAGTTGATCGTGTGAAGAATTTCTTCAAATTGGCTCAAGGTGAATATGTCACCCCAGAAAGAATTGAAAACATCTATTTGAGTTCTTGCTCCTCACTATTAACACAATTGTTTGTCCATGGTGATTCAGTGGAAACATATCTTGTTGGTATTGTTGGGATTGATCCTATAATCACTCGTAATCTCTTGAAGAGAGAATTCAAGGACGTTGCCAAACTAAGCGATGATGAGTTACTGGTGAAGATCAATGGTGATCCAAATATCAAGAGATTCTTATTGAATTACATGAACAAGTACGTTTCTCAGGAGGGATTACAAGGTTTTGAGAAATTGCATAACTTCAAGGTTTTCTACGAACCACTGAAACTAGAAGATGAAGTCATCACTCCAACCTTGAAGCTAAAGAGAAGTAATGCAGTGAAGTTCTTTAGACGTGACCTGACTGAGTTGTATAAAGAAGGGAGCTTGCTGAGAACAAAATTATGACCTCGATGTTCTTTATTTATTGTGACGACATTGTTTATCTGAATTGATTATTATATTTCCGGTTGAATTTATCTGTAGTTCATGACTCAGGAGTTAGTAGAGAATCAAGCGTTGTTTTTGTGGAGAAATTCAAAGCTGGGGAAGCCTAGGGAGAATATTGATGATATTGTACTTTTTTTCAATGGGTGGATCGTTCAAGAATTTCAATCGACCGTGAACGAATCCCAGATATCTATACATGAGGTCACTGGCTGTGGTAAAATTGTCAGATCCTATTGATAATGAACCATCCACCATACCTGAGTTGATTGGTGACGTGCTACCATATATTCATGCAGTTCGGTTACGGGCACTGGAACATACTTTAGTATTACATAATCATGATAAACCCCAACGAAAATGACCAAGAGAGAAAGAACGCCTTCTATAGCCGTTATTCTCCCTTTTCATGAAGCCGGCTTTGAGTGTTTAAACAGCGATTGTTCAGGTATTTGTCAATCTGGAATGATGATCAGTGAACTGAGAAAGGTGGAGAATACGGAGGGTATATAAATCATACAGGTACCTTCTCGTCCTTCCTGATGATTGTTCTCCCAGGTTAACAACATCAAAGAACCATGGCACCAATTGATGAGCTGAACAATATAAGAAGACGTTTCCCATTCGATCAGTTGGACAGAGCTGTCCCTCTACCAAATTCCGCTGAACCTGGGTTCTCATCGATTTACCGAAATGCTGCTTCCAAAGACAAACTTGTTGGATCTTTAGAAGGATTGACCACATTGCATGAACTATTTCAGAATGCTGTTGATTTGTTTGGTAAAGATGACTGTCTAGGTGAACGGCTAGTTGATCCTAACTCTGGTGAATTGCAATCGTTCTACACTTTCCAAACCTATAACCAAATCGATGAGAGAAGATTAAACTTTGCAAGTGGATTGATCGAGTTTGCTAGAGGTAATCTTGATGGCACATTTTTCGATTTAGCTACAACAAAGCCAAAGTTTGTTGTCAGTGTTTCTGGCTTCAATTCAATCGAGATGCTTATTGTTGACTTGGCAACAAGATCGTTCTCCATACCAAATACTGGTTTATACGATTCATTGACTGAAGAATCTTCAGTTCACATCTTCAAAATCACCAAATCACCAATCTTAGTCTTGAATAAGCATTTGATCTCAAAGTTCATCAAGTTTAAGTCATCCTGTTCCAACAATGAGTTGGAGAATTTGAAAATATTTGTTAGTTTTGAGCCATTAGATGAGATTGAACCTGGATTGATCACAAAATGTCATGAAAATAATATCAAGCTAATTGATTTCAAGAGTATTGAAGAACTGGGATCATTGCATAGATTACCATCCAACTACAACCTACCAAGACCTGACACACCTTACACCCTTGCATTTACATCGGGTACTACTGGATTACCAAAAGGTGTGTATTTAACTCATGCTAGTGCCACTGCTAATGTTATTGGATTCTTCATTCATGTCCCCAAACCAGCAGTCGGGCTCTCAGAGGCAAACTATTCAGATTTCAGATATAATAAGGACTCGAATGGCCAACAATTGAAGACTCTTTGCTTTTTACCTTTGCTACACAATTATGAGAAGTCAGTCACGAATTTTGAAATGAGTTATGGTATTGCTTTAGCATTACCTTCACAAACTGGTACGAGATCACTATTTGAAGATATGAAAATCATCAAACCTAGTCTATTTACTGGGGTCCCAAGAGTTTTTACTCTGATTGAGAATGAGATCAAGAACAGAATCAAATCATTGAACTTGAAGAACTCAGATGAGATTAGAAAAGAATTTGGCTTGGAAAATGTGAGTTATTTACAGTGTGCGTCTGCACCCATATCTAAAGAATCAATCATCTTTCTCAAAGATTCACTCAACTGTGGATTTTTAAATTCATATGGGTCAACTGAAATGTTTTCAGTAATGAGTTTCAGTAATCCATATAAGGTTGTTGCTGGATCAAGTGGTCCTACTTGCGTGTCTGCCGAAATCAAACTGAAGGATGTGGTTGAAATGGGATATACCTCGAAAGACACACCCTATCCAAGAGGTGAAGTTCTGATTCGTGGAAAATCTCAATTCCTTTACTACTTTCAAAATGAGGAAGCCACCAGAGAAGCAATCGACGAAGAAGGATGGTATCATTCAGGAGATGTTGCCGCTTTGGACTCAAATGGGCATTTGTTTATTATTGACAGAGTCAAAAACTTTTTCAAACTTGCACAAGGGGAATACGTTACACCTGAAAAAGTTGAGACGATTTATCTCAGTAAGAATCCAATTTTGACACAGTTGTTTGTGCATGGTGATTCCTTGACAAATTATTTGATTGGAATCGCTGGAGTTGATCTGAACAATGTTAGAACGCTATTAAGAGAGCTGAAGTTGATCGATGAGGACTTGAGTGATGAAGAACTTCTAAAACTATTAAACCAACCAGACTTCAAAAAATACATTCTGGATCACCTGACCGTCAATGTGAAGGATTCAAATCTTCAAGGGTATGAGAAAGTGCATAATTTACATTTCAGCATTGAACCTTTGAGTATTGAAAATGAGAGTCTTACACCAAGTTTTAAGTTGAAAAGGCCTGGTGCTAGGAAAGCACACGATGACAAGATCAAAGAGCTATATAAACAAGGAAGTCTATTGAAGACTGGAAAGTTATGATAAATTCATAGATATATCTATGCACACATAATGTAGTCTCCTGATTATGATTTCCTAAATAGGAAGTCAAGATCTCCGCAAATTTATTAGAAGTGAATTACCGAGTTGGGAAAACTGTTCAAGTCATGTCTTTCTGATTCTTTCAACCGATCCCACTAAACAATAAAACTGGCCAATTTGGCTCTGTTAAAGATCGTAATCCACAATGAGGAACGTCTCAAAGCTATTCAGATAAATACTGGTCCTCAGAAATGGCCCAATATAAGGCTATCCCGGTGTCATCACTAACTGATGGGTACTCTGCAGTATACAGAAATTCGTACTCCCCAGAAAACCTGATTAGTGAGCATCATGGAATGCACACATATCATGATTTTGATGAGATTTACTTCGATAAGTTTGCCAAAGAATATTGCTTTGGTAGTAGACCAGTTTCTGATGGCCATTTGCAAGATTATTACGATTATCAGACGTTTGAAACCATTTACCTACGGAAGGATAATTTTGCGTTTGGATTGGTCCAGTCAATCTTGTCCAATCCGTTGTTTCAAAAAGAAGGCAACCAAGAGCCTTTTATTGTTTCCTTCTTTAGTGAGAATAGAATCGAGTGGATGATTGCCGATGTGGCTACAAGGAACTATTCGTTACCAAATACTGCCCTATATGATACTTTAGGAAGTGAAAGCTCAAAGTATATTCTAGAACTTACAAAGTCTCCAGTCATAATTTTGTCAAAGTCAAATATCTTGAAAATCTGCAAGCTGAAGGAAAAATACCGGCTTCCTGATTTGATTCAATTGGTCTCAATGGATGATCTGTCACTCAATGCGGATTTCCATTTGTTCAAATATTGCGAGTTCTTAGGATTGACACTATTTGATTTCCACCATATCGAACAATTAGGATCCTCCCTAGGAAAACCATCGAATCTCAGGGAACCAACTCCGGATACAATATATACCATTTCATTTACCTCTGGTACAACAGGAAATCCTAAAGGTGTCGTCATACCCCATTCCATGGCCATTGCAGGTCTTGCTTCCTGTTTCATTCACTTCAAGAATCCCGGTGGGCTAGAAGGAAATTCCAATATTGATAAGTTTGGAAGGCAGATCAGGGTCATGAGCTACTTACCATTGGCACATATATATGAAAGAATGTTGATTAGTTGGGCTACTTATTCTGGATTTGCTGTTGGTTTCACTTCAAAACCTGGAACTATTTCCCTATTTGATGATCTTCCAGTTTTAAAGCCAAACTATTTTACGGGTGTTCCTAGAGTCTACTCAAGAATTGAAAATGAGATAAAATCTCACATAGCGAATTTAAGTCCAATCGTTCAAAGATTGTTCGATAGATCAATGAGGGAAAAGAAGGCTCAAAGGTTTAATGGGGATGATTCAAAGAATTCGTATTGGTTCATCAACAACTTGATTGGACTAACTGCATTGAAGAAGAAGCTGGGGTTTGAATACGTCCGTTATTTGACCTCCGCATCCGCTCCTATATCCCCAAATTCCATCGAGTTCTTGAAAAACGTGCTGAATGTTGGATTCGAGAACTCTTATGGATTAACAGAATCTTTTGCTGTCATGTCAAGTGATGATCCATTTAGCGTGAATCCCGGTAATGTTGGGCCTGTTAATGTTGCTACTGAGATGAAACTGAAAGATGTTGAGCATATGGGTTACTCTTCAAAAGACCAACCATTTCCCAGAGGTGAGTTGCTATTGAGGGGACCGCAAATCTTCAAAGAGTACTACCAGAATCCCCAAGCAACTGAAGATGCATTTGAAGCTGATGGCTGGTTCAAAACTGGTGATATTGCATCGATTGACGAGAACGGAAAGATCACAATCATTGATCGTGTAAAAAACTTCTTCAAATTGAGTCAAGGTGAATATGTGACCCCTGAGAGAGTAGAAAACACATACTTGACGAAGAATAGAATCATAACCCAGCTATATGTCCATGGTGATTCATTGAAGAACTATCTGATTGGAGTTTGTGGTATTGATCCAGAAGCTTTGAAGCAGTTTTTGAAAACTTCAAAGAACCTGACAGTTGAAACAGTGGATGAATTATTGGCACGCTTACGAGACCCTGAGATCAAGAAATCAATCTTGGTTCATTTGAACGAAAATGTCAAAGACTCGGGTCTTCAAGGGTTTGAGAAACTGCATAATCTTCATTTTGATATTGAACCTTTAAAGGTTTCCGACGATGTTCTTACTCCCACCTTTAAACTGAAAAGAGCCCAAGCAAAGAGAAAATTTAAAGATATTCTGGATATGCTTTATGTTGAAGGATCTTTGATCAAGATTCCAAAACTATAGCCCCAATTATACTACTAATTACACACCATATACTACACTGTTAGCGTAGCCTGATTACGAGCACCGGTGCAAAGATATTACGTAATACCACCTAAAGTTTTTCTTTTTCTCTCTTTAACAATGTAAACAAAGACCTATATTATTGTACATCTACTCTAAGAAAGAGTCACTGGTAACCTACCACAAGATGTCAATGTGGCCCGTGAAAAAGGGCTTGGGAGTACAACTGGGGTACGGGCTTCAGGGCTCAAATATTTATCTGGAACAGCTGGACTCGAATGAACCATGGTTGAGGAGCAGGGAAAGAGCTAACGGCTTGAACCTGACAAAGGTACATAACTCAAGCTCAAGAATAGTCCCACCTCAACTGGCGAGATTTGACGTCAGTGATATAAAGAAAGATCTTTATGTTGATGCGTTGAGAGATATCCCGAATAATTTGATAACTCATGAAGACGTTAATGGTGATGAATACCTGGCTTCCCAATATGTCTATGATCCTTCCATAGGAAATTTCCTTGATATTGGAAACATAAGAGGCTACCATGGTTCCCTTAGCCCTGAAGTTATTGCATATGCATCAGGTAATTACAGGAATGAGCTGGTTGTTCAATTTCTGGAACGGAGAACGGAGTTGTTACTCTTAGAAAGAAATGAACTTGGAAGTAATGAAGGAGAGGTTGTCGATCCAAGTGAGGTCAAAGTACCCACTGTTGGTAGTGGTAACTCCATAGATCTAGAATTTCCAATATTGCAGATCGAGATCTCCAAATCATCAGCTAATTATCCCCTATGGAAGAAGTTTATTTTTGTCCGTACTCTATCTGTCATTTATATCATAAAAGCCATCATCAAAAAAAAAAGAGACGAAATTGAGCTGGAGATTTCATCTATTGTCAATGCAGAGGATTTCAAAGGAAATGACTTCTCTCACGTTACCAACAATCCCGTGGATTTCAGTCAATTTGCCATCATTGACAACAAAGGAAACTGGTGTGTTTGTAAAATGAGCGCTATAAACTTGATTACAATCAAATATACTGGGTTTGTTAACGATTTTGAAGATTATTCTAGATTTAAAAGAGTATGCTGGTCCAATGATACAGAGGAACTTTTGATAATGAGCAGAAATTATGTCAAGAAAGTGAATCTAGAAAGTGGTGAATCAACAGATCTGATCACTGCTAAAAAATGGTCTGAGGTGAGAGAGTTTCTCAGATCTGACTCTGATGATGATTATGGGTTCTTGTTAACTTCTAGAGAAATAATCTGGGTTGATTTGACGAAGAACTTTCGCAGAATTTTATCATGGAAACATTATTTGGATGCTGATGACCCTTCATTGACCATGAATCTTAAAACAGTTGATGATGTTCATTATATCTCATTGCACACCCAAACTCATCCGCTCATCATAATGTTCCAGTTCAGAATGGAAGATAGGTTTCCGAAATCCATCCATGATCCAATAATGATTAGAACAGATTCCTCGTCCACAGCACAGAATTACCAATTGGTACCAATAGAGTCGGATTTGTTCGCACTGTTTAAGATTTCAACACAGTTGGAGGTGTCAAGGATACTTTTATCCTCAAAGAAAGCACAAATCATAAAGTTCGCCAGCGAAATGAGAAGAAATGCAAAAACAAGCGATGGCGAAGTCAAATCAGCAGCTACCATAGGAGATGCTTTATTGAGCAACAAGAATATGAAATTTCTATCAGATTTGAGCAAAACGTTGTTTCACTTATCAAAAGAGCAGTACTCGGGAAATGATGAGGAGGTGTTTCAAGAATATGCTCTGTCCTTTGATGTCGAAAAGTTCAAGAGAGCTGGCCCAAAGTCGTTATTGCGTTACTCTGATAAATCAGTAGGGAACTTCGAAGATTTTGGAGAGTTTGAAAATATGATAGAGCAGTTACAGGAGTATTTAAAAACTAATGGGGCTTCCGTTATAAAATTTGAAGAACTGTCAAATCTCATATCAAACTATGAAGCTATCTCAAAATTTGATGAATTGAAGGATAAACTAGAGAAGTTCTGGAAATCCCTCATAATTGCCAAAAAGGCTACCAAGGAAGTCAGTTTGTCACTATCCATAGTGTATGATGATGATCATGAGACGAAGAAGCTAAATGATAAAGTTGACAAGTTACCAAAAAAACTGAAAGATATAATTGATAACTGGGATAACGAATATGATGTGGAAGATACGGATATGTTTGCCAATGATATCGTTGAGGATTACAAGAACATGGTTCAGCCAATAATCCAAATTACACAATCACAACCAAACACTCAGACCCAGCACTCACAAGCACCATTACTCAGACCAAAGTCAACTCAGATGCATAATCATGGTTTCCACTCGCAAAATATGAATTCATTCAGCGGCTCCCAAATAAGTCAATCACAAGCATCACAGTCACAAAAGAAGAAGAAGAGAAGAATCAAAGGGTTTGCATGAAGAAGATAAATCCATAATCTTCCCACAACGATAGATTTAATGAGAAATGAATAATAATGTATTGAAAATGACCCAGATAGGAAATATACCGTATATGTAGGGACTTAATCTCTGCGATAACTCAAAGTTAGTAGTTTAAGGAAGTGATATTTGACACAGCCCAGCCTAGACCGTTAAAAAGGAAAGTGACCGAAAACATGGATTGAAGCACAGAAGGAGGCCAGTTGTGACAGAAATGATGTAATTGGAACTCCGTTTTGAATAGCAACCGATTACATAATAAAGAATGCTCGAGATTTTTCACGTGGACAAAAAAAAAAACCGGGATGAGTCAAGAAATTAAGAAAGAAAGACAGTTAGTTATAAAAAGAAAGTAAATCACCAGAAAAATCTTCAGTGAGCCAAATCAAGGGTATCTGAAACCAGAAATGTCTGCTGCTTTAAGATCCACCTTTGCTAAATGCAAAGCAGAAAAACGTAACGCTTTGGTGACTTTCATCACTGCTGGTTATCCAACAATTCAAGACACTTTACCAATCTTGAAAGGTTTCCAAGAAGGTGGTGTTGATGTTATTGAACTGGGTCTTCCGTTCTCTGATCCTATCGCTGATGGTCCAACTATTCAAGTTGCCAATACTGTTGCACTGGAGAACGGAATCACTGTATCAAAAACTTTAGATTTGGTCAAACAAGCTAGAGCCGAAGGTGTTCATGTCCCATTAGTGTTGATGGGTTACTACAATCCAATCTTACAATACGGTGAAGAGAAATTTGTCCAAGATGCCAAAGCTGCTGGTGCCAATGGATTCATCATTGTTGATCTACCACCTGAAGAAGCTGTTAAATTTAGGGGTTTAACTTCAGCTGCTGGTCTAAGTTATATTCCATTAGTTGCTCCTGTCACCACTGATGACCGTCTGAAATTATTATCTGAAATTGCTGATTCATTCATCTATGTTGTCTCCAAAATGGGTACCACTGGGGCTTCTACTAGCGTTAGTGCTGGTATTGAAGAATTAGTTGCCAGAGTAAAGAAGTTCTCTGGTGATATTCCATTAGCCGTTGGGTTTGGTGTTAGTACAAGGGAGCATTTCGTTACTGTTGGGTCCATCGCTGAAGGTGTTGTTATCGGTAGCAAGGTTGTTACATTGATTGGCGAAAGTCCTGTTGGACAGCGTGGTGAAACTGCTAAAAAATATGCCCAAGAAATCTTAAATAATAGAACAGTTGGTCCGTATGAAGAATCTAAATCATCTGAAGAGCCATCCTCAAAGAGCCAACCAGTGTTTGAAGAACAACACAAATTTTCTCCAAGATTTGGTGATTTCGGTGGTCAGTATGTTCCAGAAGCTTTGCATGCTTGTCTCAGAGAATTGGAAAGAGCATTTGAGGATGCTGTTGCTGACCCAACATTTTGGGATGAATTCAAATCATTATATCAATATATTGGTCGTCCATCTTCTTTCCACAAAGCTGAAAGACTAACCGAGCATGCTGGAGGTGCTCAAATTTGGTTGAAACGTGAAGATTTAAACCATACTGGTTCGCATAAAATCAATAACGCCTTGGCTCAAGTCTTGATCGCTAAAAGATTAGGTAAAAAGGAAATCATTGCTGAAACTGGTGCTGGTCAACATGGTGTTGCTACTGCTACTGCCTGTGCCAAATTTGGTTTGAAGTGTAAAGTTTTCATGGGTGCTGAAGATGTCCGTCGTCAAGCTTTAAACGTGTTCAGAATGAGAATCTTGGGAGCTGAAGTTGTTTCAGTAACCAACGGTACTCAGACTTTAAGAGATGCTACATCTGAAGCTTTCAGAAATTGGGTTACAAATCTAGCCACCACCCATTATGTTGTTGGTTCTGCTATTGGTCCTCATCCATACCCAACTCTAGTTCGTACTTTCCAATCTGTCATTGGTAAAGAAGCTAAAGAGCAATTCAAAGCATTAAATGATGGTAGATTACCAGATGCTATTGTTGCTTGTGTTGGTGGTGGCTCCAACTCAACTGGTATTTTTTCACCATTCGAACATGATTTATCTGTTAAACTATTGGGTATTGAAGCTGGTGGTGATGGTCTTGATACTGCCTTCCATTCTGCTACTTTAACAGCTGGTGAACCTGGTGTTTTCCATGGTGTTAAAACTTACGTTTTACAAACAGCCGATGGTCAAATTCATGACACTCACTCAGTTTCTGCAGGTCTCGATTATCCGGGTGTTGGTCCAGAATTAGCTGCATGGAAAGCTAGTGGTCGTGCTGAATTCAAAGCTGCGACTGATGCCGAAGCTTTAGAAGGTTTCAGATTATTGTCACAACTAGAAGGTATCATTCCAGCACTAGAATCATCACATGCTGTTTTTGGTGGTGTTGAACTAGCCAAAACCCTGGGCAAAGATAAACACATCATAATAAATATCTCTGGTAGAGGTGATAAAGATGTTCAAAGTGTTGCTGAAGTCTTACCAAAACTAGGTCCAAAGATCAACTGGGATCTAAGATTCGAATCATTCGAATAAGTTATATATTTACAAGGAGGGAAAGTCATTTAAAATAGAATAGGAGGTACGCTATTGTTCGTTTGTTTTACTTTAATGTCACGAAACTGTTTTTATAGATCATTACGTTTCTGTAAGAATTGGAACCTTTAACATTGTCATCTTATACGTGTTATTATTACTTTCATACCGAAGAACCTATTATGGTGAAATAAATAGGTGAGTTGCACATCTCTCGACTCAAAAGAAATGTGTATAGCACCGCGAGTCCTCATGGACGGGCATTTCAGCTTTTAGTTCATTCAATTCATTGCGTATCTGTTGTGCCAATGTCGGTGTCAACTGGTTACATGTAGCAATGTCTGGATGTCTATCATAGTCATCACCATGATGCACGTCATAAAGTGTGATCTTTGAGCTGAAAGAAACCTTCTTCTTTTGATATCTTTTACTGTTAAGTGATGATGATTGATGTGAATTTATCGAGCTAGTATCAGACGGAGAGTATGACTTGAAGTTTGAGTGCTCAAATGCAGGGGCCCTGAGACCCCTGAAGGACATTGAGATGGGTCTTGACATGTTACCAGGAATATATGCTGACTGTTGTAGAAATGGAGAAGATAACGGAGAGTTCTGTAATGATGGTGAATATGCAACAGAGCTTATTGAAGGTGAGTTCAAGGAGCTTGAGATCACAGATGATTGATTTAAAGGAGGACTGGATAATGGGGACGTATTCCTGCTTTTTGAAGAACCATAATCAAAGTCTAAATCCACAGCCCCACCAAAATCAATAAAATCAGCAAATTCTAATAGATTCGAGATATCTTCTGCATCTTCTCCAGTTTCATAATTGTCTGCAATACTATCAAACTCCAGAGCTTGTGATGAAAACTCTTCAACGTTGAACAGCTCTTCTTCATCATCGTATTCATCTCCATGGATTTCTCCAGACAGGTAACCTCTCAAAGATGTGATCGATGTTTTCTTCAAAACACTTGCATTTGGAGATTTGCTGAGATCTGGTGTACTTGATTCTCTTCCAAACTCTATTGACATCCCTTCCTCTCTGGCGTTCTGTGAGATGGAATCAGTCAAAGACATGAGATGTGGTTGGGGCAATAGTAAATATTGACCGTGGGTGTTTGTGATGCTACTTGGGCGTACTGCTGATCTAACTGATCTTTTCCTCTCAATTGAGACGATGCTTTCGACCTCTTGCATGCTCAATGATTTCGGAAATAACACTTCACCGTGTTGAGAGATTTCAGATAATGGTCTATTGCTAACATTCAAGTTGTTGAAGTCCTCTTGGAAGTCAGAAGATTCATGAGACCCAAAAGAATGCAAGTCATTATCATCTTCTAGATCACTATTATTATGGATATCCTCCACTTTGTCCATGTTGTTGCGGAATTGATTCTTTTTTGGAGCTTCGACCTCCTCAGAGCCATACTCCTCCTCAAGAACGATTTTGGATTTTCTCTTGAATGCACTGAATAGTGAAGTGGAAGAGGTTGATCTTTGAGCAACCTTAGGTGTACTAGTAGAGTTCATGGTGAAAGACTTCGATTGTGATAAATTTGGTCTTCTTTGATGTGGTTGTGATGGCTGCTCTTGAGTCTTGCCTTGCTCAGTGCCACTTGATGACACAGACCTCTTGTTCGACTTGAAAAAAGAAAGGAAGTTCTTCTTTTTCTCCTTTTTTGGTTGTTCTTGCACTAGCACTGGTAAAGATGTGGATCTTTTGGAATAATTGCTGGAAAATTGAGCATTGTTCTTCGTGATAGGAGGCGATGAGAATGTTGATGTTTTCTTAGATTCAGAGAGTGGTTTAGGGGATAGCTTTGGAAGGATCTGATGTAGTGTTGGTGATTTTGCAGCATCCTCATTATCTGATTCATTATCGAGGTTATTTGGTCTCGGCGTGTCCACGATTTCGGCAACCAGTCCGTTAATGTCCTCTTCAAGAAGACCTAGCATAGATTTAAATGGTTTTTGACTGAATTGGTCCTGTTTGATCTCCGGTGTCTTAAATATATCATCAGCTTGAGGTTTTGAATAAACAGGATCTTGAACTTTTGGTTGTGATTGGGCTGTGGGTTCTTCAATGTCATCAAATTGTATTAGATTTGGCGAGTCCTGCTCGGCCATACTGAAAGCTTGGAAATTTCCCAGTTCTGGGGTTTTCTGGGATTCGTCCTCCTCAGTGATTGGAATGATGGTATCTGATGATTTGTTGCGATCTGTTTGTAAGGGTGATGGTTTGTATTTGGTTGACTTCTTCTCCAATATGGACGCAAGTGCCGAAAATGATGGCGAGTTGGTCATTGCAATACCTGTAGATTTCTCCGCGACGTGATGGAATTTGAACGATTCCATTGATTCAGAGGCTATTATTGACTGTCTGAGGTTGTTTGCGTGATCTCTCAGTGTGTCACTGTTGTAAAAGTCAGTTTGTAACAAATCTGGTGATAATTGGGGTTTTGACATGGTATTGGAGTGGTAATTTGGCGAAGACTCTGGTGAAGTTGTAGCTGATGACGTTGAGCGGTATTCTTCGACACTTGCAGATGAGACTGATGAGATTGAGTAGTCATACATCGTTGTCATCATTAGCTAGCACAGGGTGAACAAACTATGAGTGTCTAAGTTCAAATCAAAAGTGCAAAAGGCAATCAGATTTTGCAAAATCAGCAGCTCTTGGGCAAGAATTTTTTCCAGTTATGCTGATTACGTAAGATTTTGTTCCATTTCCTTTGAACGTTCCTGAAAACTGTCCAAAAGCGGAAATGACGCGAACTATTGAAAGGTTTCGAAGGAGAAATACGCGTCAAATCTGGGTATTCTCAAATTTCTCCTGTGGACTGCGCTGTAGTCATATAACCCGAACCTTGTCACTTGCAAGTTTCAAGTTGTCACAAAGATCTTCGGTGATTTGAGTATCAAGAGAGTAGCCTGTAATCACAATCAATAGTTCAAGACCCCAAACTGCGGAACACCGATAAACCTGCAGAAATAAGGAAAAAAAAAAACTACAGAATCAGCTTAGCAGTATGAGTCTCCTTAGCTGTTTGTTAGATTTCAATCCACTGTTTCATGACCCATTTATCTGTTATCAATTGACCCTGTTTAGTAGTAGAAATTGGGTTCAAACAAACAGCTGACCAAAGATTAAGTTTTGCTTACCCGGATTGAACAGTACAAGGCTCCTACTATTATGACATCCCGAGGTCCTCGAGATAATAGAATGACACAAAAAGTTAAACTCTGGAAAAAAGCAACCTCACTGAACAACTATCTAGCGGCCTACCGAAAGCCCCATCACTAACATAGCAAAGACAAACTACAACAGAGAAGGTTTATTATGAGAACATCTATAGATTTTCACTTGTAAACGATGTCGCTTATAGATGTAAGGTTTGTTCTTCTTCTTTTACCAATACTATCTAAACTCATGATGGTCGCAGCAAACATCATTCCTCTTTATTACACGAATAGTCATATCAGTCAAGATTTATATGATGAACTTGCTATCAGTGCACATATAATGGACATTGCGTATGTATCTACGTCCCCTTGATCTTTTATCAAATTTCATCAACTAACAGCCGAACCCCAAGTTATTGCATCTCTCCCGTATCTGGCATAAGACCACCATTTGAATGTGATAATGGATGCGGAGATTTCAACAATACAGAGCTTTTGTATCAGTGGACTACAAATGATATTGACTTAGTAAACACTGATAGCTTTGTGACGTCCGGTTATCTTGCTTTGAATCATGACTGGAAGTCAATATTGGTCGTCTTGAGAGGAACTAGATCATTCAAAGACTCCATTGTGGATATCAATGCTGATATGATGAGTCTTCCTAACCCTCACTGTCTCAACTGCAAAGTCCACAAAGGATTTTATAAGTCCTACGTTAGTACCTGGAACAAGATATCAGATATTTTGAATCTGGAGATGACGAAACGCGAAGGTTTTGATATTCAAGTAGTGGGACATTCATTAGGTGGTGCGGTGTCTGTTTTGTTAGCTTTGAAAATATCCCAGATTCTGCAAGATCCACAAAGAGTGAAGTGTATCACTATGGGCCAGCCCAAAATTGGGAATGAGTTCTTGAGCAGTTATGTTGATCAAGTGTTTGATATTCAAGGTTCCAATAGTCCATTTAATGAACCAAGATTACTTAGAGTCACACACAAGAATGATCCAGTTGTCAAACTCCCATGGACTGATGAATTAGTGATTACAGACAGATATGTTCATTCATCAAATGAGATATTCATTAATGAGGTTGGTTCCCAACTTCCTTCATTGGAAAACGTGGTATATTGTCATGGAAACAATGATATGAAGTGCTCAAGTGGCATGGGATTTGCAAAAGATAATAGTGAGCATCTTAACTACTTCAGAACGATGGGAAAATGTGGACTCAGTCTCTCTTAGCTTCTAAATCTAAATCGTGGAACATCATCATCATCATCATCATCGTGAAACGATGGAGTTGAGTTCCTAGCAGTTGTTATCTTGCTTATAGCGTTCAATTGTTTATTCTTCTCTGTAGGCTCTATTGCCATATTTCTTCTAAATTCTGGAATATCTTTTACGGTGGTTGGTCTAATGTTCATTCCTAGACCATCTTTCTCATTGTAACCACCAGTATTTGAGAATTGGAAACCTTCTGCATTATCTTCACCATCATCAGACTCCACGAAAAGGGATACATCAGCAGAGTGTGTAGAAACTGGTCGAGCATCAACCATTGTTGGTTGCCTCAATGTTGATTGATTTCTGAACGAGAAAGTCTCCTCGTTTTCACGATTTCTATCAATTCGTTTCTCCCTTTCGATATGATTCAGCATCTCCTCTGATGCTTTGGAGACTTTATCATCTTCATGGGGATTATACTCCTTAAATCTCAAATATTCTCGAGTTTGTAAGAAACTTTGATTTCCTAAGAATGGCTTTTTTGCTGTGTTCTTCATAAACACCTTGAAATTCTTACGTCCTTTCCATTCATGATGTGTATTCGTTGAAACTGAGCCCTGTGAAGAGGGTGCCGAGATGCGATTCCTTGGTATTAGTTCAAAAGTCTCCACTATTGCTAGATTTTGCATCTTTCCAATTGATTCTTCATCAATATCTTCATCAAAACCAAGTTCTTTCTTGACTCTCTCGTCGGTTCTTTTTTTTGACTCGATAAATGCACTTGATAGTGATTGTGTTTCTTTGATTTTCAGGAGTGATTTTGTAGGAGGAGCTTCTTCTTCCTTGACTTCGTGTTGGGTTTCCAGGGTTTCCAACTCACTTCTTTCCGCTATATGATCCTGTGGTTGTAATTTTATTGTATCTGTTTCTGGAGGTTGGTTTTTAGTAGCCGACTCTTTCAGATCAGCAGATTCAGATTTAACTAGTGTTGATCTTTGAATCAACAGATTAGGAAGTGCTTGAACTCTTGTTCTTTTCTTCTTCTTTGGAGGCGCTTCAGAGGGCTCTATTGAATCTGGAACCTGACTGACAGACGGATTCTCCTCTGGCAATTCTTGAATTGGCGGGATTTCTGGTTTAACCTTATTCTGAGACTCTGTCTTCAAACCACCTGCAAAAAAATCCAAACTATTCAAGGCCTGAACTTTACTACGTCTCTTTTTCTTTGGAGGTTGATCTGATGTTAGTGGAGGTGAAGTTGATTTGGGTTGTCTTTTCCTCAGAATGATCTCTAAATCCATGTTTTTCACAGCATCAAAAATCTGCTCGTTAGTCGTCAAGTAGATTTCAAGCTTTTTGGCAGCATCATTCATCAATATCAGATTTTGGTATTCTTTACCATCAACATTGTAAACTGAAGTGAGAAAATCAGAGGCCTGTGGTGTCTGGATCTTCACCAGGACAAAATTATACCCATATGGTGTCTCCTTCTTAACAAAATCGATGAAGCCTTCAACAGTTGAATCATCGGAGAATTGATATAGCACAACTTTTGCCTTCGCTGACTCTAAGATATGATGGACAATTTCATACTGGTTCAAATCACCAAATATGAAAACAATTCTGTCAAATAAGATTTTCCTCTGTGGAGCCTTCTTGTAAGAACTGTCATAGACGAAATCACTAGGGTTTGGGAAATTTGCTTCAAAATTTGTTTGAATCATATCTTTCTTGTTGATAATTTCTTGAATAAAACTCTTGGAAACAATAGGGATTCCCCTAATCAGTGAGCTCATTATATTAAGGGAGTAGCTTGGTGCCTCAGTAATGATGTGCGTTGTTTTCGGTAATGTGCGGTCATTGTATATTACCCCCAGCTTCTCCAACTCCCTCAGATCAAGACCACTACTTGGACTCAACTTGAGAAGCATCAATTGATGATATATCCTAACCTTGAAAGTCCCTATAACTACCGTAACCGTACTTTTGAATGTAGAAAAATCTTGGCTTAGCCTTTCCTGCTCAGTCAAGTGGCTTTGATCAACCAGTGTATCGTTGACCTTTGCTGATGAACCAAGTATCTGAAGCTTCAGTATTGGTGAAACATGAGGATAATCAATGGCCTGCACAAAGAACTTGAGATCATTTGCGGATAGATTCTTTGAGTCAACCTTGAAAGAGCAACTTGAATCCTTTCCCAAAGTGTAAACAATGCCTGTTTCCAGTAAAGATGTTCGCATTACACGCTGCTCTATAAAAAAAGATAGAATTGTCAGTGATTTGACGGAAGTCAGAAGCTAAAAGGACGTTCTATAAGATTGACTTACTCGTTGCTTTGTCTATTTCACCATATTTTATGAACCACATCGCATATCTACTCGATTGGAGAGATGAAGATTATTGATGTTTTTTGGCCCTTGATTCTTTTTATTTTTTGTTTTTTGGCTTGAATGGAAGAAGATGCCTGCCCATGGGGAATTAATTAATAGTGGTGTTGGTGGTGGTTGACTGGTGCCTGGAATTAACCACCGCTCAATTCGTTGTGAGATCTACAGACTCTCTGGAATTCAGTGACGTAACTTCATTATATGCAAACTTATTTCTCTATAATCACCAAGAAACTCAATCTCTTTCTGGACTTCTGTCTCTTCTGCTAACATAACCACCACTCACACTCGAGTTTGATGGCTGTTCTCCCTCATTGAAATCTATTCTACCTCTTCTTGGCTCTTTTGGGACTTCAACAAATGCAAAATCAACATCCATTATAGCTCCAAGGAATTCGTGTTCAGGAGCCTTCTGCACTGCCCTTACAGCGTCTTCAAGCGTTGCGAATTCAATCAGTGCATATCCTTTAACATAACCAGTTCTTCTGTCTAGATTTAGATGGAGGTTATTCACCTTTCCAAAATCCTCAAAAAAGTCTAGAACATCCTCCTCGGAGGCCTCCTGATGTATATTTGTAGCTATTATCACGTATCCTTCGATTGAGCTCTTTGGAAGAAGACCTTCTCTCGAAAGAGGTACATCTAAGAAAAATATGTTAGTACCGATCACGCTTTGAAACCTAGAAAGCCTATGCCTTACCTGCAGAATCCATATCCACATCTTCATTATCAGTCATTTTTATTTCTACCAGCAATCACGTCAGGTTCTCACTTTCCAGTAGATGCTCAAATGATTTTCGAGTGCTTCTTTGAATTTATTCTTTGATATATCGTGGTTTTTTTTTCAGTATGGTGGGTTTTTCACTGAACGGGTAATTAAGTACAGGGATGGGGTGAAGTTACGAGCTTTTTTTATAATATTTTGTATTCTATGTAAATCGTTTGTTTAGAAGAGTGTTTCAACGAGGGATCAAGAGAAGTTCAAAGAAACAGCAAAGTTCAAACCTGGTTTGGCTTCATCTTGACTTCTAGCACTCAATGGGACGTTATAGGACAAATCAATAACAGCATTGTTGGACTTGTAGGTGATACCAACGCCGGTAGCAACGGCACTCTTTTTCACAAAATTACCAGACTTGATTAAATCACTGACTTCAGATATACTATTAAAATTGAAATTGTCACCAAAGTTAAAGAAGTTGTGTAATCTTAACGGAGAGTTTGCAGATGTGTTTGGTAATTTGGTGTAAACAGACAAGTTTGCTTTGAAGACAGATGTACCACCAATATAATCGTTACCATCCTTCAAACCAACAGAGTTCACCTTAAATCCTCTTAGAGAGTTGATACCACCCAAAGTGAATCTATCAGAAACATGTACTCTTCCATCACTTTTATCAACAATCGAACCAGACTCAAATTGAACGGATGTGGTGAAGAAGTTGTTCAAGAAGGATTTCACACCCTCAAACTTAAAAACTGTTTTGTTGAATGTATGAAGTTCAGGGCCATTGTCAGTTGATGAAGCTTTTGAAAATGAATCCAAACTGTTTGAGCCAGCAAATTCGTTGGTGATATCAACCAAAATACCGTTGATTGGAAATTTCCCAATCAAACTTCTAGTATCAAATCTATAGTTTGATTGAATGCCAATTTTGAAGTCATCACCGGCATCAGTACGTATAACATCTGACGCACTGTTTACAACATTACGAACTTGTCTATTGGTAAATGAGAACCCAGATGTGAAAATACCAGTCCCAGATGGCTTGAAGAATGAGCTTTGAGCACCCAAGAATGCACCTATACTGTACTGTTCATGCCCTGCCCAAGTTTTGGCATCAATCAATGATATACTTGGATTGAAGACAGCTCTTGTGGTTGGTAATCTTGCAAATGGGATCAAGAGATTTAAGTCCCATACTTTTCTGTTCAACGAGTTTTGGTAAGGATCATAGTTGAAGTTGATATCAACCAACAGTGAGTTAGCCTGTTTCAAAAAGTTTGGATCAAGGTATCTGAAACCAGCTGAAGCATCATAGTCAGTGGTTGAGGAATACGAAGAGAACTTGAAAATTGGTAATTGGGATAGATTGATTTTTGTCTTGACTGGGATTGGTCCTGCTTTAGATAAAGTAACAGATTCGTCCAAATCCAGGTTTATTGATATATCTTTGAATAAACCCGAATGTAATAGTCTCTTTTCGATATTGATCAGTTCTGTCTTCAATTCACCCAATGACAGAGTAGAATTTCCATTCAAAACTGGATCAACCAGTGTTTGATAATAATGATCAGAGAAATCACCACCGGAGATCTCAACTTTGTTCAGCACAACCGGTTTGGAGACTTGTTTGTTCAGGATATCCAGATCGTTTTCTTTCTGTAACTTCCCAGTAAATGAACTCATTCTCGTCTATCCTATTAATATGAAGGTTCAATTGAAGTATGGTACTCCTTTTTTCTTGGGGTAGTAAAGCAGAAGGATTTCGATATTTCACGAGAATGGAAAACAAATGAAAAATGGAAACACCCAAACACCAATTTGATGTGTTTCAGATGAAGGTGTCTAATCTACACAGTTTACCCTTAGTTAATCATCTATTCCACGCTTTATGACCGTCCCCTTGTGTTCTAACATGCTCATCTGTGTACTGATATCCAGTTATAGCCACAAGAAACTTTCAGTAAAAACCCCTATGAAAGATCCTTCTTCATATAAACAATATGGAAATTCTGGGTAGCGAAAATATCATCCTCCAGAGCACCACCAATAACTCGCCCTGTATGATCAATTTCCATCATTTTCTTCTCCGTGGTCTGGATAAACCCAAACTGCGCATAATATGTGTCCAATTTATGCTCGTAGATGCAAGATGCTAATAAACTATTGACTCCATTTTCTCTGGCAACTTGTTCTATTATATTGATCAAGTATCTTCCAACCCCCTTGCCACTTGAAACAACACCAGTTAATTCCCACTCAAGCCTGTCTTTAGTCCCTCCATGCACTACTTTAATTCCAATGGTTCCGAGAATCTGTTTCTGTGAGATATCATTGAAATTGAAATTTTGGTCTTTTTCTTCAGGTATTATATCTGAAGGGGGTTTCTTAAGTATATCATACAACTCTGCACTGCCCAATGTTGAATCTTTAGGTTTGACTAAAACCAGAATAAAATTACCTGGATATTCGAGTCCAGTGTCATTTCTGAAGAGCTTCTCACTCTTTATTCTATCGGATATGATAACATTGAACTGGTTGTTCCTATTGTACCCATCATTGATGAATTTGGTCAAAACGCTGATTAGATTCTTGGAGTTTGAGTTTGCTTCTTCAAACAATTCAGCAGAAAGTTTGTAGAGATGGAGAAGCGTGCTTCTTGTTTTCGTCATTTGTTCTCAATCACTAATAAAAATTGATAAAGAATATTTGGATGACTGTCTGATGGTGAATAGACGTTGGCTCTTATGTAGTATATTCTGGAGACAGCCACAACGGCTGATTTCCTAATTGGGAAACATCGGCGAACACATTCATTTCCTTTTACACTTTAAAAACATTAATCAAAAATTATAATATACAAAATAAATACAAAAACGGATCATAAGTATGCCATCCATAATGGATCAGAAGCAGCAAGGTTTCTTGGGTTAACAGCTTGTTGAATAAAATCAAGAATATGTTGGGTAGTAACTGAAGTGGAACTGTTAACTGTACATAACTGCTGAACCTTCTTACTAATCAAATCCACATTGACACGAACAATGTCACGTAGTTGAGGTTCTTCAGCAGATGGACGATGTTGTTGAGTGTACCAAGATATTGTTTCATCACGAACGAATAATGGTAGATAGGTATCCAACTCAGATTCTGGTTCAGTCAAAGCTTTAGCAATAGTCAAGATGTGGACAGATAAGATACCTTCTAAACCGGCTTCACCAATCAGCTGTTGAATATTTGGAGTCAATCTGAAAGGAACACTTTCAGCATTATAGAAAATAGGGGCAGCACGTTGAGCAGCGACATCTAAACCGGTATTAGCAAAAAAAGTCGTGTTAGTCTTAGCACTAGCGACTTTGGATGGTAGCATTTCAAATGTACTAACAGCACCGGATCTTTCATTTATACTAATCTTATGAGGTTGACGATTGTTGATACTCATCATATATGTCATGAAGATAAATGAAGCATATTGAGAAGTGAATTGTTTGCGGAACAACCAGAATTCTTCAAACTTGGAGTAGAGACCAGCAAAATAGCCTTTCACCAAAGTATTTGGAACAATCAAGGATTGAATGGAGCTCAAGATCTCAACTCTGATACTCATGATATCAGGCTTTGGTAAATGCGGATCAAAAGCTGCTCTCATTTTTTCGTTGTAGTACAACAATGGTTCATCACGGTTGACCCTGTTCTTTTTGCAGTAGTCTTCATAAATCTCCTGCAATGAGGTCTCAAAGCTATCATCGTTCATGATACGAATATGAGGTGATAATGGAACAGCAATTGGCAATGTCAACTGAATGTTACGACGACGAGTTTGGACTTTCTGAGATAAAGTATCATTCAAGATACGGTATAACTGGAAAATTCTCTCCTCACGTCTGCAATGACGGGCTGCTGGAAATTGTACAGCAAACTGATGTAGACTACCATCATGGCCACGAATCTTGATACGTTTATAACAAGCATGGGTACCTCTAACCAACTCCAACGTCGGTAGGAATCTTTCGATCTTGATGAAATGAGAATTGTTATCTTTGTTCAATAAGTATTGTCCTGGTATTTCAATGTCTTCAAATTTCTGATGATGGAATTCACTCAAATGTGGACAAACACTTTCCAGATTAACACTTGAAAATCTGCGATCCAATTTATCTTCCAAACGATCTCTCCATTTTCTCAATTTAGCAATATAGGATTCCAAATTAGGTTTAGCAGAAATGAAATCTTTGGCGAACTCAGCTCTGATATGCTTTGGAAGAACAGTATCAGCAAATCTTGTAATGTTAGCTTCAGTAGTTGGAGGCAACTTGGCATCTTCTCTTGGGTTCGACAGGCGGTTGGAGTATTGAATACCATCATTCAACAAAGCAATGACAAGTCTATATGCATCCTCATCAGCACTGCACTTGAATCTATGATTTATTTGATCAACTAAAGATTCTAGTGAAAGGGCCAATAGTGGGTAAGCAGTCTTCAATATACCCATGATTTCCTCGACATATTCCCATGGTTGGCGAATACCGTTCTGACCATTTGGTAACTGTTGTTGCTGTTGATGAGAACCAGTCATATTGACTAGTGGTTGATTACTTGGCACTCCATTGCTTGTACCACTATTAGAACCACCGTTAGCACCATTGATTGGGGTACTAGCAGCACTAGTTTGCCCATTTTGGCGATTAGCAACGGCAATAGCCTGTCGTTGAATGACTGCAAAATCCTCTTTGGTAGTACGTAACTGGAAATGCAAAGCTTGTGGATAAGTTTTGGCAATTCTAATCAATATATGACGAACAAGTTTGGCCTCTTTATGGGAAAGAGAGGTCAATAATTGTGGAATGAATGTGATCCAATACCACACTGGAACATCACCACGGTATGACTCGAAAGCAGAGGTGAGTGAGCCATTTGAATCATCCAGGCTGATCAACCACAGAATTCGACACAACAATTTTCTAGCTTTGGAACTCTTGAATAAACCAGCAGCCTGCAAGAAACAACTGATAGCATTATTTGCATACACCATTTCATTAGGTGACTCTTTCAGACGGCGATCATTGAAATGACCCCACTCAGCCCATGCTTTAGCAAGGTTTAAATCAATCTGGACAGCGGTAGCAAAGGCTTGATTAGCTTCATCTTGCGCTTTCAATTTGGCCAAGAACATCCCCTTCAAAGTGAAGAACTCCGCTTTCTGCTGGGTAGCAAAATAAACCAAGTTGGTGTTGCTAATGACATCGAGACCAGTATTTAGCTCATTAACGTTTTGATAGTGACACTTAGCTTGTTCTCTCAACTTCAGGAAAGCTTCTTGGATCTCAATGTTTGGTAATGTGTAAATTTTCGTTAACTGACTGATACAAACCTCTGCCATATTATGTTTACGAGCAACATGAGCAAATCTGTTGATGACCCATGCAATCTCATGGTAACCACGGTACGCATAACTGTTTGTGTTTCCATTACCGTTTGCCTGTTGAAGTGCAGGAATGAACGGCATATAAACCTTATTGATAACACCAAAAGCATGTTGACGCCAGGTAACAAGATCATTCCAAACATTGATGTCATCCCAAACATTTGGTAGACGTTCACGCCAAGCTTGGAGGACTCTCTTCAGTTCTTGTGATTTGTTATCCAAGTTCTGAGCATTAGTCGTCAGTAATGAACCGTACACCTGAGAAGCTTCCATGAATTCAACATATTGTTGAAAAGTATGCAATAACGGCGTATGAGCATTGGTAACTCTTGTTGGGAGTGCATGCCACTTACGTAAGGCTAGTTGTATACCTTCATCACATAGTTTGGAAAGATCTTGCAAACTCTCTTTCTGTTGAGCATAACCTTGCAAGCACAAAAAGGTTTCAAAGATCTGGCGACGAGGTGTAGGAACGTCCATAACAGTCTTCACAGATTGCTCCAAAGGTTCCCTATCAGCTGTCCAGTCAGCAACACGCCAACCACATTCCAATAATAGATCTGTAAATCCCTCGTGTTTGGCCAATTCGGTCAAAATATCCCAATGCTGTAGCTTTTCAGCACAAAGAATCCAATTGTCTTCCCACAGAGAGTACTCAGATTCACCATATGGTAGAACACCACTACGGGCTTTGATTTGCGCCGCTTCATAGAGTTGTAAGGCTTTATCCCAGAGTCCAATCTGTTCATAAGAGAGAGCAGCATTGGTTTCGAGGTATTTAGCACGTCTCCTCCATTGTCCATAAAACATATCATCTTCTTGAAGAGTAGCATATAGTTCAATCAGTGCATCCTGGTTGGTCTCACGAACAACAGGATTGTCTACTGATGTGTCCTCTTCCATTCCCTCAAGAATCTTGATGGATGGATACCATGCATCAAAGCTGTATCCTAGGTATTTGATCAGATGTGGTGGTAACTGAAGATCAGAACATTTCCCAATACCCTCTAGTAATGATTGAATAACATTGGGACGAGCATCAGCTTGACGACTATGATAGTCCTTCGATAACAGGGCGACAAGCGCCTCTCTAAATCCTTGTTTTTCACGGCGATTTATTGACCTGTAAGCAACTGGGAACACATTGATCCAAGTCTCATGTGAAATCTCGAACCCACCATGATCCTTTTCATAAAAAAGATTAGCCAACGGATGGATGATGTCTTGAGCTTTCACACTACTGGCTGTTGTCAGGAACTCTGAATGCTTCAAAATCAAAGTTTCGACCCCGTCAAGGGGTTCAGCACTGATATCGCCTAAAAGCTTGCTAGCATGATCTAGTGAGGCAAATTGATACGAATTTTGAATCGTCAACTTATGATCACCAACAAAAGATCCATAAATCAATTCCAAGGCTTGGTTCAGCCATCTATAATCAGCTAAGTACTCCCAATTTTGCTCTCTGATAACATAGTGGAGCCTCTTGCCGATGTCTTTCTCTAAACTATCATTTAGAATTGACATCAAATGGTTACGAATGCCAACATCTGGCAAACGGGTACCGACCAAGAACGGCTGTTCCATTCTAACTGTAAGCTCAGTGCATGCCATTGACTTGTCTTCAAAAATATCAACAATTATTTGGTAGAATTCTTTTGGTAGGGTAAGTTCACCTCTAAGTTCGAACACTAACATTTTGATCAAGATAGCTGCCTTCTCCTTTGTTGTAGGGAACAGATCAGCGGTAGAGAATACCCAGCTTCTAACGATATCAATAATGTTCTTTAACAGGCGAACATCCTGAGACCGATCAATCAATTGAGCCAACAATGTCAAGAAGATACGACGTTGATCACCAAGAGTTGAAATTCTCATAGCAGAGATGTAGAGAATCTTTTCAAGTAATTTTGTCGTCATCTTAACTTCAAATTCTGCCTGTGGGGAAGAAATCTCAGTCTGTGAAATAGAAATGTGATCCTTACAGATCTTTGCAAAAGTTCTGATAATGCTTTGAATCAAAGGATCCAAGCTCTTCGGGTAATGATTAGCTAACGTCCAAGCGAGAGTGACACCTGCAGCAACAGAGTTTGTATTCTGAAGATCTTCAGCAACAATTGTACTGAGCAATGTTAAAAATGTTTTGACTTCATCGCTTTGAGCCTTCTCATCAGCACCACCTTCCTTGGTGATCGCCTTTAAAACGATTCGCAAAACTTTCTGTAAGGCCTCTTGAACATCATGATTATCAGAATGTAAGCATTTATCAAGTAAGGACTGAATAAATGCAATATTTGCAACAATCCATTCGGATGTCTTACCTTCAAGAGCAATTCCGAGAACATCAAGCGCGTTTAAACAATAGCCAAGTAAGTTTGCACTCGATAAATCAGCATGAACCAGAAATTTTTCAAAGAAGGCTAACTTGACGGTGACTTCGGACCAATAACCAGGACTCAATAATTTGTACAAAATATGTAAGGCTTTTTGCCCTAATTCACTTTCTGACGCTCTCTGGGAGCTAACACAAATGAATCTGATCAAGAATGTGATACATGCTTCACGTTGAGTGAACGGTACTGAATAGTTTTTAGGAGTAGTAATATCCGAACTTGTAATCTCAGGTGATCGGGCACTCTCAGAACCTAGAAGTTTTTCTTCATCTTTCTCGGTCAAGTTTGATGTTGCAACTGGGGCAACCGAAGAGCCAACTTGGTCAGTCATAGCCTCGTCCTTGGCCTTCATCTCCCAATTTAATATCAATTCCGCCAGTTCGATAGCAAGCAGTTGGTTTTCAGCTGCTGGATTTGCCATTGAAGTAAGCTTCGTCATGTAGGTGATAATATTAGGAATGAAATGATCTCTTGCGAAGTAAAAAATATCAGTGTGGTGAATCAAGAACTGGTAAACTGTCAGATTTTGGACAGTATTGTTCTCTGACAAAACTCGTCTAACCCACTTAATCCAACCGGTAGATGAGCCACTTGGCCCCATTCTCTGAGGCATCACAGGTGCCAATAAGTCTAATGCTTGTCTAGTTAAGTATCTGGAGTCCATGGAATGACTTCTTAAAAGAGCAACAAAAACTTGAGTCACTATTTTGACAGGAGTTTCATAGACGGAAATGAAATAGGAAGTAACGACGTAAGCAGCCTGTTTTGTAACACTATCATCGAGCTTGATGTAATTCCAACTGAACTTGATAACATCTTTTCTCAAATCAGCAGTCAACTGTGGGGCATATTTAATTAGCAAGGCTGAAAGTTGAAGCAACTCAAACCGTAGATTGTCGATCGAGCCTGCAGTATGATTTGTGATCATCTCACTATTGGCTCTCCAAATTTTATTATGGACCAGATCCAACCAGCCAGGAATCTTATTACCCTGCGATGTCGTGGCCAAAGCATCTAAAGACCCTGATTTTAAACCCTCATGTATAACAATAGCATTGAAGACATTCTTCAAAATAAAAATCTTGGAAGCTAAGGAGTTGTTCTCAGTGATAAAAATGACAGACTTGCTCAAATACTCTTGACGAAGCTCACTGTCAGTTGATTTGACGATTTTTTCGAAAATGAAGTCTTCAAATGTTGAGGAAATCTGAATATTTAAAGATGAAAGCATGTTGATGAAACCCAAAATGGTATCGTAGTCATTCAGACTCACCTCAAATAGTTCCACAAACAAGTCTTGGAATTTTTCGATAGCTTGTCTCACGCAGAAGTGAATTGGGGATGTTAAGGGCGCAGTTCTATCATATGTGATAATCTCACTGGCCAATCCTGAAATATCCTTGAGCAGCTGTTTATTGAGACTCAACCAAGAAGAATCATCATGAGATAAGCTCCGAACCAAATCAATCAAATTTGCAAACTTGATAGCCTTGTTGTCCAAATTGGTCTCCTGAGTGAGATCTGTGACAAAAGTTGAAAGATTTTCCTTTATTGTTTTCTTCAGGTCAAAACATTCAGGTAGACTAACAAAGTATGCTAGTTTTGTTCCCATGTGTCTCAAGTTAGATGTCTGAATGAAAAACTGTAAGGTCTCAGTAGGAAAACGATTCAAGAATTTAGCAATTGGCTCACGAAAAGGTGAACCTTGTTTACGACGGAGGTTATCTTCCAAGTAGGTCAAGGTCTTCATGATTTCTTGCATGAAAGTAAAAGCTTTAGGTGGCAACAAATGGAAAATATTCAAGATCGCAACAATGATCTTGACTGTTGGATTGTGCTCTAGCTCTTCTGAGGCTATCGAATGTAAAACTGCAGGTTGCGCCCATGCCATCAAATGGTCCAATAGCTTTCGACCAATTTCAACTTTGAAGTAGCTGATCAGCAATTCGAGTAGGCGTGCTAATGCTTCCAATCCAGAGACTGTAAGCTTCTTATGGTCAGACAAGTTCATCAACATAGGGCGTAAACCGTTCTGCAAAAGTTCTTTTGGTAACTTCGCATTTTGTGAAAGAACCTGTTGCAGCCCGGAATGTGAGGCATTGATGATTTCAGTAGATTTGGCACAAAGGGTCTTGAAAAACACAGCAAGAATTCTGATTCTGGTGTGACCTTGCTGACTCGTAGTGAATTCAGGCTTCGTTAATGCTAAGGATAACAGCTTTATGCAAACAACTCTTAATCTAACCAACTGTTCAGCAGTTCTGTGTTCCGAAACCTTATGTGCACTTGTCAAGGACTCATCTTCCGCATCAACCAAAGTCAAAGACTCCATCAAAAGTCTATTGAGTTCATCATTGAATGTTAGGAAAGTATTTTCTAGTCCCAAACAGAAGGTGATTGCATCGATGTTACCGATTTGCATAGGAAATGGTAGAGCTCTCAAAGGTTTACCAAAGATTGGAGTGAGTAAGATACTCTTGCATTTTTCAATCATGGATGAGATCGATACATTTGTTGTTTCTGATAACACAGTCAATGCTTGCTGCGAGGTTTCCCTCACAATTGGATTAGCATTGCTCAAATCATAGACAAGGGCACCAATAATGGTTTGAAGAGGTTTATCCAGGACTTCAGATTCAGATGCACCTTTATTAGCTTCAACCAAGACATGAAGGATCAACTTCTTAGCATTGTCACAGACCTCATGAGGTGCTTCAGGGTTTGTATCTCTCAACACATAGAACATAGAATGAACAAGGTCGAACTGACGAGCCTTGAACCATGAGATAGGAATTCCGAGATCCTGAACCATTGTTTGAAGACCTAAAGTACTGGCAAGTTTGTTATAATAAGCTTCATCATAGCTTGAGTGAACAAAAGAGTTGAACAAAGAGCGCAAAACTGGAAATTCAAGAGCCTTTTCTTTGGAACCAAATACAATGACTGAAGTATTGAAGAGAACTTTGATCGCCTCGATACCTGCTTCCCTCACTTCAATAGTGTATGAACTTAAAGCATGGATAATTGCATCAAATAGTATACGCTCTGAGATAACCACGGGTCCTTCTTTGTCATCAACCAAGAAAGGACGTTGATTCTTGAGTTTCTCACTCAAAACTTTTCCAACACCTAACAGAGTGAAATGCTCACAAATATTTAACACTAATCTGGTTGCCTCTTCTTTTGTCTCAGGAACAGATATAGCAAAGAAAATAGATTTGTACAGCTGTAATGCTAGCTCTTGTTGATCATTAAGCTTTCGTTTGCTAACGATATCTTCATGTTCAATATGAAAATCATTGAACTCTGGATTCTCTTTTGTGACCAAATCAACAGCAGAAGCTAAAACAGAGGAGTAATTATCAGGGATTTTCTCACTTGGAATGAACAACAAAAACACATTGGATATATATTTGAAAGCACTGACACGGAAATGCGGTTCGCAGAGAGGATTCTCTAGGATGGAGATGGCAGTCTTAATACCTGTAGTTACTGATAACGGAGCCTCTTCAGTCAATCCCTCGATTTTGAAATTGGCATTGATCTCTTGATCTAAGCTTGACGTAACCTTAAGGTTGCTATGCGGCTTGATGAAACGACGATTTCTTCCCCCAAGTTTACCTAGTATTCTGAAAGTGGTATGGGAATGTGGATGGTGATACGGCAAAGGTCTGAGATGTCTCCAGAGAGCTTCCATAACATCCTCAATGACTGGTTCTATGATCGGATCAAAATATTCCGCTGTTAGATTATCAACACACAATTCCAAGGTTCTTAGCCCTTGACTGACAAGTTCGGGCGTACTGTTCAGAGCAAGAACCAATGGTCTCATCAAATGACTCAAGTGTGGGACCAGAACACTTAGACGAACGGGAACAGTTAAGCACAACTCGACGTAGATATCACGTTCCTGGGGACGACGAGCATTTAAGATCAGTCTGTTCAATGATTCAAGCAAAACTTGTAGCAATGGCATGATTTCTTTGTACAGATTTTCAAAGCGACCACCACCGATACTTCTGAATAAAGCTCTTATCAAATGAAAATATGAAATCGGTTCTCTCGCGGTAGTCGTGAGCTTTAATGAAGTTAAAATCAAATCATTTAAATGTGGCAAGATGACCTTCTCATTCAAGACTGGAAACAGATTGACAGACATGAAACATAGTTTGAATAGTCTTATCAACACATTTGATTTGATGTAGTCAGTTGAGCCAAGTTCATCCAATTTGCCCTTCAAGAACGAAATCAAAAGACCTGAAAAGTTTGGTGACGTATTCTCATTAGCCAAAAAAAACTGTGGGATATGCAGCAAAGCTGAATCTTTCAACATAGCATCGTACAAGAATCCGATCTCGGCTTGAACAATCTCGTTGAACGTAGCAGCATCAATATGAATGAAGATGATTGCAAAATTTTCCATCAAGTCCTTTTCCTCTTTTGAGGAGCTCACTGGCAATGAAGGACCAGTGATTTCTATGGTCTGTTTATCAAGCTTCGTGTGTTGCTTCTGATCTGCTGTTGAAAAGAATTTCATTCCAGAAATACATTCACGGAATAACTGCCTCAAAATTGAAACTTCCTCGTTGGAAAATCCCCTGGCAAAGTCATTCCATTTTTGTGCATCATCCTGGGAAGGAGGTGGTTGAGGGTTGAAGTTTTTCAAACCATAACTGATAGTTTTCAAAAACTGCAACAATGTGCGGAATAAGTAACGAGCATCTTTGATCGGATCACTCGTTGGACTTGGACTAATTAAGATTGGAGCTTCTCTTTGTATATCAAAGATATCATATTCCGTTGCGCTCGAGAGATCTGTTTTCTCTGAAGATTCATCGTCCATACTAATATCACCATCTTGGTCTTTGGATAATCCTTCCACAACCCCACTTTCTTCATTCTTCTCTGGCTTGTGAGCAAATTTTCTAATCCTCTCTAAGAACTGATCGATTTCATCTTCAGAATCAAGCTGATTTAAGTTGTCTTGTTTCATAGTCTCACTCTGTTTCTTCTCCTTGTTCACACGCTTGCTTTCCACATCACCGTGATGTTTCATTATGTTGCCATATTGTCTATTCAAAGATTTGAATCTCTTGGTAAATGCATCAATAATCAACATGAACAGCTGTCTCCCTTCAGCTTTTGAACTTAAACGCATGATACGCTCAACCAAGTTCAGCAACAATTTAGCACTCATAATTTGAACAGTCAGTGCCAAAGTGCTATCTTGTAAATGGTTACAGTACATTGTAATTGTCTGCAAAATCTTATCTGTGGATAGCTCATTTCTAACATTGTGAACAAAATCAGCAACAATGCTATATGCTAGTGGACGAAGGAGTTCATGAGCAGTCAAACCATCACCAATCAAAACGCGTTCATCGAATAACAGATCTAGCTGTGGAATGAATAATGTTCTGTAGTTGGTAGTCAAAATGTGTCTAGTGGCATGCAACAACTCCTTTCTAGCAGCAGACAGCTCACTTGGACAATCTTGTAATAATCTCATAATCAAATCAGGAATTATACCAGTATAATCCTTCAAATGTTCTTGAGAGAACCCACGAATAAAGATGTAAGCCAAAAATGACGCAGCCTTGACTTGACCCAAGATAAAATCACCATAAGCAGCTCTGTTCTTGATGGCACTAGAAACTGAGGTCAACCTCTCACCATTCAATTCGGCTTGCTTTCTTGCTTCTTCTTGTTGTGGTACTTGCAGCTGTAACAACGCAATGATGTGTGGTATAAAGATAGGTAGAGCATCAGAAACTAGATTTTTGTAGGATGAAGTCAAAGTGACCATGGTGATGGGACATTCAGCAATCGTTTTGAATGAGTGCATACTTCTGCCCAGCTGTTTGGGTTCATCTGAACTAGAGAGTGATGGAGAGGAAGGTCTTGGTGAATTCAATGTGTTACTGGATGAGGTTGATGTGTTATTCACAAATGTATCTTTGATTAGTTGATCCATATTTTGATACATTTCAACCAATATGTCTATGAATGGCTTGGATTTCTCACTCAAGATGGTTTTATATGACTTGAATAGACTAGTAAGGATCTTCAAAGCCAACACACCATTTTCATCATTTTCAGTCCTCAACAACTTCTGTAGTGTATCATTGATGTCTATGGCATATGCTTGGAAAGCTTCATTCATTTGAGAGCGATGTAAAACCTCAAAAATCAGATTTCTTAACTTATGTTCTGGAGACTGACTTGCAAAGGTGATTGGGACACTGTTCAATAGTTCTATATAGATTGGAATGAACTGAGACAAATAATGTTCATATTCGTTTGGGCTGGTAAATGCTTCAATCATATCAGACAACTCCGACACAATGGAATGCTTCGCCTTGTAGTCCACATCCTCCTTAAGGCGAATGGCAAATTCATCAATCTGCGTTGTGTAAGCCATTGCTTGGTTTTCGGCTAGATTGATAGCTATGTTAGTGATCTTAACTCTGGAGTAAAACACAAGACACCTACCAATCAACGTGATTTGAGATTATATGGCGTAGTCGCGGGCTGAGAGCAGACAAGCTGTTGCAGTTTCAGGTTCCTTTTCTCTTCGGCGCGAGGTTTTTCCTTTCCAGGTATTGATGATAAATTTTGTAGAAACTTGAATGATTCTGTGATTGTTTATACCTTTTCAAAGACGTCTTTGGTTGATGGAAAAAAAGTGCGAATGAAAAATCGACATAGAGCCTATTTCACGTGATTTCCACGTGACTCCATCTTCAAATGGAGTATCTCCTAAAGTGTGTGTTTCTCGAGGGTTTTCTTGTATTTGCTGTAGGTTACAACGTCATTGTTATTGGCGGTATGACGTGCACTGATCGATGGTCAACAATCCACAAGCTACTTTATAAGCATCACTCAGCACTCAGCACTCAGCACAGACTTGAACTGCCGCATTACTTGATCCTCGGCAATTGTCAAATGATAAGCGCTAAGCACCTAAACAGCTGACTCTGCTAATAACTATTGATGTATGAGCTTAGAACTTAGCCCTATTGTCTCATTACTACAGCTTCTAGCGATGCTATTATGATCAGCTGGATCATCCATCGGGCTATGGCAGATGACTTTAATTCCGGAGAAACCTTGGCTAAAGTCAATAGTCATCTCATGATCATGTTAAGCGTTACTCAGTGGCTGTACCATCACACACTAATCTTCAAACGATGAGAGAAAGATTAGAGTACTGTTGAGAAGCATAGACTCTCAAAAAGTCCCTCAAACACACACTAGACTTTTAATTATAGGCCAATCAGAGCCGAGATCAAGATCTACAAGGACCTGCACCACTTCTAGTAGTTCTCACTTCTCACACTACCTAAACTGATCATAGTTCAGGCATAGCCCCTTATTTGATAAACCAGTGATTAGTGATTACTGATTAGTCGTTATAGCGTTATAGTGTCCCACCTTGGGAAACTCTAAAAGAAATGACGTTTGGAACATTCAAAAAGTCCAAACTAAAAAAATACTATAAAAGACAGGTGTTTTCTTGGTTCTATCAGTACTATCCATGATTCCTCTGATCAAGTCCCAGTTGACCATATTGAATAAAGAAACATGTCTTCTGTTCCACACAAAATCGATGACGGCCACCATGGTGCGATCTCCTCCTCTACTATAGATAATAGCTTTTCACAACACCAAACTCAAAATGTCAGAAACGTCCAGCCTCCTGGTATCGACCCTATTCAATACGTCAGGTCTTACAAAACTCAAGAACTCGGTACCTATCAATCTATGGTTGAAAGTTGTGGTAGTTGTTGTGGTACCTTTGGTTTAGTTCCTTGTTTTTGTTGTCCAAATCCATACCATGATGTTCAACAAGGTCAAGTTGGCTTGATTACAAGATTTGGTGAGTTGACCAGAGTTGCTGGTCCTGGTTCCACCTATGTTAATGTTTTCAGTGAGAAGTTACACCCTGTCAGTATCAAGATTGAAGTTCAAGATGTTCCAGAGCAGGCTTGTTTGACTAAGGACAATGTGATTGTTTACTTAAAGTCTGTGATTTATTACAATATTGTTGATCCTCAGAAGGCAGTCTTTGGTATCAGCAACATTCGTGAAGCTCTGTCTGAGAGAACACAGACCACTCTAAGAGATGTTACTGGTGCTAGACTCTTACAAGATATCATTGAGCGTCGTGAAGAAATTGCTGAGGCCATTCAGCTAATTATTGCTCAAACTGCCGAGGATTGGGGTGTTTCTGTCGAGAGTATTTTGATCAAAGACTTGAGATTGAGTGAAGACATCACCCAAGCGTTATCTAAAGCTGCACAAGCTAAGAGAATCGGTGAGAGTAAGATCATTACCGCCAAGGCAGAAGTTGAAAGTGCCAAACTGATGAGACAAGCTGCTGATATATTGGCTTCAAAACCTGCAATGCAAATAAGATATCTTGATGCAATGCAAGCTATGGCCAGATCTGCTAATTCCAAAGTTATTTTCATGCCAAGTTCAGGTGAGATTGATAAGACAGCTAATAGTGTTGCTGAAGCAAGTCCAATTCAAGGTGGTGGTGCACCAAGTAATCATGATTTGGGAAGTCATGATATTACAAAGAACCTAATGGTTCAAGAGTCAATGAATTAATGATCCTTTAATAGTGATAAATGTTTTATGTTTTTGATAAGTTGTACTCAGTGGCGAAGTATTCAAATAAGTTCTGGGCATCTCTAACCCCAAAATGTGCTTGTATCAACTTTTCTACACCTCAAATGCTTCTTTAGCACGATGGAAAGAAGGATATATGGCAGTAGGTATCAGAGCAAGGAAAATCACTCTTTTTGCAGTTCATGGACTTTGTTTTTTCATGAAGAAATTATAGAGATCGGGACTCGGGACTGTACTGTAGAACCATGGGATCTCCCTACCACATGAACAATCAATATCGTGGAGCATTATCATGGTTTCTTCTCTCAAAACATTAATACCACGTCACCGGCATCCAACGAAATGTTCTTGTGAATGGTGGTGAGTCAGCCTCCCAGAAGCTGAGAAACATGAATGCCCTTGTGGTTGAGATTGCCATTCGGTTCGGACGAGTAACGAAGTGGTACTGGCTGATACAATAGACACTGGCTTAACAGAAATATTGTCGATTGTTTCACCCTTATACGAAATATTTAAGAAGGCCCATGTGTAGCACTTCGAACATTCTTTCAATCGATGAAAAGTTATTTAGCCAGTGCACCCATTGGGTCCCACAATGGTAACACAATCGCCTGTTGTTGTAGGATGTCTTTATACTCTTCAATCTCATCCAGCTCAACAACAATTTGAAAACAGTATTCCTCGAAGTATTCTTGAGACATGACGTAATAACCATCCAAACCGGAATCTTTACCCCAAGAGTTTTCGACTCTATAACGGTTTGCTCTACCACTTTCTGAGTCAATATTAACACCAGTGATTAACATAGCATGTGTCATCAGAGATTCATTGTACAGAAGTCTTGATTTTTTAGATTGATAGTTCTTGAACCCAATCATGTCATAGCCAAAATACCCAATATCCATGATTCCTTTTTTCTTGTTCATATATTTTGGAGTATGAGATCCAAAAAAGACTGGCTTGTTGGCTTTGATACGCTTGATGATCAGCGAGGTCAATATCTCGTTTGGCAAGTTGATATACTCAACATCTCTACCATTTATCATATTGTTCAAATGTTCGATTTTTATTTTAGCATTGTATGGGTTTCTTGGATCATTGATGACTGAAACAGTTTTTGATAAATCCAATTTTACATGTTCTTTGACAAATTCTAGTGGAGTTGAAGTAAGTTTGCAGTATTTCTTATCTTTGTTGTAGTACTCATATGTGAAACTATCAGTTGGTTTGGGTGGATCACCCAAGAATATTGTCAAGTATTTGTAAATCTCTTTCATGTATGAGTTTTTGACAATTGTTGGGTCTTTTCCTTCAGATTTCAAATCTCTCAAAACCTCAGCCGCTTCCCTCAACTTAGCAGTTAGCAAATCGTTTAGCTTTCGTGAGGCAGTTGATGAATAAACGTCAGGGAAAACATCAATCGGAACAACACCATATTTCTCGACTAAGTTAACGAACATAGTGAATTGACCACCATCTAGAACAGGAGCTTCCAGGAGACTTTGAACGAGCCTTGAGCCAACATTCTCTTCATAAGTCTCAATGATCTTCTCCAAGAAATAGTTGGCCTTCTCGAGCTTATCATAGAAAAATAAGTAATTTTGAGACAGTTGGAACTCCTTCATTGATAAGCTCTGGGAAGCTTGGATTCTCAAAATGTTCAGCGAGGCAAATAGCCAACATCTACCACTTGACTTTTGGTTTGTAACTGGTGCACCTTCAGGGTCAATCATGTTGCTAAAAATGTTCGGCAACCTTCTTTTATTATTGAACAATAAATCATCAACATTGTATTGTTTCAAAGTTGATGAGGCCAGCTGATAGGTTAAGTCACGATCCAATTCAGACTGCCATTCTTCCAAATCTTGCGTATTCAAAGACATACTAGTGGAAGTCTAACTTTCTGTATTCTGTCCCCAATTCTCAACGATAAAAGTGAGCAAACTATAATGAAACGTCGTCAAGATATGAGCGGCCAGCTTTCTAATTCTCTTTGGATAAAGGAAAAAGAAATCGCGCGCAAGATTATGAAATTATATTGTGTCACATGATTCAAGGCACAAACTCCACCATGTCATAACTGTATAAGGTCAGTACTTTGCGCCATCAATATTATTATCAATTGACTCGATATAGAGGGAATGAAAGTAAACCTTTATGTATAACTTGATAGGATCCTGAAAGTTGGTTGTCCAGCTACATGAGATCAACATTAGTACAGTATTTATACAAATAGTTGTACATATGTACACATCTAGGTCTAAGTATATGGTATCTAATCTTCAATGTCTAAGAGGAGGACTTTAATTACTACCGAATCTTGATTTGATTCCACTCTCAATTTGTGATTCGAGAGCATCTTCAGCTTTTTTGAAGTTTGAAGAGCCAACTTTGTTTTCAATTTGAGAGATTCTCTCTGAGCCGATGAAACTTTCGATTTTGTCGACGTATTGATGGGATTTCTCAGAGGACTGAGATTGTTCACCTTGGTTGTTGTTATTACCTTGGTTGTTGTTGTTCTGTTCACCTTGGTTGTTGTTGTTTTGTTCACCTTGGTTGTTGTTGTTCTGTTCACCTTGGTTGTTGTTGTTTTCTGATGATGAAGAGTTAGAGTTACCATTTAAGAAGCTTTGGGCTTTTTCAGCTAGAGCTGCTTCACCAGCTTTTTCGACGATGTTATCTAAGAAACCCATTTTGGTAATTGTTCGATCCTTCAGTATGTGAATAGCAGATGTTCAGCTTTCAGGTTATATGAAACAAAGAGTGGGAGATTCCAGCTTATATAGTAAAGTCACGTCGGGAATCAGACTCAGGACTCCAGAAGTCCAGAATGCCAGTGCTGTCGCTCTTTGTGAGAGTTTGACCTGAAATTTTACTGCAGGTGAAATTGGGAAGTGTAAACAAAAACAGGAGTAACGCAGTAAAAGCCCTAACTTTTGATGCTTTTGGTGGACTCAAACTATTAATCATACTAAACAGTATCACAAAGAGCTGTATCTACTACACTATATTTGGCATATAACAGATCAGTGATCAGCCAGTTCTCTCCTCAGCCCAGGCACAACGAACTCAATGCTCATTTCTACTGCAGTCCTATTGTCAATTAAAGGCCGAGCCCTAGTTTCTGCACTGTACCAAGTCCAACTACCCAAGCCCCTGGGCAAATTTCACAGAAGCCTCGAAAAACACAACGGGCAGTCCGTCCGCACAAGCCACGCCAGAGAACATACATCATGTTTCTTGTTTGTACCATATCTCGTCTTATAAGTGCTCTCAAGTCTCATGCTTGTCCGTGGTATACCGCACCAAACCATTGGGTGAAGTCTTACTTACCCACCGGGTACACAGTCTTGAGTCCATCGTCCATCGGACTCAAGAGAAAAAAAAAATTGAACATTTCTGCGCAAGCCCGGAGTCGAACCGGGGGCTCAAAGATGGCAACTTTGAATTTTACCGCTAAACCACTTGCGCATCGACCTGCAGAAGCAGCGATTCTAGGAATTCATATTACGTAAAAACTTTTATTGTTGTCAGTGCTATACCGCACCTCTTTGAGGGGATTATTAGATTCTCGACAATCTAATAACGATTATGGGACATTCACAGGTAAAGACTACTATATAGATTAAATTTTTCACGTTAAATATACACGCTATATATTGAGAAAAAAAGCCCTTGATTTGGTCTAGTTAGGTCCTTGGATTCAGACCTTTTTCAATACTATAGAAAATATGCAGTAGCAATGATACATAGTTTCCCTCAAATGGAATCCTTTGAGGTGAGTATATATGGTGTTACTCAGAATATTCCAGGAAACTATATCTCAAATAGCGGTATATATGCAATAGCTCAAGTGGAGAACATGATTACTGATTATGCGGAGCATTTCTGAATGGATAATTTGAGGAGCTTTCACTTAAGGTACCAACAATTTTTCTTGTGTTGAAACACTCTAAGACTTGATGTTGACAGTTTCAAGCCATTGTCAGCTCGATTTGGAAGTACTGCGCTTGCTGAAGTTATGAGAACCTCTTGAAGTTATGCATTGTCGTCCAAGCAGTTTCAGGTGCAAGGGAATATCAAAGAGATAATGAAAAGGGTACGTGATGATATCGATGAAATCTCAAGGCAACATGAGAGACAGGCCATAATGAGAAACGAGATTGCTAGCGCTGCTGAGCAATCCGAAATAACGATCATGAATGAGAGCCAGAAACTTCCAAAACTCAATGATGTGCAACTTGAAGAGATTAGAGATTCATTAATGCCATACGTGAGTGCAAGATTCAATAACATGTATGTTGATACTTACGAGTCTTCGTTCTTTGATTTGATTTGCTGAACTTATCTTGCAAAATCCATGATCTTACTTACAGACAGACAAGTAAAAGTGTTCGGTTCGTCCTCCAAAAAAGAATTTGACTTTCACAAAAAAGCAGATGTAAATGTCAGCAATTTTACCACCTGCCTATACGGATAGTGGATCATGGCTGAGTGAGATTTCTCAATCATGTTTAATGACAGCGAGGTTACTGCAAGAATGAGTAGAATAAGACGCAACTTTTTCATACAACAGCCAGCTAAAGGAAGACAGAAAGCCAAGCAAAAAATCGAATCATCTGTTATAGATCATTCCAAGCTTCTAGAAACCATTACATTCGTTCATGAGAAAGCCCACCCGTGTTCATCGCCGGTTATTTCTGTTATAACTGATGGTGATCTTTCAAGAATAACTTACAACATCAATGATGAGATGATCAAATTTGCCAGAAGCCACTGCCCCAAATGTAACCTATCGGGTCCAAAAGGCTACCAGGCTAAATCTTTGGCATGCCAATATAGTTCTAATTACGACAGGGTAAAGAGAAACTAGCTTCAATGGTTAGTGCATACAACAAAACTAGACAAAATGTAATAGTATAGGGCACATCGCTCCTAACATCCTCTTTTATTCTAAGAACTTTACACATTATTCCATTCCATTCTATTCTATTCCATCATGTTCCATGTTCACAAGATACAAGATACAAGTCATGAGACAATGTTCCAGATTTTTCTACGAAGGATACATCATCAACTATAAAAGGAGATGATTCCTCCAATCTTATGATCTAAATAGTTATTTCTAATACACAGACGTTTATTGAGCTAGGAAACTAGCCTAAAAGGGCTAGCATAGATCTCAATTACTCGCACTAAATCACTTACTAATCACTCAAGATTATCTCACAAAATATGTTATATCATATCCATGGATAGCAAGTAAGAGACAAAACTAAAGCCTATCGATTACGCGATGGAAGATGTCGAGCGACAACACAAGAACGTAAATACAAAGGCCATAACGCAACAAGGTAATCGTTATCGGGCTGACTCAGGCTGATCTTCTTCACTAGGGGTTCTTGATTCTACTCTTCGACATGTTCTGACATCTGACCTGCGCCAATTAAATCCATTAATATCAATAAATTGTACGATATGCCCTAGATTTAATATATAGCTTGACCGTTTCGATCAGCTGCATACTAATTAATATGTGAATCGCGCTCAATACTATTAATAAACATTAATAATAATATACTCACTATATTAATGTCAATATTATACGTCCGCGTTATAACAGTCATCAACAATATGGTTAAAATATATAATCATAACATAGATTTAAACAGCTTTAATATTAATTAATATGATATCAATAATTATATATAATAATTATTTCATGTTGTTATATATTTATTCAAATTACAGCTAACTTATAAATGAAAATACTCGACTTGTCGATGTTCGCAGGCTCTGCAGCTACAATATTGTTTAATCAATTAATAATAATATAATTATTAGTATTAATATACTGATGTCAGATTTTCACAGAATAGATTGATCTTAATTCCATGAATTTAGAGTTCACCAGCCAACAATCATCATATGGTAGCACGAGGCACATTCATTGGACCAGAGTATAGTCCCAAGCTGTTCAACGTTTCCGAATATCTGCTTCGTTTAATCTCCGATTTATCTTTAAATAGAAATATTCGCGAGATTTCTCCGCGACGTCGTGCTGCATGGTAAATTTTTAATTGAACTTGCAAAGCTATTTCACAAAGAGCTGTGGTAAATTACCCATGGTAAGAGACCTCAACGATTGATAGGGATTGACAAAACACTAATAGTACAGGTTGGTGCTGCTACACACTATAAGCACACCCTTCAGCAACTAGTTGGCTTTGAATCAGAGAATGAGTAAAGTGTCTTTAGGCGACGTTATCTTCGTCGCAGTGAAGCCAATCATCAAAATCTATTTGATAATATTTGTTGGCTGGTTGATGGTCAAGTACAATCTATTGACAATGGAGACCAGCCGAGGACTCTCAAACATGGTTGTGAACGCATTACTACCGAGTCTGGTATTCAACAAAATTGTCACAAACTTATCGGGGAGTCAGATAAAGGAAATTGGTGTTGTTGTTTTGACTGCGATTGTGATGTTCAGTACAGGAGGGTTCTTGGCTTTTGTTGCATCATATATAACCCCTGCTCCGAAGAAGTGGAAGAATGGTTTGATATTTGGTGGGACTTTTGGTAACGTCTCAGATTTACCAATTGCTTACATTCAAAGTATGGGCACCGGCCTGATATTTACTAGTACAGAAGCTGATAAAGGTGTTGCTTTGAGTTGTATATTTCTGGCAGTTCAATCCTTTATGATGATGAACCTCGGGATGTTTCAAATTGTTGGCCTGGATTTTAAAGATGCTGTCAAGGAGGGAGCTGTGGAGGAGCAGAAGATTGAATTAGATGACGCTAGAGATCCGAATGTTGATCATAGTAGTCCTGAAGTGGGACAGTCTGCTTCAACTACTGATCTGGACTTTGTCGTTGCTCCTCTGTACCCGGAAATATCGAGTGATGATGACCTGGAATCACAAGTACCGATAAGGAGAAACCACACTGTCACATCTTCCTTTCAGAGAGTTCAGACCCATGGATCTGCATATTCCAGTAGGTCTCAAGCTACACAAAGAAGGCAGAATCTTCAAAGTGTAATCAACGAGTATAGTGAAGCAGACGCTTTGAGATCAACAACAATAGATCAACTTGCGAAAACCATTTCAAGAACTCAAGAAGTTGGATTGAGATTTGATGACTCTCAAGATCTTGATAGCATATTTTCTGCAGAAAAAAGTGTGAAACTTTCAAGATGGAATAAATTCATACAGAGACACAAATTGGGCTGGCTTGATTACGTGTTGATGAATTTCATAAGGGTTCCGTCACTGTCTTTATTGATAGCACTGACAATTGCAATGGTACCGTGGCTACGTGCACTCTTTGTTCAAAACAGTATCAATATCAGAGAGGCTCCAGATTCCTTACCAGTGCTAAATTTTGTGATGGATTTCAGTTCCTACGTTGGAAATGCGGCTATTCCAATGGGATTGTTGCTGCTGGGTGGTACAATTGCCAGACTCCAAATTCAAGAGATTCCAAAAGGGTTCTGGAAAACACTGGTATTCATGATTCCATGTCGTTTGGTAATCATGCCTATATTTGGAGTTCTCTGGGCTAATAGACTATACAGCAATGGATGGATAGAAGACGACATTTCGAAATTTGTTTTGTCGGTGACTTGGGCTGTTCCTAGTGCCACTGCTCAGGTCTATTTTACTGCTTTCTATACCCCATTAGAAGGTGAACATATTCAGATGGACTGTCTTGCGATCTTTCTGGTTTGCCAGTATCCAGTTTTGATCGTCACTCTGGCCATTGTTGTCAGTTACGTATTGAAAGTGAGCATTGGAGTTTGAAGATGGGGAATTATTGATATTTTTGATCTAAAAGTAGTTAAAAAGTGGTAAATGATGCATCAATTTTGCCTTCTACTTTAGATTTCGTTCTTGTAGAATATCTCAGTAAATCGGCCCGGGCCTCCTGAAAAAGATGCAACAGAACTTCATTCTCGCTGTTAACAAACAGATCATTTCTTGAAAAGCCTCAGAAGCCCACAGCATGAGTGTCAGCGATAAGATAATCACGTGGAATGAGCTGGTTAGAGTTATTAGTAAGTGTGAACGTTGCAATGTGGGCGCAGGATCTGTCAACTAATAAGTGATCTAGACACTAGAAACTTGGATCAATTGTACCGAAACTACGAAGTCACAGCCAAGTATAGAAACTTCAAAGCTGAGGTAGCAGCAAGGGGCGAAAGTATAGTGACCCATATCATAAAGAATAGATTGAGATGGATACATCCGCATAGTGGTGAATTAGATCTTGAGCCATCATCACCTCATCTCTTCACAGACCCGAGTGACATCCTCATCATCACCAACGAATTCCCATACAATTTTGAGAATAATATAACACATCTGGTAGTCTGGACTAAACTTCCCATTGAATCTGATCCAAAGTCTGAGATTGGTGATGTGCCTGAACATACAAGAGTTGTCATTGATCGATATGTTAAAAAAAACTTTGTAGAAACACTCCAGATTGATCAGAGTGATGTTGTCTGGTTCAGAAATTATCCTGCTCTACAAAGTGTTCGTGAACTTTCCCATGTTCATATATTAGTCCGTGGCGCGGATACTGAACTTCTTGCCCAGATTGTGAATACTCCAGGGATCACTTTAGATGTAGAAGAATATCTTCAGATCTTAGAACAATATAGAAGTTAGAGACCATGAAACTTCAACTAGTGGAGAGTTCCATATGAAATCATGCTCTAGTTTGGGGAAGTTATTAATATAGTAGCACCCATTCCGTCTTGAAATGTAGGACTCCTTCCACTAATACCTGGATCCTATAACGGTAAATGCTTACTGACTCAAACGTCGTGAGTGTTTACTTTTACTGTTTACGCCGGTTTGTGGTTTCGCGACGGCAGGGGTTAGCGCGCGCGAGTGAGCTGCTGTATGTCGTACAAACAAATTACATAGTTGGGATAAATCACTTGTATCAGAACTCCATCTCAAAAATAACAACCAGTTTCATCCACAAGAGCTCCAAGCAACCAATAAGAAATGTCAGAAAGTGGCCCAGGATCAACGGAAAGTCTTCTGGGTGTGTCAAAACACGTACTCAGAGCTGCGCTTAGTGAAACTGGTATTTTAATCAAAGATCAGAGTACCTTACAAGCAGACGATTCATCATCAATCACTAGCTACATCAGCTGCTCAACTGCTGAGTATGCTCGCTCTGCTACTAGACACATTCCTTTCAGCAAAATCCTAGCTGCAAAATATGTGGATTTCAAATCTGAATCAAATTTTAAAGAGGTTGAAGTGACTTTTGCAAGCAAACGAAAGAGCCAGCTTGTACCCGAATCTACCATCTTAGAGATCGATGATATTGGTATTGATGATGTTGTACAGGAAATTTATACACAGTCATACCGTGGGAGCTCTCCTAGAAAATCAATTCTCGTCTTGGTGAATCCTCATGGTGGTAAAGGCAAAGCTATCAAATTGTTCATAACTAAGGCTCAACCAATTTTCAAAGCAGCAGGCTGTACCATCAAAGTGGAGGAAACAAGATACTCGAGGCATGCTTCTGACATAGTGCGAGATCTAGATATATCGAAGTATGATATAATAGCGTGTGCTTCTGGTGACGGAATTCCTTATGAGGTGTTTAATGGCTTATATCAGAGACCCGATAAAGCGAACGCTTTCAACAAATTAGCGATTACACAAATTCCTTGTGGGTCTGGTAATGCAATGGCAGAAAGTTGCCACGGAACTGGCGACCCTTCTTTTGCTGCGTTATCCATCATTAAGGCACATACTGTTAACATAGATTTGATGGCAGTCACCCAGGACAATAAGACCTCAGTTTCGTTTCTAAGTCAAACTCTTGGTGTTATTGCAGATTCTGATATCAATACAGAACATTTGAGATTCCTGGGAGCAAAGAGATTTGATTTAGGGGTTGCTTATAAAGTGTTTCAAAAGGCCAAATACCCATGTGAGATTTCAATCAAATATGCTGCGGAATCGAAGGATGAAGTACGGGATCACTATGAAGAACAAGTCAGACTGGTCAAAGACTTGGAAACTGAGATCACTGAAAATCATTTCATTATGAAGTATGATCCATCAGCATCAGTTCCAAATGATTGGACATCTGTGGATCAGGACTATGCTGATAATATTGGAATATTTTATACAGGTAAGATGCCATTCATCTCAAAGGGAGTTCAGTTCTTCCCAGCTGCCTTACCAAACGATGGGACTATAGACTTAATTATGCTAGATGCTAGAACAAGCATTATGAGACAAGCACCTATCCTTTTGTCTCTAGAATCAGGTCAACATGTCAATGCACCTGAGATTCAACATTCTAAGGTGATCGCTTATCGATTGACACCAAAGTATCCCAAGGGTTTATTATCAATCGACGGTGAAAGGTATGAGCTTAAAGAGACTCAGGTAGAGGTCCTTCCAGGTGCAGCCAAGTCCCTATTGAGGAATGGAGTGTTTGCTGAAACTGATTTTTAATGTAAATGTTATACACCGTTCATTCTTTTGTAGCAATCAATCACGTGACTTTTTCCTTGAAGACAAGATGAAATTATCCCATTGGTTCGCTATTACTCTTAAATTGATTCAAGTTGTAGCATAACCTGTACACCCTAGATCAACATATGTCAGACCAAGACTCCGAGAATTTCGCCAAACTGGGGGAAACACTTCCTGATTCCATCAAGAGTTCTTCGTCATCTTTTTTTACCCAGGAATTGAACTCTCCAACACCAGAATATGCACCATCAAAACTTGAAACTTCAAACAACAAGCTAAACCCACTCTCCCGTTTAAGAAGATCAGAATCACACAGTAGAAATCAATCCCCCATTCCTATCCCAGGTCCATTGATTGATTCCAAAACCCACGCTAGTGTCCATTTTCCGGCATTGAATAAACAAAATGCTGCTACTGGTGTCATCTGGTGTACCGATCGTGCCTCTGAAAGAGGATATCCCAATGACAATTGGGTCAATTTGGGACAAGGTATGCCTGAGACAGGCCATATAGATGGATGTTTCGACAGACCAGAGAATATCAGTATGAGTTTTGAAAGCAGGGAGTATGGGCCAACTGGTGGTATCAAAGAGTTGAGACAAGCGATTGCAAATCTATACAATGAGCATTACAGACAAGGTAAAGAATCAAAATACACCTGGGAGAACGTTAATGTTGCACCAGGTGGTAGAGCGGCTTTGACAAGAATCGCTGCTGTTCTGGGTGATGCTTATCTTTCTTTTTTCCTCCCAGATTATACAGCTTACGCTGAAATGTTGTCACTGTTCAAAAACTTTGCTCCTATTCCTGTTCCATTATATGAGACCGATGGTTATAAGATTGATTTGAAGATTGTTAAGGGTGAATTGAACAGAGGAGTCTCAGCAATCCTGACATCCAACCCTAGAAATCCAACTGGCCAAGCCATGTCAAAAGGCGAGTTGAAAGAGCTGCATAATCTATGTAGGGAAAAGTGCCTTTTGATTATGGATGAGTTTTATTCAAGATACTACTATGATGGAGAACTTGGTGAGTCAATCTCCTCAGCCAGTGAAGTTGAAGATGTGAATAAAGATCCGGTCTTGATTATTGATGGGCTGACCAAGTTCTTTAGGTTACCAGGTTGGAGAATATCATGGATTGTTGGACCAAAAGAGTATATCACTGCGTTGAGTTCCGCTGGGTCTTACCTTGACGGTGGCCCAAATTACCCATTTCAAGAGGCTGCCATTCCATATTTAGAGCCATCATTAGTTAGAAAGGAAACTATTGCTTTGCAAAGACATTTCAAAATCAAGAGAGATTACTGTCTTGAACGGTTAACCAAAATGGGATTCAAGTTTAAAGTGAAGCCCAACTCAACATTCTACATATGGGTTGACCTAAGTCATTTACCTGGAAAACTTTCCAACTGTTTAGGATTTTTTCATGAGGCCATTCATGAAGATGTGATTGTTGTTCCAGGAATATTTTTCGACTTGAACCCATTGAGTTTTAGAGAGCTGAGTGACAGTGAGATGTACTCCTACATTAGAATCTCCTATGGACCAGAGTTGGAAAATTTGATTAAGGGTATGGACAGAATCGAAAAGATCCTAAACAGGTTCAATGCTCTTCCACAAGGGTATCAATTAGCTTCATGAGGTATAATTTGCATACTACAGACTAGATTTATAGAATAAAGAATAATCAATGACCATTAGAACATCCATGTTCATGTATCAGCGTTTCCTGATCTTTCTGGCGGATTAGTTGCCATAGAAACGGGCCGTTTTCTTTGACTCCGACGAAGTGAATCGGGTAAAATACAAGAAGTAAACAAGGTGAGCTTCGATTGTACCGAAAACTTGACACAAAATTTCCACCAGGGTAGTCTATTAAATCGTTCTTGATACAACCTAATCAAATTGCACCACTTCCAGACATTTAGCTAGATTATGACTCCTCTCACAAGAAGTCAGGCGAAAAGAGAGGTAAAAAGGAGAACCGGAAAGATGGTAGCCAATGACGGAACCGATATACTGGTGAGTATTGATGATCTGATTACAATTACAAGACCATTCTACTGACATGAGCGCTCCTGAAGATGTCACTGGACTACAATTTGTTTCTTAAAGATCTGCTAGTGGAGGCAGAAAGACTGTCAGACATCGATGGTGCGAGTGAAATTCTTCCCAGTCATATTCAACAGGCGAGAATAGTAAGTCCCACCAAATGAAGCAACAGACTGTACCGTTGATACTAACAAGAGAAAAGATAATCTTAAAGAGGTACAAAGGATGACAAGGATTTAGTTGTCATTAGTCATCAATTCTATAGTCTATTTACAATGAGATGAATGAATTTGATCAAAAAACATGATTTGGTGTTTTCAAAGTGTTCACCATGGCAAGCGCACCATCTGGGTCATTTTTGTTATAGACGAAAAGTCCTTGCAGCTGTGCAGTACTTATTGGAACACCCAGCTGTGTTGCTTTCTTGACAAACTCTTTTGCCTTCTCTTCTTCACCTTCATAAAATCTCATAAACATTTTTCCAATTTGGTACTCTGAGGCATTACCAACAAGGACTCTAAAGTCAACACGTCCTGGTCTTAGTATTGCAGGATCTAGTTTTTCAGGGTGATTGGTTGTCATGAAAGTTATGGTTTCTTCTGAGGAGGCCACACCATCCAAAGCATTAAGCAGTCCACTAAAGGTGACACCGGATTTGAAGCCACTTGCATCGGTCTGATCACGCTTGTTGAATGCAGCATCAATATCTTCCAGTAACAATATACTTCTTTCAGGAATATGGTTCATTAGATGATTCAATCTATCATCGGTTAGATTTGCCTCACTCAAATTCAAAATACATATATTGTAGTCCAATTCTCCAGCGAGTGCCTGAATGAAACTGGTCTTACCACTTCCCGGTGGACCGTACAGCAAATACCCACGTCTATAAGGAATACCTCTATCAAAATACCATTTACCACTTTTCAGGAAATCACGAACATCGTTGATGATGCGCTCTTTAACACCACTGTCCAAAATCACTGAACCGACAGTTCTTTTCTTCTTTGGTTGACCGAATGGTCTCCATTCGGGACCCCAGGAAGTATAAATCACAGTCTTACCTTCTTGTGCCTTCAATGCCAAAGTCTTGGCCTCAGTCAACAAATCATCAAATAAGAAACGATCTCTGTAAAGTGTTGTCAAAGTAACTGTTTCAAATGGAGCTCCATTTGTCATGTCTAACAATTTTCCTGATCTTTCTCTCTTGATTAACATATATGCACCTTTGTACTTTATTAAATGATTACCTGGACCTGGCACCAGAGAGAATTTGGTAGTAACTGAGCCATTATCGTGTTGAATAAAGTTAGTCTCAACGCTCAAATGTCTAGAGCTTCTATGTTTATACTGAGACATCCACTCCAAAAACCACATGTATGACTTATCCTTGGAAGGAATTTCCAAATCAACTATCAATTGACGATAAATGAACCCAGAAGATCTCATAACACCTTGTCTTGCGAGTGCCAGTCCAGTTCCCAACAACATCAAACCACCACCTGCAGCAAAATAAGGGTTTCCAGTGACAACCTGGTCAAACAAACTGGATGCCATTCCAGAAAAAGATCCATCCGAGGAATCTTTCAGTTGCTTGATATCAATCCTTGGAGGCCCTGGCATTCCATTTTGTTCGGGAAGTGAATGTGCAGAGGTGATTGGACTTTGTGATGAGGTGCCTATTTCCTCTTCCGGATGGGTTATATCAACAGTCGGGCTTGAATCATTTGCAGTAGCTTTTCCTGAAAGAAACGAAAAAGCCATGTTTCACTGAGTCGGGAGGAGAAATGAGCAACTTCTATGTGATGGTTTTATGTGAAAGTATAGGTGCTATTGGAAGTGTGAATGTTTACTTCCAAGTGTTTTTTTTTCTATGATGATTATGTAATGTTCCAGAAATTAGTTTTGCCAAAGAGGCAAAGGAACACTGACCTGTTGAAGTTTGGCACCACCCAAAGACAGAAGCACCATCTTGAAACCAACTTGTTCTAGTGTTTTCAGCTCAATTGAACAGCTCTGATTTCAACGCTCGTCTATTTTTCAAGACTCTGAAGCTTCAATCTTCCTCCATTTTCCAACAAGTTTGGATACACAACTTCTTTTATCACATTTACTCCTTCTATCGGTCGTCACAGGAAATCTGACCACTCTTCCTGTCATTCATAAAGCAAACCATCAAGATATAGCATAGTCTCCAATAACTTTCAACTAACACTTGAAGATGCTACTAGAAACAGACGAATTTGTTGGTGGCTCCGGTGATTATGTCGTGCCTGAATGTTCAGATGCATCTGTTGTTAATCCAATTAGACTTCAAGATAACGATTCAATTGAGGATATTGTACCACATGATGAAGCTGAAGAAGTTCTATTTGAATATCCGGACCTGAGTCCACATGTTTTCAAAACCTCAAACAGATTGATTGATGATATCAAGGCGGATCTACTATTTCTTCTTGACCTAGAAAGCACAGAACACCAATCATCAAAAGGTATTCTGAAGAAACACTGTATTGAGTACTCACAGAAACTTGAATCAACGAAGTACAACTCATATGAACTTTACATTCCCCAAGACAGTATCTCTGCATCGTTAGCGGTTGAGAAGCGTCGCTCGAGGTTCCACGAAACGAAGCAGGTAACTATAATCAGAGCCCTTCTTTTTAATAACAACGAACCCACTCTGTCACGCTCAAAGGTTTTTCATGTCAGATTCTTGCTCAAAACCAATGCTGTACCTGTCGACCATGGCGCTGCTAAAGATGAATATCACTTGATAGAGACATTGAATGATGAAGATGAGCTGGACTTCAATCAAGAAATCGTCTCTTTGGATTCTGACTCTGAGCTCGTTCGATCAGCTCTTCCTAAGATCATCGACGAGGCAACCTATTATTGTTCTCAAACCGAAAAGATCCTAAGAATTGAAATATCGGAACCAGAGTTTGACCATGAAGATTTGCACGATTTTGAGATCGGTCCAATCAATGTGAGATACAATAAGGCACTAAATATATATCCTGACCTAAACCCAAATATTCCCTCACCAGCACAGTGCTTACACACCTTATACAAAGCAATAAGAGGACCTTTGTTACTTCAGCCGGGGGATCAGCAAAAAACTATACAGACAAAGAACAAGAGTCTAAACTCTAACATAAATCCAGCAATTCTGCTGAAAAAGCTTCAGTTTCAAATCGAGCTTGAAGAGTTTTTCCCTCCTCGTGTTACAGATACATCACAGAGAGATCAAGCTGTCATAAGGGAATCTTACATAAGAAAATTACTTGAAGTATCACTCTTGGGGACCAAAGCATACTCTGGCACATCACAGAATCCATTTAGTGAGTTCCAGTTCACTACTTCTTTAAGTATGGTGTTTCATCATTTGGGAGACGGTTCATCGATCAAACATCATCAGACCGTAAAAGACATCAACTACATCAACATATCGGCTTATCCATTCTATAGTGATGATCTTATCATCGAATGCTACAACAAGACCACAAAGTCTGATCCAGTAAATGCCCCAGTTTATTTTGATAATTTAAGGGAAATTAGTCTGATGAAATCTAACTACAAACTCAGCAGCTACGTCTCAAAGTTGGTTTCACTGGATTTTGTCGGTCAGAAGGATATATATGATGCTTATAAGTCTCTAAACATTGACCCTGAAGAGAGTCGGCTCATCAGTGATGATTTGTTGCTGACTATGTATAAGACTGAAGCTGCTGCTCATCCGCTAGACAACAAAATAAGGTCCTCAATCAAGCTTCTAGCAAATCAGAGAAATAGTGCACTCATCCAGAAGTACCTGAAGTATGAACCACTGCCACTGAATCAGGCATATGAACTTTTGGATATAGATGCCACTGTCGACGATGATGTTGTGAATACAGCAGTTATGATCAAAAGAGCTGACTCACCTGAGGAAACTGCGTTGATTGATCGTGCTTTGATCACTATTGCCACAGAAAGAAAAAGTTCGGAGCTCTTGTACAATATTGAGATGGAATTTCCAGACTTGAACGATCCATTAAGTTTCAAGGATGCTTGTGAGTATTTGGGCATCGATGAAAATGCTTCGGAGTTCCAGATTATCTCCATTTATCAGAGTGGTAATAGAGAAGTGAGATCAGCCAGAAATGCTCTTAGGGTCATAGGTAATGCCAAGAATAGCAAGGTTATTGAGTCTTTCTTGAGAACTGGTATCATTGATCATAATTTACTTCCTGCTGAGAACTGGCCGGTTGGGTTGAACAATATCGGGAATACTTGTTACTTGAACTCATTATTACAGTATTATTTTTCCATAAAGCCGTTCAGAGACGCTGTCTTGAATTTCTATGACACCTACAACGGGGAAGAATTATATCAGAATAGAAGAATCGGTGGTAGACTGGTCAAGGAAGGTGAAGTTGAAAGATCATTCCAGTTTACTTATCAGCTTAGAGATTTATTCTATGAGCAAATTCATTCAGATAGAAGATGCGTCACACCAAGTAAAGAGTTGGCTTACCTAGCGTTCTTGCCAAGTGTTGCCGAGGTTGAATTCAAAAGAGGAAGCGAAGAATCTATTGGAGAGAATGTTACAGCCGACTTGATAACAGTCGATTCAGAAGCTGATGAAGCGATCGATGATTTGATTGATCTGTCTAGTAATGATGTAGCAGATGATACTGTGATGGTTGATGGAGAGAACCTATTTCAGTTAGATACGAGTCGTGATCAGAGTTTGAGCAATGACAATTCAAAGGAAGGTGTGGCTTCTCAAAACAAACTTCATCCATCTGATCTAAATTCTTCTATGGAGGAACTGGAATCAACGGGAACGAATGAAGGTACTCTTGCAAAGGATGTGAAATCCCAAGTAAGCTGTGTTGCTTTGAAGATCCAGGAAACTGAAATGGAAACAGCATACGAGATTGGGAGACAGCAAGATGTTACTGAGTGTATCGGAAACGTTTTGTCACAAATTGAAGCTGCTATGAAGCCTGATGGATTTGACGAGAGAGACAAGGAACAAAACGATCTTGTCAAGAGACTATTTTTTGGGAAAACTGTTCAGCATTTGATTGATGTCAATGACCCAACCATCAACAGGGATAAAACTGATAGATTCTCAAACCTTTTTGTGAACATTAGTGATAAACCAAGAAATTTATATGAGGCCTTCGACTTTGTTTTCAAAAGTGAAGAAGTTAATATTGATAATGGAACTTTCAACAGATCTGAGAGGATTACAGAGTTACCTATTATACTTCAGATTCAGATCTCAAGAGTTTATTTCGATAGAGTTGCTTTACGCCCATATAAAAGCATTGATCCTTTACCTTTCCCAGAAACATTATACATGGATAGATATATGGATACTGATGATGCAGACCTCATTCAAAGACGTCATGATGTCGAACAATGGAAAGCCGAGATCACTCAGTTGAAAGAACGCAGAGCGAAGCTATTAACCAAGACTTCTCATGATGTCAGTTATAGGGATGCCTTAGCTGATACAAAAGCTTGGCTACAAGATTTGAAGCTGGCCTCTTCGGAGACCATTGCTGTTTTGGATAAGCAAATCAAGAAAATAGATCAAGAGTTGCTCGATATCTACTGCAATGTCAACTCCTTAGAAAGCAAAATTGATCATCATTTTGATCAATATCAGAAGCATGGATACTCCATTTTTGCAATCTTCATTCACAGAGGTGAGGCAAACTATGGACATTATTGGATCTACATCAAAGATAAAGATAGTAACATGTACCGAAAGTACAATGATGAAATTGTTTCTGAGGTGACACTAAACGAAGTCTTCAACTTTGAGGAGAAGAACACAGCTACACCATACTTTTTGGGCTACATCAAGAATGGCCACGAGGATGACATCAATCCTCTCTTCAGAGTTTTAGACGAAAAGCTAAAGCAGAACTAGTCATAACTATATAATGTCCTAGTATAAATACTGTTTGACAAAATATGCCTTGCGAGTATGTCTAACGTTCAACGTAAATCTCGATCGATGCGTAGGTGATTTCGATGACGTATGTAGATTGAAGATCTAGTAAAAATTAGAGTTCGCGGGACTTCCGCGAATTTTGGGTTTTGTCAGTGTCCTGCGAAAAAAGGACCGACGAGTGGAAAACAGGCTTGGTGTTGTCGAACTGCTCCTGTTAGCTGATAGTGACCAATTGACCATTGGACTGAGAAGTGCTGGTTCCATTTTCATATTGGCATTGTTATTTCGCAACTCTGACATTTAAAACTTCAATATTAGCTTTTGTCACTGGCTTTTTTTTTCATTTGTTTTGCATTTTCGTTGATTTCACATTGAATTTATCATCGAACATCTTCATAAGACATTTAGCCATATTGAACACAACCAGGTTGAGAAATAGACGATATAATTGATCATGTCCGGATTACAGCGTCGAAGAGGTGGTGCAAGACAGGTCACTGACTCTTCCGAATCAAATAATGTTCAAGCTGATGACGAAACAAATCATAAAGTTGGATATGATCCAATGGAGACTGAGTTGAAGAACCAAGAAAGTAAAGAACCAACTTTGACCTTGATGGAAGAAGTCTTATTGATGGGGATCAAAGATAAAGAAGGTTATCTCTCTTTCTGGAACGATAACATTTCATATGCTTTGCGTGGTTGTATTCTATTAGAATTGGCATTCAGAGGTAAGATTGCCGTTGTCAACGACCCAGCTAGAAGACGATTTGAATTATCAGAGAGATTGATTCAAGTTATCGATGACAAAAAAACAGGTGAAGTGTTGCTAGATGAGACATTAACGCTGATGAAAAATGACGAAAACAACTTGAGTATTGGTAGTTGGATTGATTTGTTGAGTGGTGAAACTTGGAATCTGATGAAAATTAACTATCAGTTGAAACAAGTTCGTGAAAGATTGGCGAAAGGGTTGGTGGATAAAGGTATCTTAAGAACTGAACGCAAGAACTTCTTAATCTTCGACATGCCAACTCATCCTCTATCTGATGTGAATACTAAAAATGATATCATCAAAAGGATATTGGCATTGGTTTCTGCAAGATCAATAAGTTTACAGTACACTGACAAATTCCCTTCTGAATTAAAATTCAAGATGTTACGCTCAATAGCATTGGTTGCTGGTGCATATGCTGCTAATGTCTTAGAGAACGTACTTGTGACACTTGGTTACGATCAACGTGACAGGGCATTCGCAAGAGCTGACGAACTTTTGGCACAATTTTCTGAATATCCGTTCCAGCTTCAAGCTAGTAATTTGGGCTTGGGTATTAATTTGACCTCAGAGATCAACGAAGAGTTGGAAAAGAATCCTGGTACTGATTTACAACTAGAAGTTGTTGCTGGTGTTCTACAAGTGTTCTCCAAGATGGATTCAATATTATAGTGAGTAGATATCCTAAAGTTGCCTTCTACTTGAGAAGTTTGTCCTGATATAACTATAAGTCATTCCTTGAATTTTTGTATAGCTTTTGTTGTTTTTGTTTGAATCATACGATAGGGTTATGATTGAAAGTAAGATTCCTGTACTGTCAGACCAAACGATTCTCTTTCAAGTATTTGCTATTACTGTAAGATGTGATGTTGTTGCAAGAATGGTCCAAACTCTCAGTACCACCAACATTTTTGACGAAAGTATGCAAAAGGCATTTTGATGGGTCCTTGTAGTTATCCCCAGATGATTCCCACCACATACCACCTCCCAAGCATTTCTGAACAACATACTTAGCCTTCTCAGTGACCGAATCAACATTATCATAGCCAATGAAAACCTTCTCTTTGGGGTTGAAGGCAAAAGCTGAAACAGCAGAGGAGTCATACTCCTCCTTCAATCCATCCGGTGGCAACTCTAAATAATTTACAATTCCTTCCGACTCATCTTCTGATGTTGGACCAACTCCATCGAATTGCTTTCCAAGACCTGCAGTATTTCCAAATGAACGACCATAGTTTGGCATACCTAGAACAATTTTATTTGTATCTATGCCTTTGTTGATGAAGTATTTCACAGCATCGTCACCACAGAGATCACCTCCATGAGTTTTGTATAAATTAGAGTGATAACAGGTTTTCTCTGACCACTCCCCTCCAAAGTCATAAGTCATTAAATTCCAGAATGACAAGCATTTATCCATTTCTTTGATAACAAAGAGATCAAGTTTCTCATCAAAAGCAGGGCAAGCAATGGTTAATAGGAAAGAGTCGTGTGCCAGAAATTGTTCTCTCTCGAGTTTTCTGAACTCCGTTCTTAGTTCTTTCATAATTGTCAAATACACAAGTGCCTCTTTGCGATTTTCGGGATATTCCCAGTCCAAATCGATACCATCGAACCCATATTCGAGCATGGTGCTCACGGCGGTGGAAACAAACTTTTTCAATTTGATTGGCGTATTCACTCCATTTCTAAAGCCATCCCTGTTTGACCATCCACCAATTGACATTGAAATCTTAACATGTCTATTTTGTTTTTTGAGCTTATAAAACTTAGCAATTAACCCATTAACAGTACCAGTACCAGAGGCACTTTTGAAGTCTTTCTCAACATCAACCCATTTATCACTCAGACTCACTTCACCAGTATCCCCATTGATATTGAAAAATGAGTAGAATACGTTTGTAACTTCCTTCACAGGAATGTCATCTGGAAGATGGTTTCTGGAATAGAATGTCCAGTTAGCATAGTAAACACAAGTTCTCTTTGGGGAAAATCGTGGAGTTCTAACTTGATTATCCATTTGAGAAGTTTGGGATGACTGTGTTTGGGATGACTGTGTTTGAAAGCTGCTCAAAAGTGCCCTGATGAGCATTCTTGTAGGTGTTATTAGTGCTGGGCTTGGGTTGAGAATAAAAGATTGTGTTGCTCTTATTTCTGTCCCAACCTTTGTGACACAAATGGAGTCCAACCTTTCAATCCAATTCAGCCATAACAATGATTGAGCACAAACCGTTCAAGAACAAGAATCAGTTTCTTGTGTGGATCCTGCATATAATATGGATACATACATCTCCAAGCTCTGAACTTTTGCTTCATTTACTCAAATCCTCCAAGATTATAAAGACATAGAACGCTCAGAGCCAAAATTGCTGACCTGCGGCCGAAGAGATAACCACTGCTTCCCAGTTCCCACAACGATTTCGCGGTAAGCCGCCATTTAGCTTTTGATTTTTGGACCACCTAAAAAAATGAACAAAGTCGAAGTATAAACAAGGTAGCTTGACAAGTCATCAATAACAACAAGTTAGACTCGAAGATGTCTGATACAGAAGTTTCCGAAAAGCGGAAAAAGTTTGTAATGAGCGATGATGAGAGTGATACTGAAGCTGTCCCATCTACCTTACATGAAAGCGTGAGAAATGAGAAGGAGGAGGCTGGCCTAGATGATTTGTTCGGTGACGACGATGAGGAGGTTGTGGATCAAGCTGACCAAACGGGTATTGCTGCCGGCAGCGATGAAGAGGATTTCTTAAGAGATGATGATGATGAAGGGGCAGCAGCTCAATTTACTGTTCATGAAGAGGCCAAACAAAGAGAACTAAGAGTCGCTAACTTGGACAGTGTTCGTCATCCTCCTAAATTCAAAGAGGAAGCCAATTCAACTATATTCCATGCTAAAATCCCAACATTTTTACAAGTCAATCCTGCAAGATTCGATGGTACTGATTATTTAAGAAACCTAGAGATTTCCAACAAGAAACTTGATGTTGATGAAATTGAACTATCAAAATTGATTGATGAGAACACCATAAGATGGAGATTTATCAAGGAATCGAATGCCTCACTAACCGCAGAATCAAATGCGCAGATTGTGGAATGGGAAGATGGATCTCTTTCACTGAAGCTGGGTGATGAGATATTCGATATTCTTGAAACAGATCTCATTGACACTGGTTTACTCACGTCACAAGGCTCGATCGAAGATTCCAAGACACCAACAGTCTTCTTGTCGGATGGATTGGTCCAAAAAAGTCTGAAGTTTGTTCCAACATCAACGAACTCCGCTATACATAGAAAATTGACCTCAGCCATTAGGTCTAGACATCAAGCCAAAAGACCCGGGGCACAAAGCGTGCTAGTGGAGACTGATCCAGAAAAGGTTGCCAAGAGACTTGAGAAAGAAATGGAAGACAAAATAAGGGAAAGAAGAAGACAGGAACTGAAACTTGAAAAGGAAAAGCTGGGAAGTACTGGAAGTACTCAATCCAGTAGTATCAGTTCCAGATATTCACAGCAGCAGCAACCTAGAGACGAGTATGACGATGAAGATGATTTCTTAGATGATGATGAAGATGCGGAGGATGATCTGGAGGATGTTGATGAAGGTGATGATGATGATGACGACCTTGCCGCAGAAAGATTAAAGAGAATCAAAGCTGAAGGTGAATCCAAATACAAGCAATCCGAATCTGATGAAGAAGATGTCGATGATGATAATGATGCTGATGATAGTGGAAAATCGAAGAGCGGACTGAGAGTTGCTGATGAGGATGAAGATGGTGATGATGATGAAGCAACACCGGGTGCTACCAGAAAGAAACGTAGGGTTATTGAGGATGATGAAGATGATGAATAGACTTATACTGTGTACCAGTTATTGAAGAAACACGATAGATATTGAGATGGATAACGCTCCTGTCTGTAGTTGATGTCGGTAAGATCGTTAGTCGTTGCCATAGTAAACTATTTTTGGAGAGGGTAACCTGCCATCTCACCGCGAATTTAAAACGAAAAAGAGTGGCCAGAATAATTCGGTGGTCTTCAATATTGCATGCTACGAACTTCTCCTGCTAACAACGCCAATTAGCTGCTCAGTTGACTTATCCATAGTATAATCATACCATATTAAAGATGTCTTGGCAAGGTATGTTGTGTTTGTTATTTCTGAATCAGTGTGATAGATATCAAATAGATCTAATTGCATTCCTCAGTGAACCCTTAGCTAAAAAATGACTTACTGACAGATTATTGTTATTAGCGTACACAGATAACCTTATTGCAACTGGTAAAATTGACAAGGCTGCTATCTATTCAAGAGCTGGTGATTCAGTATGGGCCCAATCTAATAATCTTGTCCTATCGGGTCCTGAGATTTCAGAGTTAGCTAAAGGTTATGATAATCCTTCTGGTTTACAAGCCAATGGTCTACATTTACAATCACAAAAATACTTTTTGATAAGAGCTGATGAGAGAAGTATTTATGGTAAGCATGAAGCTGAAGGTATCATTGCTGTTAGAACGAAGCAAACCATCCTGATTGGTCATTATCCATCTGGTGTTCAAGCTGGTGAAGCTACCACTATTGTTGAAAAACTGGCTGACTATTTGATCAGTGTTGGTTATTAAGTACGTGGATTATAATTGACCTCAGTGTGTATACCCTCTATAGTTCAATTGTGTATTGAAGGCTCTCAATTTGTAGTATGATGTACATCAGGCTTTGATGCTGCAGTTAGAAAAAAAAAAAACGATCAAAAGAATCTTTGCGAGATACAATACACAGCTTTTCAAGGGGTACTCTTAGAAGATCAATGGCGAAATATAACCTCAAGTATAACAAGTTCTTACTGTTTGGTGACTCGATTACCGAATTCAGCTACAATCCTCAACCACCTTTGGGACTCGATACAGACCCAGTTCAATTCGGTTTTGGTTCAGCTCTGACAAATGGTATGTATTTATCCCCCTAAAATATTCAATTTGAGTCAACGACTAACAAGATACACCAGCATATGCTAGAAAGCTAGATGTCCTTAATAGAGGATTTGCTGGATATAACACCAGACAGGCTCGTAAGCTGTTGCCTAGAATCATTGAAAATGAGCACAGAGAAGACTCCAAGATACTTATCAGTACCGTTTTCTTTGGAACTAATGATGCTATCCATGATGGACCTCAGAAAGTTGAACTCTCTGATTACATTGACAACTCTAGATACATGGTCAAACTTCTTCAAAAGAACGGGATCAAGCCAATTTTGATTGGGCCTGGAAAACACGACGCAGAGAAATGGAACCCTTCAAGAACTGAAGATATTCAAAATGGGAGATACAGAACTAACGAAGCCAACTTCGCTTACAGTGAGTCATTGAAAAAAGTTGCAGCGGATGCCAATGTACCATTTGTTGACCTTTACAAACTACATGACTCCAGAAAAGATTGGACTGATTTGTTGATCGATGGTATTCATTTCACAGGAGAGGGTTATAAAGTCATGTACAAAGAAGTGATCAGACTGATCGAAGACTGGTATCCTGAATTTGCTCCAGAGAACCTGGAAATGTGTACTCCCATGTGGAAAGACATCATTGAGGATGAATTGTAATTGTGATTATCATGTACATCAGTTAGAATTTAGACCATATAATATATTTATATTATTTATTTTATTCCAAACGTAGGCTATAACTTCAACAATGATGGCTATAAATCTTTGGCAGCACGATAAGCAGTGCCAGTTGGGTAGATCAAGACGTTGTTAAAATCCCATATACCTTCCTTAGCATATATATCCTTCTTTAAGATCTCCAAAACATGTTCTTTTGAATCAGCAACCACAGTAAGAACGGAACCAGCAAAGTTTGGAGCTTTATCAGTAGATGGAACCTCATTGAAGATAGCACCAGCACTGACAATTTGACCAGCTGAAACACCAGCTGGAATACCAGCCAAATGTTGACTTCTAACTGGTGCTCTGTTCTATTGTTGGATCAGTTAGTATTGGCATTTATGTGGGGGACACCTGAGGAAAATACGAACAGCTCCAGGTTTGTCATAGATAACAGCTAACCATTCAACCATTCTACTTTGTGTTTTAACTTTTAGTGAATTGAATAGTACTCTAGTTGGAAGCATCCAAGCTGCGATTTTGCTCTGCTTCTTTCAGTGATTGAATGTGATGATTGGACTAGCTGTGTGACGCTACTTTGGAAAGTTTTGAAAAATGCTGCCCGTGTCATTTTTTTTTGGTTAGTGAGCACTGAGTATGGCATCTGTTTTCGAAGAGTAATCTTCAGCTACGGTGTTGCAGTCTGATGAATATATTAAAACGAAACGAGCGAGATGACTTCACTTCTTGGTCTTCAAAGATTCCATTATTATATCTGTGAACCTATCACTGAAATCTCGCTCAATAGTGACTTCACTAGTAGACTTTAATCTCTCCAGTACCTCCATTCCGTTGAATTTCTTTTGGTCAACAAAGAAGAGCAGTCTTCTCAAAATGAACCCATAAACATAAGGGCTTTGAACCACAGCACAACTTATACGAAGGAAATCAATTTGTTGGATTGTCAATGGTCTAGCCCTTCTTCTAGTACGTATATGACTCAACTCAGAACCTGTTGGTTCTTTGATATTGGATCCTGTTACAAAGATTGTATCTTTTAAAGCTTCCAATCTTCTAGTCTCCCTCTTTCTGGCCTCCCTTTCAGCTCTAAACAATTGTAGGGCATAAGTCTCATCAGAAATTCTTTCTCTAAACTCCAAAATATCTCTCAAGTATGAAACACTATTCTGATTTGGATCAACAATCCCCTCAACTTGATATTTCAGTGAAATCCCAAGATCCGCAGGATAAACTTGGTAAAACTTCAAAAACAAAGATCCAAAATCAAGATCCGGACTGCTTAAGTAGAATTGAACCATTCTATTATAAATCTCATGCGTATGTTGCTTGTCTAAATATTTCAACGAATGGAAATAATGGAAGGCCCTCAAGTAACTCATACATAATATGCTGATAAACCTCTCAACGGCATTCATGATCCTAATCTCAGCATCATTTTGAAGTTTATGATGGAAGTATTTGATTCTATAAGTCTCCAATTGCTTAGCAATAATTAAGGCTGATACTTCATCAGATGTAGGTCTCCACTTCAATACGTCTGCAACTGAGAATGTTCTGGTAGGATTGCTGAAAATCTCTTCCCTTTCATATTTGAAGAAAGAGCAGTCTTTCTCTGTAACAAGTAAAAGTAATGGAGAGAACCAGTTATTCAATGTAGCCGGGTTTCCAACTTCCAGCACAGCCTTGAGTTCAGGATAAAGGAATACTGGGAGAAGAAACTCTGTTTCAAACTTAGAAGAGTTGAGATTTCCATAGTACCTGTGAATAATCTTGAAGTCAACAAAAGCTCCTCTTGATGATGGGCAACCAGGAAATCTACCTCTTCTTTCATCTCCAAATATGATTCCCTTAAGAGATGTTGGTGCAGTGGAGGTTCTGAAGAAATAGGCACCACGATGATGGGTCTCAAGAAAAGAGTTGCTATAATCACCACGACGTTCGATATCAAAATACATCTTATGACTGGTATATAGATCAGTCAAGACTTTCATGGTTCTCAAGAATTCCTTAAAATGCTTATCTTTCAGCGCGTCCTCTATATCTTTACGCTTTCTCTTGATTTGTTTCTCTGCCTTATAATAACCATTTTTTGATTCATCGCCAGATGGAGTCTTCATATATGCTTTAGCACTCTTGTTACCATATCTCATTGAATGATAAACGTTATCGAAAACACCTCCAAGAAGTTGAAAGGATCCTTGTTTACTTGGGGAAATATAGTTCTCTAATCGCTGGCTCTGGTTCTGTGGTGGAAAGTCATGCACCATAGGCAGAGTGGGAGGACGGTTAAAGTTTCTTCTGGCTAGATAACGATTTATTCGTTGACGCTCAAGATGATCAGAAGAATTGGAGTCTATTATCGAAGGAGCACGGATGAAGCAGGTTTGATCTAAAAGGGCAGCAAGCTTGAGTAACTCAGGGTCTGGTTTTGGCTTTTCAGTGCATAGCTGGTGACCAAGTGATTTAGAGAAGAGGTCTTTCTTGACATCAAGGGATTTAATTTCTTCAGGAGCAAAATCATTTTTGGCTCCAGCATCTGGGCTCTCAATTGTAGGTTCTGAGGATGAGAGTCTTCTCGACAATGAAAGACCTCTTTTAACTTTGATCTTGGTACAAGGGAAAGACTCGATAAATCTTGTTATATGTGCGCCTTTCGAGCTGATGAAGGCACGTTCAGGCTTTTTTATAATTGAACTAGCGTCTCCCTCTAGAAGAGAATCCTTACAAGGACTCGATGAACCTGATGCGAGTGAGCTGAGAGTGATGTTAGTAAGTATAACTTCAAGTTCAAATAGGCTGACCAACGTACGTATCCAGCTGTACAATAAGAGAGTCGAAAGAATCACCACTTCCAATGGATGAAGAGTCTTCGCTGTCTATTGAGGGTGAAACTTTTTTTGTGGTATCATCTTCACTTGATGATCTTCTTTCAACTCGTAGTTTGATCTCTTCTGGTGTTATTTCTGCATCAAACTGGATGTTTGGGTGTGTGAAGGCACATCTTTTTATTGGAAATGATGACTTAGTGATTTGTTGTTCCTCCATCTGTACTTCCAGTAGCTGACGTCAAATCCACACTGATGAAGGATACCCATCATGACTTCTGTATGAATATAAACAGAGTAGAGTTGAAATATGGATTCATAATGCTCGTGGTACTCTATCGGAAATAAAGACTCGCTATCTTGAGTGATGAGAAATGAATTAAAATGAGAGCTCATCACGTAAATGGCGCTATTTTGCTCCGCGACCACTCGCCAAACTTGATCTTGCAATTTACGGAATTTCCTTTGTTTTGAGTCTTCATTGAGTAACCACTGACCACTGAGAAGTAGAGATGGAACTGAGAAACGACGATCTAAGAGCAGTCTCAGACCTCACAAGTGACCTTGCAAGATTAACACCCTTATCCACGAAAAGTGCGGAAGCAATTGAGTCAACGGTTGGTAAGATAGCATCGTTGTTGTGTCTTGATGTCACGTCCGATCCAATAGAAAGGGAACTGGAACAGCACGATGAAGAAGAAGATACGATGAGCGAGATAGTTGAGGAGAATATACAGTTGCTTATGGATATACAAAGGACAGATTATATGATTGGTGCTTGGAAACAATTGCTAGAGAAACAACAGGAAATATTTAACTCCCTTGCTGACTCTGTGAACGATGGCACCACAAGTGGTGGGCAGACTATCGAGTCTGTGGAGAGAAAACTCAAGCTGAAAACTGAAATATATCTACAAAATATTAAAAAAAGCAGGCAGGAAATAGAGAAAGATAATCTACAGGTATCTGAAGATCTAAGCATATTGGTTAAACTTGTTGACAGTCTAGAGAAGATAATACGATGAGGTGACACCCGTAAAAAAATTCTTATACTTCTACAATCAATTTAATCATGGGTAATATAAATATTTTCATGTATTTCATTAAGTGTGTTTAAGTTTTTCGTTACCTGTATTTTTCATAGAGGTGGTATCACAACTCAGAAGTTCATCTTTGAGGATATTAAATTTGCTCCCAACCAAATCCTGACACCGACTATTTTGATTGTAGTACTCTACTAGACTTTTAACAGGAGAGTATTCTTGTAATTTAGACCAATAGCTCCAAAGCCTTTCATTATTGATCATCCTAGAATACCATTTCTCCACTGGATTATCATCAGCGTTAGACTTTAAGTCAAGAAACTTCTCAGCTATTGCAAGTTCCAGTTTTTCTACTTTCCCGACAAAGTCATTGACACTTGATTCAGTATCACGGATCTTGGTTGACAACAATCTGATTTCATACTCCAACCTAGCACCGGTAGCTTGTATATCTGATATTTTAGCATTGACTCTTTCTTGTTGATTTCTTTCATATTCACAATTGTTGAATATAGGAGTCATCTGATGTCTGACTTCGAAAACTCTCTGTTTGCAATTTTGAATCATTGATCTGTACTCTTCAATTTTACTATTTTTGTGAGAAGAAACTTCCTCCAGATGTTTTGCTCCCATAGTGGTATATTTGAGCATTTTGGCAAGCCTGATTTCTGAGACTTCTCTATCCCACTTCTCAACCGTCTCACCAATGAATGAGGAACTTCTGACTTTACGCAAAGTTTCTTTTTCTTCAATGGTGGACAGTAACGGTATAGAATGGTTAAAGTAGTCCAACTGGCAAATTGCAACCTCGGCACCCAAATATGGAAAGGATGATCTTCTTTTCAGCTCTTCACCAAAAGTTACCCCGGAATCACACCGTTGATTCTTGTCTGATTGATAGCCGAATAGCGTACCTTCTTTATCAACCAAACATAGATTATCAACTTCGCATAATCCATCAGACCCATTTGTCACCTTTCTATCTTTTCTTTTGGCTGACATATGCTCTTCTGACTGCAGCATTCTAGGTAGATGTCTAATTTTACTCACACCTGATCTGATTGTGGATGTGGAAACAATTACTCCAGAGGCTGATGATGATGAGTCAGTTCTTTCCAGTTCATAATCAAAACCTTTCAAGTCTCTGACATCCCCTTTGCCCAGCCATAGATACTCCAATCTTGCACTGCAGTTGAAATATTTGATAGCCTTGTCCAAGTCAGTGGTCAAGACATCAGCAGCAGATTGTTCGGAACTAGCCTTACCAGCGATATCATGAACTGTTGATTTCACAGCCTTTTTAAGCTTTGAGATATCGGAATTTGAGACCTTTGATGTCACTCTGAACAGCTTCTCAACTGTGCTTGGATCTAAATACCAAGTTCTATGAAGGTTATACTGTTTCTGAAATTTACCAACATTAACTCTGAAATTGAAATAGTTGAAAGGTTCTTTGGGAAAATCTGATCCAGCCATATCTAACCTAAAGTGACAACTCAAAACAAATCCTAGTAGTGCTGCGACGGTAGTTGGTCCTAGTATACCATCTTTTGGAGTTACTCCGTAGTACATTGTACCATAAATATTCCACCAGTCCATGATCTTTTCCTCTGTCTTTTGGCAAAATAAACCATCGACGAACTGCGGATCCAATAATTTGAAATCCACAAGACATATCTGTATTAAAGTGACCAATTCTTTGACAGCATAAACTATTCCAACTTTCGGATGTGTCTTATAAATCTGTCTGAACTTGTCTTCAGCTGCATCGGCAGGAGAACAGAGCAATATGGCAGATCGACCACCACATTTGAGTTTTCTCAAGTTCAAATTGACAACAAAACAATCCCATACATCTAGCACACAACCATTGGGTACTGGCAATAGGTTCAGGTTTGAAGGAAATTGGGATAGATTGGTGATGAAAAGGTAACCATGATCAGTCAGTTTTGGCTTAGCACCAGAGTCTTCTATTTCTTTGAAAAAATGAAGTATTTTTTCCGACCATTTTGTAAGATTCGTAGGGAGAGTAAGTCTGCCTGCTTTTATTTCATGATCACTATCACCGGTATAGGAAGTAATAACAGTGGAATACTTTCTCTCACAAGCCCATTGCTCAACAATGTAAATTTCAAATCCACTAATCTCCACAGTTTCGTACATCTGGCTTTTTGAGCAAATAGCTTTCAAAGCGTTGAAGTCTGGAAATAAATATGTGATGGTGCTATCATCGTCAAGTGATGGGGATAAGGTAGCAGACGAATAGAAGGATGATGGTTCGAGTTTAGAGACACCCTCCTCTCGCGAAGTACTAGAGACAGAAGATGACTTGCTTTGATACTGCTGGTGTCTCTCCATTTGGTCTAGTTAAAACACCAAAGGGGTCAATGCACTTAGTCCTTTGTTCTTTGGGAAACAGCTGCTTTTCCAGTTGAGTCTCACTTTCCTTGCACAGCCTAATTTCGAAACAGGATTACACCCGTACACCACTGACTTACTTATGTAACGTTACGTAAGTGAGTGATTATATAATCATTTCGTTTTGTCTGTTACCTAAGCAACTCAACTTCGCTTTCTAAACTCTCTCGAGTTTTCCGTTCCACTGAATTTTAACGCCAAACCACACCAAAAAATTAAAAGCTCTTGCCTTGCCAATTACATGACTATAAACCCAGTGCTTCTGGTCAATCTCTATCAATCATGTCAATAGAAGAGGCCGTCTTCCGTATGTTTACTTTTCTACTCTTAGCTGCTTGAATAATCAGACAGGCTAGGCTTTGTTTAGTATCTGTCCTTTTCTTCCTAGGGGCACTGCTGAGCACAATTCGACACCACTGAATCAGCATTTAATTGTTAAGCAAACGACTAACTGAATTTTAGGCTCTGCGGACATGACTTTGATCCAGATATACATGCCCAAAGAGATCTCTAGAGACGTTGTGCTATCTTTGGGTGAATTGGGAAACATTCATTTTATCGATAAAAATAAGGAAGTTAGTGCCTTTCAAAGAAATTATGTTAAGGAAATCAGAAAGTTGGATAATGTTGAACGTCAGTTAAGATATCTCGAAAGTGTCATTGCAAATCAGCATAATCTTCACATCGCCCACAACCCATTGCTGGCCTTGAGGCAGGAATCTGTGTCGAGTATTGAAAGTCTCGTTTCAGAAGTGGATATATTAGAAAAGAGAGTCTCTCAACTGGAAACTTCGTATGAGGAGTTGAAGAAGAGACAATTTTCACTTCTGGAAGAGAGGTACGTGCTGAATGGATCTAGAGTGTTCTTTGAACCAACCGTAAGGGAACAAGCTAGGATCAGTTTGGATCAAATTGATGATGCCCCATTACTGCTAGAGCAAGAAAGTCTTGAAGCTGGAATTCAACTCTCAAACTTGGATGATCTGGCACTAAATTTTGTTGTGGGATCAATCTCAAGATCTAAGATTGAGATTTTGAATAAAATTCTTTGGAGAACACTCAGAGGGAATCTATATTTCAACCATCAGCCTATCAATGAGCCTATCCTGGATTATATTGGAACTGGAGTGGAGAAGGACGTGTTCATTGTTTTCACACATGGGCAATTATTGTTACAGAAGGTTAGAAGAATTGTTGATTCACTGGACGGGAAAGTGTTTGATGTTAGAGCAGATAATGAAATTTATCAACAATCACTAAATCAAATCAATATACAGGTCACTGATTTAGATCAAGTCATAGGGAGTACACATCAGCAATTACATACAGAATTGTTTGTTATTGCTGACCAGCTTGAAGTATGGAAAGCTATCATTCAAAAAGAAAAGATGGTCCATTTGACGCTCAACCTATTTGAAGACAGAGACAGGGGGTTGGCTGCTGATGGTTGGGTTCCAACATCTGAACTGGATTTCTTAAAAAATGCCCTGAGAGACGTTCATGGAGCTGCACCACCAGTTTTGACCATTTTATCCACCAACATCGCACCTCCAACATTTCATCGCACTAATAAATTTACAGAAGCATTTCAGTCTATCGTTGATGCTTATGGTATAGCCTCTTATCAAGAGGTGAATCCAGGCCTTGCTACTATTGTAACTTTTCCATTCATGTTCTCGATCATGTTTGGTGATGTTGGTCATGGCTTCATTGTTTTCCTAGTTGCATTGGTGTTAGTTTTGAATGAGAAAAAGCTGAAATTACAAAAGAAAGATGAAATTTTTGATATGGCATTTTCTGGTCGTTATATTTTGTTGCTTATGGGTATCTTCTCTATCTATACTGGTCTACTTTACAATGATATCTTTTCAAAGTCTATGACTTTGTTCAAATCAGGTTGGAAATACCCAGAGGAATTTCAACCAGGTGAAACCGTTGAAGCTACTAAAGTTGGAGTGTATCCATTTGGTTTAGATTGGGCATGGCATGGAACTGAGAACAACTTAATCTTCACGAATTCCTTCAAAATGAAACTTTCAATTTTGATGGGGTTTGCTCATATGCTTTACAGTTTATGCTTTTCGTTTGTCAATTATAGGTTCAAAAAATCTTATCTTGATATATGGACAAATTTTGTTCCTGGTATTGCATTCATGTGTTCTATCTTCGGTTATCTGGTATTCACAATAATTTACAAATGGACAGTGGACTGGATAGCTATTGAGAAACCAGCTCCAGGACTATTAAATATGTTGATCAATATGGTTCTATCTCCTGGTACTGTCGAAATTGAATTATTCAGATTCCAAGCACCACTTCAAGTATTTCTACTTTTGATAGCAGCTATCTGTGTGCCTACACTATTGTTGTCTAAGCCTATGATTCTACGTCATAGAAATAACAATGCTATAAAATTGGGATACTCCGGACTGCATGATCAACTTCACAATAATCAAGTTCAAGATGCTGATGAAGATGCTGGAGAAGAATTTGCCGTTGGTTATTTTGTTGAGCCAGAAGAATTTGATTTTGGCGATATTATGATACACCAAGTGATCCATACAATTGAATTTTGTTTGAACTGTGTTTCACACACTGCATCCTATTTAAGACTATGGGCGCTTTCTTTGGCTCATGCTCAGTTGTCTACTGTTTTATGGTCCATGACTATTGCTAAAGCATTCTCTAGTGATCAACCTGGGTCACCTTTTCAAGTTATCAAGGTTGTTATTTTGTTCGGCATGTGGTTTGTTCTTACAGTTTGTATCTTGGTGCTGATGGAAGGAACTTCGGCGATGTTGCATTCACTTCGTCTACATTGGGTTGAAGCTATGAGTAAATTCTTTGAAGGTGAAGGATATGCCTATGAGCCTTTTACATTCAAGCATTTAAATGAACCAGAACCCTGATTGGAATTAATGAAATAGACAAACGCTGGATCTACAATACTTGTATGACCCCAAACCCTCAATATAAGCTTCTCTTCTAACTAGTTATCATGTTACTATTGGCACCATTACGCCAAATCGCGATTCTGTGATCTAACAAAAAAAAACGCGTAGTAAAATATTTCGTCGCGTAAATCAAAGAAAGCAGTGCTAAATAAACCAACCAAACCGATCAAAGAGCCTCAATATGACTTCGAGAGATGACATACCCGAAGCTGATATGACACTAGAGGAGCAACTCGCTGATGATCTTGAAGACTTGGAAGATAAGCAAGAACAATCGCCTGTGATTCAGCACCAACACAGAAAATTTACACCAACCCAGATAAAATCTTATATTTCAATTTTAACGTCGGCCCTGGGTGGTGTAGATCATTCATCAGATATACAACCACCACCGTACAAGCTAGGAGAAGAAGCTTTGCTTTGTCTTCAAGATATCAAGAAATGGCTAAAGACCTATGACGATCAGGGAAACTCATGGGAAGTTGCGGTTGCATGTGCGGAAGCAGGATTGGTCAATGACTTGGTGGTGATTTTATGTTTATGGGAAGATAGCACTACAAAAAAGCATACCATCTCAGGTTATTCGAAGGATTATGATAACAAGATCGCTAGACTATGTTTGCAACTATTGATTGTCTTAACGTGGCCATTGCAGCTTGTCAGCGGGATGTACAAGGAACAACTACAACACTATAGTAATCTTAAGAAACATCAGCTGGTCTATAAGAAGCTCATACTTTCATTTGGAAACGGAAAGGCTCTGAAAGCTGTCATCAAGATTGCTTTGCCTATCATTGCTGTGACTTATTGGGATAGAAAACCTTCAGACAATGGTATATTGAGACTTTGTGTTACACTATTTAGAAATCTCTTGGCCATTGAACCTGCTGGTATAACTAAAATCACACAGAACGCTGCTAAACAATCGAGTCTTAATGATAATTTGCCAAGAGGTGTAAACTATGAGGATATTAGTGTTGGGGCCTGTATAGCTGCTTTTGAACACAATTTAGTCTTTACATTCTTGTTGACAATTGCAAGTACTCTAGAAGATGAGAGAAACAATGATGATTTACCAACATTGATATTGGATATTATACATTACCTCACAAGAAGTATAAGGCCCCAATATCTCATGTCACAAAGTGAAAAGATTGAGCAATCGACGAAGTCAGGCTCAGGACTAGGACTTGATGATTTACTATCCAAGGAGAAAGAAATGAAAGCAAAATTTCAGAAGAATAGTTCTAGTAGGCATGGAAGATTTGGAACTCTACTATCTTTGCAAACACCAGATATGGGAAGATTGACTGTTTCTGGTGGTGGTAACTTATTGACTAGTAAGAACTCTTTGAAAGCTTTTGACTCACATAAAGCTTGGCATAAACCTCAAAGATTCAAATATGAAGCGGATGAAGAGGTGACTTATCCTGAAATAACAGTTGGTGCTACTAATAAAAAATATTTCCATTCCTTTGTTTGTGACTTCATCGATGGTGTCTTTAATCCATTTGCTAGTATTTGCAACCGCTATTTTCAATCCGATAGCGGAAAGTCACGTGAGAAAATTCAGTACCTGACATTTCTGTCCTGGTTTCTGGAAGCTCAAAGGTTAAGAAATGGGAAAGACGTCGGATCCACTGACTACGCCCTTGTTGGTGATGTTTTGTCTGAACCTGCTTTCAGATTGATTTTCAAATTCTTGACAGAAAGTTCCGAAAAATCGAGTCGTGATTGGGGTGTGGCACATGCTGGTCTAATCGCTGTGAAGGAGCTACTCTATATTGTTGAAACTATGTCTGCGTCTGATGATCCAGATTTTCAGGATCTTGCCACCGATATCAAAGAAAGACTCTTCCATAAGACAGGATACGTCGATGTTATCAGTTACTATCCGAGAGAGGCGCACAAAAGGGCACCAGAGTTTGTGGACACATGTGTTGAGGTAATCGATATATTATTTAAGACTTTAGGGTCATACGCTAAGGAAGACATGAAAAAGGTCATTTCAGGAAAGAAAAATAGACAGGTGAAAAAGAATCTTACCAATGAGCAGGTTGCAATTGATAATTTGAGCTCGCTAGACGACGACTCAGTTTCAATGCTGGCCTCTAAGCTCTCCGAGAAAAGAAAGTCTGATTTCAAGAAAATCCAGCTCAAGTTTGCAAACCATGGAACCATCAACACTTATGTCATATTTATGAAAAGATTTCAAGATCTTCCTGATAAGTCGCTGAAGAATGCGATGAAGTTTTTGCATAGAACATTCTTTGAGCAAAAAAAGCATACTTTATTGTACCGCTTGGATTTTCAGTACTTGCTTCACTCAATGCTTTCAGATGATGGATTGCCTAAGAATTCTAGAATAAGATACCATGTATCTCAATTCCTGTCACACTATATGAAGAAAGTGAAATCGAGTTTGGATAATACTCCATCCTTATATTTCGAAATGTTGTTCCCTGTTATATCAACAAAAGATGTTTCTTATTATTTGAATACAGGTGAAATTCTTGAAGAGAGAAAAGGCAAAGCAACGATGGTTTCCCAAGTTGCTACCATTAAAAACTTTGAAACTATGGATAAAGAGGCTGAAGTTGCTATCATGGTTGCTGCTTTGATTGATGATGACAAAAAACACCTAGTTGAGTGGTTAGGTGATGAGCTGGAAAGGGTTGTGACCCTCAGAATGCAGCAATTGAACTACGATGTTGCACCATCCCAACAAGAAACCGCGCAAAGAGAAGTAAACATTCAGCCGATTGCTATACAATCTGACACAGATGAGCTCCAGAGGGCACTTGTTACCCAGGCCAAGATTAGATATATATTGAAGCTTGCAGGGTTTATGTTACCTGATAGTACTGATGATGAATGTTTATTCGGTGTCCATGCTGACCAAGCTAAGCTGGTGGAGGTGTTAAATCATGTCAAGACCTTTTTGATCACACCTGTTCCATTTGCAGATGGTAAAGTTGCCAATGACTTCATTGAGATCAAGAATATCAGAGCAGAGTATGAGAAACATAATGAAAGTTTGAATAACTACGAAGCCGATGATGAATATGACGACAATAGAAGATACGAATCAGGTGATGAAGCAGAATTTGATGTTGAGTTTGACGAACCAGAGCCAGTCTCCTATAGAGGTGATGACCTCGATGAACTAGAGCGCAATATTTCCCAGTCTGAACAATCATCAGCTCGAGGTGTTGCAAGAACTAAAAACAAGAAACTCTCGTCTTCTACTCGTTCATCAAAATCCAGAGATGGCAAGAGCTCAGAAAGAAGAAAGAAGAGAACCAACGACTTACATCTGCACAAACAATCAGATGATGAGGTTGATCGTGGTGGAAACAAAAAGAAACATGAAGAAAGAACAAATCACATCTCGTCTAAATATGTGGTTGATTCTGACGATGAAAGTGATGACGAGGCAGATCAAGCATTCTTTGAAAGAGAGAGGCTTCTACGTTTGTTATTGAATCAAAACAATGGTACATTGTCCAAGAATCAGGTCAATGATTTCTTGAGTGGGAAACTTAAAGCCAGTGATGTTACTGAATTCGAAAATCCAGTTTCCCAGGAGGCACAAGCTGATGGAGATGAACCAGTTAGTACTTCCAAGAGGAGACCTACAGATGAATTGGAATCTCCTCACGCCAAGAGAAAGTTGTTTATCGATCAATCAGAGAACGAGGATGACTATGATGAAATACCCAACAATGGGGAAGTAGGTGATGAGCCTTCTGATAATTCTGATCTTGACGTGAACGGTGTTGCTGCGAATGATTTTCAGAGAAAAACTAGCGCATCAGCTTCTGTTACAGCACCAGAACAGAGTGACGATAGTGATAGTGACGATACTGATGATGATGATGGTGTGTCAGAGATTGAAGTTGAGAATGATTACAGTGTTGACAAAGAAGAAGAACATGTTGATGAGGAACGAAGTGAAACGGCCTACGTTAGACGCAGAAGTAAAATCATTGTTGATGATGAAGATGATGAGTGATCTATATAAAGTCATACAACACAGTGAACTTCATCTGTGCTCCTCCAAGCTTTCATAATAGTCTGTGTAGATGATATGAACATCACAGCAAATCCAAAAATGATACAGCTGTAGTAAAGTATCTTCTTCCTCAAGCTCTTCCTTGTAAACCTTGTCATTTGAAGATAGCATAAAGGTGGAAGTATATATGCCATTATTGATGCAGTAGTAGCACCAATTAATTCAAACAGTGCCCCCAGGTTACATGTTGTCAGTGAGATTCCCATAGTGATGGATACCAAAATAGATGTCAACAAGATGTGACTTGTATTCGAGAGCTCTGGACTTGTTGGTTGTCTTATATACCACAAGTCCCTCAAAACATCTCGTAGAACAAATATCTCAAGTGGGAACGTCGTCATCATATTGAATCCAAAACAGAATCTGGCTATATTGACCACATTATCGTCACTAGGGAAGTTATTTAGGATGTTTCCTTTGGTTTTATCTTTGAAAATTATGAAACCACCGAATCCAATCAGCGCAATGGCAATCATCGATACAAAACAACTAGCGTGTGTGACTTTTGAGAATCTATTCAATGAAGGATCTTTCATAGAGTGGAAAATGAAACTTGTGTTGTGATGACAAACCAATGCAAAAGAGATCACACTGATACCCTGAAAAATCCTTGGTGAAATGAGTAATGTTGACAAGTTAAACGATCCTCTAGCTTCAGCTGGTAGAGCCGGACCCCTGATCAAGACAATTGTTATGATTATTACCATACTGACCAAGGCAAGTGCACTGGCTTTTGCTAGGTTTGAGATGTCTCGACTCAGAGACAATGGATATGAAATCGTCAACGTTACCAGCACAATAATAACATTTCTAGAAAAGAGGAAGGCCCAAAGTGGGTGATTTATATATCCAGGGGAGAAAGCTCTCAAAACATGAGGAATTGTATCCCCAATGATGATACAAAATCCAATACTACCACCAAATGCGAACAATGCCTGTGTGAATATGATAACAACTTTTCCCCTTAGACCAAAACAATGTTCAACAGTGTCCTGGTAAGATGACTTTCCAGATAGTTTCAGGTTTATAACGATCAGCCTTAGCGTAAAGTCGACCAAAACTGTCAATAAGACAAGGGCTATAGCACCACCAATTATTCCACAATTGCTCATTGCAAAGGGCGTTCCAATAGCACCAGCACCCAAGATTGAATTCGCCATATTCATGAAGGCCATTTTCATATTTGATTTATCGAGTTGATTGAATTGAAAGTGAGTTTCATCCAGTTCAAGATCTTCTAATTGGTTGGTGAACGGTAGGTCATAGTCTAAAGAGGTGAGATCACTGAAATCCAGTTCGTTTGATTGGACGTCGTCATTATCGGCCTCTACACTGTTATCTTGGGTGTCAGATGTGGACCTATCGATAGGAATCTGTGATATATTCTGGTATTCAGGCGAGCTCATGGTGTTCAGTGGCTCTGGTCCGCGAGAAGAGAGCGGGTCGTGTTGCTTGGTTTGATTTCTTTGTTGATAGAATATAGCCGACCAACAGCTATCCGAGAGAATATTACGTAATACAAGTTAGATCCAATTAGTTGAGAATAAATCATAATCGTTGCCCACTGTGTTCAAAGAGGATATCCCAGATATCCATAGAACATCTCACAGAGACCATGAGGTCATTTGTTCTTAGGAAAAAAAAAAAAAAAAAAAGTGGATGGTTCATCCAGTTCTTTCCAAAACGCCCTCATAAACTGTACTGATCTCATAGTGATATTCTTCAATGCCATTTTTCTCAAAGTAACTAGCAACAAACACTCTTGATCTTTCAGCAATTCCATTTATTCTTACCTTTTCAGTTTGCAGGAGCTTAGAGCCTCCTGGAATATCACCATCCATCAGTTTCGAGAATTTGGAATCCAAGGATTGTAATATCTTTAAAAGTTGAATAGCTGAATCCCTTGTCAGTTTGAACTTCACGAGGTAGTCTAGAAGATCATTTGCGATAGATATGAGATAGTTGGTTTGGCCAAAAAGAGTTGATTTGATGTATTCCGAGGAATTATGATATGATGATGAGTTTGGATCTATGGAGAGCCATATGAAGTTGATCACACTTTTTATATCACTCAGTAACGATGAAAGGTCATTGTATCCATTCTCACCTAGACCTAGTGACTGGATGAAGTTTCTCTGTATCTGATGTAACTGTTCCTCGACATAACCATTGAATTTGGTCTGTTGCACAGCTGAAAGCCTTCTGGCCTCAATTGCTGGATTCGATGATATTGAGGGTGACGGTATTATCATCGGCTCAAACGTAAGCTGATATACTTCTTGCTTGTTTTGTGAGTCTCCATAGTTTGAGGGCGTTGTTGTACCTTCGACATCATCCATATCAGGGTTCAGGTCAAGGAAGTCCAATTCTTTCGAATCCGGGGCCTGTTCAGGAATTGTAGCCTCCACATCAGCATCAGGGTGAAGGGGTGAGTCTGGGATGTTTGAGTATCCGTCTTCCGTGTTTGACATATTAGTAATTACTTCTTGATTGGTTGTTTGAGTCCTTTCATTGATTGTTTAGTTGCTTAAAAATTTCATTAGAAAAAAAAAATTCCCCCAACAAGTACCAAACACTTTGAATCTTCATCCCCAAATGTCTTCTTACCTGACAGTTCCTGCTCCTGTCAAAAAGCTATTTGACGCTTTCCCACTGAAAGTGTATCCACCAGTGGAGCAGCTGACCCCTGAAGAGAAACAGGCAATTGAAGCCCGTCTTTATTCATTCAGCTATGACACCGATCTAACAGGTGAGAATTCACCTCATTTCAAATTGGGGGTTTATAATGTTTTTGTATTGAAAGATCATACAATCCTTGCCACTGATCCATTATGTTTGGCTGCTGAGTTGGCCATTTCTCTAAAGAATTCAATCAAACTACCTAAATTACACAATGAAAAATCTTTGAAGAAGAACTCGCTGTTTGTCCTATCACATAATTCAAACTCCAGAGGATTCTTACCGTTATTCATTGAAGAGGGAGATAAAAGTCATAATAAGATTGTCAAGGACTACATTAGTATTGATGAAATTAATCTGAGTCGAGTCCAATCTAGTTCTGAGCTTATTCTCATAAAATTGATAGATGTTGTCTTCTATGACTACTGGATCACTTCAATTCTGTTTGATATAAGTGAGCCCAAACAATCTGAGATATACCAAGGTTATACACTCAATGAGAAGCTCCAGTCATATGGGGCACCTAATGTTATATCCAGTCTTACGAGAAGGAATGGTTTCAATATAAGGAATCCAAATATCGCTGCTCTTTATCAGGATGAATCATACTCCATACTGAATAAATATTTACCGAAAGTAAAGAGGGGAATTGAATTCGAGAAAAGCAGAAACTATAAAGAATTTAAGGGTGCTTTGGAGAATTTGGAGAATATTCTTGCGAAAAAGGGTACAATTTTTATGTCTGGAGATTTCAAGCCTGAACTACTAGACCTGAAGCTTGCCTCTTATGTTATACTGGGCCAAAAGTTTCTCAAAGACGTATTATTTGGTCAGCTCTTGAATGAACATAGTGCCCTGATAGACCACTCAAATCAAGTTGTTCAGTTTTGTTCCTGATGTTATATCTCCTGGGTCAAATGACAAAACCTGATCAGTTGACGCTTTACGTGTATTTATAGTGCCTAAGCGGTTCCTAAAGACTTTTCTATAAAATATTCATCGCCCAGAACCCTCTGTAGTCAACATTAACGCCGGACAGGTTGCTATCAAATAAACTTGCCTCAATTTGTTAGGGTCGGATCTCGCATTGTTCAGAAAGTCGGAATGTTTCAGATTGACAAGATGAAACAAAAAACAAACCCATCAAAAGTTGTAACTTTCCTTCAAGTTTACTTCAAAGTATTCGTTGTTCGATAAAGAATTGAAGCCAGTACTCACCACAATCAGACACAGCTGTCATTAATATCAAATTCGCTTTCATTGAAGCTCGTGATAGTCTCTTTGTTACTTCATTCGGTCAAATACCATTGTTATCGGTTGATAACTGTCACCTCATTACATTACTTTCGTTTTATTTCACTAATTCTCCATCAGACTCTTTTCAGCCAACCATCAGAGCTATATTATCTGCTATATATCAGCTGGATCCAACTCATTCACTCACTATATCCATCTCCTCAGCAGATTCATAAGATCCCAATGTCGACAAAGGAGGAATCGGAGGGGTCGAAGCTCACACATACATTGAGTTCAAATCTACGAAATGAACATAAGCAACACACTTTAGAAAGAATAAGAGCCTCTTCGGTTCAAGAAAATTTAACATTGATAGAAGATCTGAAGTTTTTTCTGGCTACAGCTCCTACTAGTTGGCAGGAAAATCAAATAATAAGAAGATACTATTTAAACCAGGAGGAAGGGTTTGTTTCATGTGTTATCTGGAACAACTTATATTTCATAACAGGTACTGATATTGTTCGTTGTATTGTTTACAGATTTGAACTATTCGGAAGGGAGATTGTTGATCGTAAGAAGTTTGAAGAAGGAATCTTTTCTGATTTGAGAAGTCTGAAATGCGGAACTGATGCCATTTTGGAACCTTCGAAATCACCATTCTTGGAATTTCTATACAGAAACCAGTGTCTGAGAACTCAGAAAAAGCAGAAAGTGTTTTTCTGGTACAGTGTCACGCATGATAAGTTATTTGCAGATGCTTTAGAGAGAGACATGAAAAAGGAACAATCTGGTCAAGCTGGTACCACTGCACCCGTGACTGAACCTGCCTTATCTTTTGTATATGATGATGGTCGAAGTTTACATGATCAGTTATTGGAATATGTGGCTAACAAAAAGATTGATGAACCTGTCACTGGTGAAAGCCCCAATCAAGGTGATAGCACGCTAGACGTTACTGCTCCTTTCAATTCATCATCTCCGTCATATTTTGATGAACGCCCTGTTGTGCAGACGTTCATCATAACAGAAGAAAACAGTACCCCGGTGGTGACCCCAGGAAGGTTTGATGATGACTTCCCACTTGACTATTTTCCACATAATAATGATCAGCCAGTCCTTATAGATCCATCTGTATTTTTCAATCCACCAGATGAATTTGATGGTCAGTTGTTAATAGACCAAACGCTGGCAAAAACACCTTTCCAAGAAGTATCATTCGAAGCCAACTTTGATAGAATTGATGAAGAAGATGAAGATCAAGAAGTGGTGCCGGTGTCGTATTATCCACCTCATTTTACACAAGGAACATTACCACCTGGAATCTATCACCCACAACAGTTACACTACTCACATGCTTCACATATAACTAATGGTCAATATTATGATAGCCAAGCAAATGGTGAATCCCTTGATGTACCTTCATATCCTATTGAATATATTCCTGTTGGACCACCACCTGCGTTTTATGGTTATAGTTCACATAATCATCCTCAATCACCAGCCGTTCCGCAAATGTTTGTTGTTGATCCTTATGGCCAGCGGTATGAGAACCCCTACTATCCGCAATTTGAAGGCTATGAAGAGGAAGATGATAATGAGGAAGCTTACGAGGCTTATGAGAGACAGCAGTACGTGCAACATCGTACACAACTTCCACCATCGGCATCACCATTTGGAAGATTTTTCCCACCATTTGAAGCCACCAATCCACCATCATCCAAAGGCTTGAAATTCCCAAGATCTGTCACCAAAGGTAATGGTCGTATTGCCAAACCATCAACCTTGAAGAAAAGAGCAAATGCTGCCAAAGTGTTACGGAAATTAGAGAAGAGTCACGATAGAGGGACTGTCAAATTCAAAGATCTTGATAACGGGAAAACAGCTGAAAAACAGAAGGTGGAAGAACACAACAGAACTGAAGATGAGGAAGAGGAAGAGTATACATCTCTACCCACTCCTGAATCTACTGTGACCCACAGCAACCAGAATATGACAGAATACGTGAATGAGGGCGAAAGCTTTTAACGAAATATGAAGACTTTTTTAATTGATTATTTACCTAATAGACTTTGTACATTTTTATTTCCGGATCCGGTAGTCAACGAAATATGTTCCAGAAATTTCAAAAATAACGTCAGAAATGACTAACAAAACAAATCTGTCCGACATGAGACATCTCTCTTTCAAAGATTTCACCTTTAAATTCCTATTTTGCTAATTCCAATCCAATCACCTCACATTTTGTTATCCGTCGTCAGTTGAACCAGCACATCTAATTGCTTTGGCTTCGCTGTTCTTTGCTTCATTGCCCCACCGACCATCCGTCCTCAAACCCCTGTTTATTATTGTGACACCTTTTCAGATCCCCCTATTCAGTAACGAGAGAGTTTTACCAACAGATTTTTAAAAGCTTTGACCTTGTTGGAGGATTGAAATAAAGACATACAAGAGGAAGACCATCCTTATAAATTATAGTCTTGAGGCTCTAAGAGTCCCTTCCCCTGATATCTTACCTTGCTGTTGTTCTTTGTTTCTAATTGTGTTTCATCTGTCTTTAAGCCAACCACCATCAAACGACAAGTGTCTCCACCTTTCTCAAGAAACGCTTAGTATCCCTCTGATTGCTCAAGTATAATCACATACTGGGTAATAAAAAGACACCCAAACTATTTGCCACTCAATTAAACACAACGGAAATAGTCCTGCTTATCTCCTTCCATTAAGACCACTCAGATCTTCAAGTCACCTTTTCATGATCCACTGCGTTATCCAGCAAATCAATTAGTCAATCCAACGAAGTAGTCATCACATTTCCTACACTGGTTCACCATTTGTTTTCGTCTTGTTGAAGTCCTTTACCCAAGCTCAAACTCGAGAGTTTTTCTACAGATCTTTTACCCCATATTCTACCAATCTCCTGATTTGAAATGGCTTCGGCTTATGAAATATATAAAGAGGGGGGATTGTTGAACTCCAGATACCAGAAACTACAAGATATTAGTGAAGGAGCATATGGTATAGTCTCATTGGCCAAAGATATTCAGCGTTCGAAACTGGTGGCTGTGAAATACGTATTCAAAGTTGATGATGATAAGCCCTCAAAATATCAGACCCAAAAGCAAAATTTTTCGAAGTCAATCAAACATATGGACGATGATATTTGTGAAGAGGCTCTGCATGAGATTGAAATACACGAAAGACTAGGTCATCACTTGAACATCGTTTCCTTTTTGGATTGTTTTGATTCGTTCATTATCTTGGAATACTGTCCTCGTGGTGATCTTTATGAAGCTATCAAGGAAGGACTTGGTCCAAGCTCAACTAAGGACATCATCAATGTCATACTACAATTAATCAGTGCTGTTGAATTTGCACACTCCAAGTCCATCTATCATCGTGACATCAAGCCTGAGAACATTTTGATTGCTGATGACTGGACAATTAGGTTATCTGATTGGGGTCTAGCATCCACTTCAAGGTATTGTAATGATTTCTGTGTTGGTAGTGAGAGATATATGGCACCAGAGTTGTTTGATGAGAAGAATGTTCAGATCTATGATGCTGCCAAGATTGATATTTGGTCAATTGGTATCTGTTTGTTGAATTTAGTTTTCAGAAAGAGTCCATTCAATGTTGCCAATGAAACTGACAAGTCTTTCAGCTACTTTGCTTGTAATCGTGAAGCACTTTTTGATATCTTCTCATCCATGTCCATTGATTTGTTCACCGTCTTGAGATACTGTTTGACACTGGATCCAGATAACAGAGACTTAAAACTAATGAAGGAGGAATTGTTGAAAGTTCAGAGTCTAACAATTGATGACGATCTTGAACTCATTGAGAAGGAAAATTTTGAAAAGAATTCTCAGTATTTGGAAGTTAAGCCAATAACCATCAATGGGACAGCTAATGGGTCCACAAAAACAAGATCATTTGCAATTCCAACTCCAAATACCCGAATCACGAACCATTTTCAAGAATTCAAGAAGAGTCAGTTCAACAGAAAGGACTTCTTCACTCCTCCATCAGTCTCAGCACATTACATGGAAAACTTTGAAAAGTCTAGAAAAGGTGTCTATCAACCACCTCATCAGAGACCTACAACACCAAAGACAGGGAATACTCACAATGGTACTACTTCCAATTGGATTCCGTATTATGCTACCACTCATAAGAAGGTGCGTAAAAGAGGTGGTTCTTTCAACTCGTTTTCCTCCAATGCTGGTAAATATGTTCCACCAAACCTAAGATCTCCAGCGTTTGGCAAGTCCCCATTACATACGAGTGTCACGACAGAAGCAATTGAGTTTGAGGATGATGATGCGTTATTTGTGCTAGAGGAAGCGGATTCCTCAGTTGCTACTTCTCATACTCCAGATGGTCCAGACCGAAGAGAAATCGATGGTGGAACCGAAACTGATGACTTGGATGATTTACGTACTGGTTTCTCATCAGTTAATCTTGAAGATAATTATTTGAGTGACGTCTCATCTGCTCCCTCGTTGGTGGCTCCTTCATCACAAGTGGAAAAATCAACTTCATCCACCTTACACGATAGAACTCGGTTGGCAAGAAATGGTAATGATTCAAGCTTATCTTCTTCTCCGGATGCAGATAGTATGAATAAGAAAGTTTATCTACATCCTTATCATAGATCAAAATTCCAGTCACAGTCGAAGAAACCTTGGGCTTATCACAGCTCAACCAATCATCATCAAAGCCACCATAACAACCATCATCCTAGTGGTAATACTACAAACCACTTCAATTATCATACTCGAAGACATTCCGCCTCATCATCTTTGAGAAGGGAGATTGTTTCAAGCTCTGTTCCCGTTGATAGAACGGGTTGGTTCCAGTCATCCAGAATAGAACTAGATGATGAGGATGAGGATGAGGATGATTTTGAGACCTCTGATAGTTACAGAAGGTTTGCTTCGAGGGTTGGTGAGATGTCAGATAACAGGGATCCTAAGTATCAGATCACCGATGAGAGTCTTAGTAAAGCTGGTCAAATAAGACAAAGTGTTAGAGAGTTAAACCCTTCTGCCCCAATTGAGTTATAGCTTTAGGATGTTGGATTCGCTGAAGCTCGGCATTTCTCGTGTTACGAACTGTTTTTAGTTAAATACTGTTTTTGTTTAGTCATGTTGTCTCATAACTGCATTGTCTTGCTGAATATACATGATGTACATAAATACTTTAGTTAACAAAGTATATAATGTGATTTTTTGTAATTTCTCATCGTTTCCAAAAAAACAAGATGGATCCAAGTGCAAGAACTATCAAAAGCACTGCCCCGTGATGTTTTAACGTAGATCTTTCCGACTTGTTTTTAATCCTGATAACATTTGAAGAAAACTGGTTTATGATTGAGCTATCAACAGTATGATTTGCAGGTATAAACTCATTTTCAATAACATCCTCTTCTTTATGGTTCAATAAGTATAAGATGTCTCTTTCAGCATCATCAGAACTAACTTGTTGGACATTTCCAAAAAACTCAGTAATAAGAACATCTTTTGGATTCTTGCTATATAGATCTGTTCTAACACCAGCATGAGAGTGCACTTTTTCAAAGGTATAGGAATCAAACAAGTCTTGTAATGTCAGTGTCGAATTCTTTTCAATCTTCTCTAAAAACTCCAAACTATAATACGTGAATCTATCGATAACGGCAACTCCGATCTCAACATCACTATGATGAGAATATGAACTTTCATCCAATTCAGAAGACCCAACACTTAAGATATTTGGGGAGTAGAATTTGGAATACATTGTATTCGCCTGACAGGTATCGATCATGAATAAAATTTCATTATATCTCTTCTTTTCATGCATTTGAGCAAAAGCATCAGCCAAATCCCATGATCCAATCTCTTCAGCATCTTGAAATTTCAAGAATTCATTCCCACCATGACCAGTCATATATATGAAGATATTAGAGTTCTCATCAGTCAATAATCTCTTAGATCTTGGTTGATCAGGGCCCCATCTATCAGTTAATAACCTTATAAAGTTTTCAACAGTCACATCATAACCTCTGTAATCAACCTCAATGTCATCCCCATATAGATCAATCGCTCTATCAGCGTTGTTGAAAACTGAACCTTGAAATAGGTTTCGTGGATTACATGCAAGATCATCACTCATCATCAAGATAATCTGGGAATCAGGTATGCCCAATCTCTTGACCGTTCTGTACATACTCAAAACGTTGGCCATGTGTCTATAGTTGAACCAGAATCTTGACGTGGACACTAGGACAGCCCAATTGTTTGTGTGATCTGTGCTTCGCTGACGTAGTTCTTGCTCCTGGGAAGCTACCAGAATGAATAGCCCGAGTGAAAGTAGTACCTTCCATACCAGTGAAATCTTCATGTTGTCTGTATTTCCCTTCTCTTGAGTCTCTCTTTTTTTTTAGTGTTGTTCTGTGTGGTTTGTGTGTGTTTTTGTATTTTTTTGCTTTTCGATTAGTTAACTAAACACGGCACAAATCTCTGAATACAAAAGGCAAACCAGAAAGTGGAGGACAATTGCTAAATAATGAACTTGAATGAAACTTTGGATGTGTTTTCCAAAGAGGTGAGTTATGGGTGCAGTCTGCTTTTCATAGCGTCAAGAAACGCTGCTTTAGAGTTATGTGGGCATTTAATTTCTCGGAACCATGACCACTTCCGGCATGGTTATGTGCACTTCCTGTTTGGTTCTGTGCCCTGCTCATTACATTACTATAGATATATTTATCAAAAACAACGTCAAGCCTCTAGCTTTCTTTTTCTCTGATGAATCTAGGCTAGCTGCTCAGTTCATCATGTTAATGTTCCAATTGAGGAAAGCTCTCCGTGGCCCGTGGGGAATAATGGAATATCAGTCACCACTGATCAAAATGCACGAACAAATCATCCATTCGTCGCTTATACATTACTACACAACACAAGCAAAGTTCGAACTAAGGCCATATCAGCTAGAATGTATCAAGAATTGCGTCGCTGAATTGGAAATAGGCGTGAGAAGAATCGCTGTTTCTCTCCCCACTGGTGGTGGTAAGACTGTTATATTTTCAAACCTGATAGATCAGATCAAACCCATCAATTACCATGGCAACAAAACGTTAATATTGGTGCACAGGAAAGAATTAGCGTTTCAAGCCGCTGCAACCTGTAGAAGGTCACATCCTGGCAAGGCGGTTGAGATAGAAATGGAAAGTTATGTTGCGAGTCCCAGTGCCGATATCATTATTGCCTCTACTCAAACTTTGGTGAGAGGAAGAATGGAGAAGTTTGATCCAAAAGACTTCAAGTTGATCATAATTGATGAATGCCATCATGCTGCTGCTGATTCTTACCTGAGGATTCTTGACTACTTTGGTGTCCAAGACTCTTCCTCTGACATTGCTCTGGTTGGATTTTCTGCGACGTTAAGAAGAGAAGATTCGAAATCTTTGGATATCACATTTGATAAAAATGTGTTTCATATGAATCTGGAAGATATGATAAATGATAAGCATTTGAGTGATGCCAAATTCACGACTATCAGAATGGCCGATGCTGATTTAGGAAAAGTTAAAACAAGAATGGGTGACTTTGTTATCAGTGGATTATCAAAGGAGTTCAACACACCACGGAATAATGAGGTTGTCTTGAGAACATTTCTTCACTTCCAGAAGCAATTCAATATCAAGTCAGCGTTACTATTTGGAGTCGACATAGCTCATGTCAATTGTCTCAACGATCTCTTTGATGAGAGAGGAGTAAATTCAAGCTGCGTGACCTCCAAAACTAAGAAGCAAGTGCGAGACAAAGTCGTTCAAAGCTTCAAAGATGGTGAAATTTCAGTTTTGATGAACTGCGGAATCTTTACTGAAGGTACAGACTTACCAAATGTTGACTGCATTCTACTGGTTAGACCTACAAGGTCTCAAACTTTGTTGATTCAGATGATAGGTCGTGGACTGAGACTGCATACAGGAAAAGAGTATTGTCACGTCATTGACTTTGTTGGTATTAATAATGCGAATCTTGTCAGCGTTCCAGTATTGAAGAACCTTCCTCCTGATTTTTCTGTGGATGGTCTTACGCTGTCTCAGTTAGAACAAGTCAAGAAGCAAATTGATGATAATGAGATGAAAGAGAAAGATAAACGGTCAAAAATCTTACTGGATGAACAACGTGCAAAACGGGAATTCGCTAACAGTGTACTTTTCTCCACTGATAACATGATCTCCAATAGTGATATGAATTTCCAATTGACAACATACCAGTCACTCAGTGATTTCATTTCAACAAAAGATGGTCTTAAGTCTGATTATGAGTACATCAGAACTTCCCCATATCCATGGATACCGGGTCCAACTCCAAACGTATGGATTCTTCCCATCGCAGATGGCAAGAGAACAACCCATTTGAGGCTTGAGATTCACCCAAATGGATTGAGTAAAAAGTTTCTTGAACAGGATATAAGTTTTGGAAATATTTACAAGACTCTTGATGATATCAAAAAGCTTGATCTCAAACTATATTCACTCTCACTTTATGTCCAGTCTCGTTACTCTCATAAGTTTTACCACAAAAGATTTGATATTACATTGATATCTCCAATTCTACCGGATATCAGGACATTGGTCACGTCGGATACCAAAAGATTCCTCGATGCTTATCGACCACATCAAAAGACTACGAAATTTGCAGAATGGAGAGCAAGACCAGCAACTGTGAAACAGAGGGACTTTCTATTCAAGTTAATTGATGAATCTTTATCCGAAAGCCATTCCAGTACAGCGATTGCTCAGTTCAAGAAGGAGCTTGGTCGTGAATTATTATCTGGAACGGTAGCAAATTTGATTTCAGTAAGGTTTATTTTCAGAGGAAAACCATTTACAAACGTACTTGAGAAGTTAATGAGGAAGTATAAGTTGATCTATGGTGAAAATTTGAAGAAGCAGACTATCGAGTATTCGAATCAAGTTGCAGATCATCTCTTGGAGACTGAAGTTGTTGATAATCATTCAACAGACCAAAGAATTACTGATCATTAAGCTTAGAGAAAAAATACTGGAACTACAGGTGCACTTATTTCGTTGAGGTCAACCCAATCTATTAGATTCATACATTCTTTTGTATAGACCTAGTCATCTTCAGCTCGAACTTCCAATAGAATCGATGCATTCTTTAACCCAGCATCAGATATAGTCTCATTTATTTTGTTGAATAGGTTATCTCTTTGACTGCTCAACGTGAAGAACTCATTATTCTTCACTTGAGCAAAGTTTCCCTTAATAAATTGATAGATCGACGAAACCTTTTGGTCCGTTCTAAATTTACGTATGGTTCTTTTGCCGTCACCAGAACGAATTTGAATCCTTGTTAAATCACCAATGGTGGGTTCGTCCTCCACTATTGGCTCAATCTGTTTAAGTCTCTCTTCATCAGTTAATTCTTTAGGTATATCTTTTACTTCATAAGGTTTTAAGACCTGGACACTGTCCACATCCTCATCGTCTTTATTCCCCAGTGATTGCTTGATTGCGTATTCCAGCTGTTGCTCTTCAGTCAGTGTTGTTGGATCGACCTTCTTCTTATGTTGGACAATTGGATTTATTGAGCTTTTGCTCAATGAGAATTGGGACAAGAATTCCTCGACTTCATCGAGCCATTCTGATACACCTGGGACTTCAGACCACATCTTCAACCTTTCTCCTGTGATGGGATCTAAGATAGCTATATGTGGGTAGTCCTGAAAACTGTAAAATTGGGTATACTGTTGCCCATTTCTTGAATCCTTCTGATACTGCAAAAAGACAAAGTTTTCTCTAACAAGGCCTTTCACGGAAGGATTTGACCAGAAATCTCTATTCAAAACTTGGCATTGAAAATCTGAGTTATCTTGAATGTTAATGAGAACCCACTTTGAAGAATTTCTGGCTTTGATTTTGGCTGTGTTTAGATCCAACTTTTCGATTATATCAAAAGGGGGACGGAAGAGATTAGCAAGTCTTTCTTCGACAGTTTCACGTCTTTGATGAATCGGTTCGTCATCACTATCATATTCAACAATTCTTCCTTCTTCATCTTCGCTATCACTATGGTTGTAATCAAATTGAGTATCTCCCATTGGCACATCGCCATCTTCATCATCTATATCTAATTGATTGAATGCATCGCCTCTTCGTCTCTCATATATTCTATCAGCTCTGTTGAGTGCTTCTTCTCGCTGTCTTAAGAAGGCATTGAACATACCACCAACACCACCGAAAGATACTGGGAACGTATCTTCGAAATCACCACCAACTAATCTCTCATGGATTGCTTCATCTGGAGCCCTAGATCCGTTATTTTGATACTCGTCATTGTCAGATCTTTCGGCTTGTGGTTGCCCACTTGACTGTGAGTAGTCTTCATGTTGAAGTCTTTCTGCCAAATCAGCATCACTCTCGAAGTTTTCTGGAATAGCAGAAGAAACACTAGGATTTGAATCCAGTTGAGGGGTAACAGAAGGACCATGCTCAAAAAAGAGGGAGATTGCAGTTTCTATATCATTGTTTGACATTTCAAGGAAATGCTCTGCAATTTTAGCGTCATTGGAACCGGTAATTGCTAAGAATGTGTCCACCTGTTCACTCATTCTAATTAATTTATGTGATTTATGTTGGTTTTGGCCACCGAAAGGAATTTCTAAAGAGAGATAGAGAGGGTGTGTGTAGTCGATCTCCCTATAATATAGGATATGATTGTTAAAGGTGTTTAATATCCAAGGTGGTTTCAAAAGTGCAGGCGTATCTGATCACAACACTGATATTTTTCTTATTGTGTGTGTGCTCTTTAATTATCTTTAATTATAGGGCTTTTTCCTGATCAGTGGAATCACTACTAAATTGTGTCATTCTGATATATACGCCAAGCTCCTTTCTCATTTGGCTTGAAACCTCTGCCTATAAATGATATCATCCGCGTAAACCTGCGTCCGCTTTGAAACTCCACAAAAGAAAATCAAAAAGTTTCATTTTTTAAGGAGCTTACTACTTTACTTCAAAACAAATCACAAAAAAGAGAAATCACCAACTGATAGCTATACGGAAGAGATGTTGCGTCATTCAACTCAAAGACTTATCAACTCTACTGCTTTCTTGAGTATCTCCAGAAGAAGCATGAGTACTTCGCTGACTCGCAAGAGCTCACACGATCATCACCATGATGAACCACAAGTTGAAGAGCATTTCAGAGATAATCCTTTATACATTGCAGCTTTTGCTGGTATTGCTGTATCTACAGCCGTGATTTATCTTGATGACCAGTATAAAGAAAAAACAGGTTCCTCTTTTTTTGGACAATTTATTGATCCGGTGACAAGAGAAGAAGTTGCAAAGAATTCCATTGAATATGATGAGTTCATCAAGAAAGATAGGGAGTTCTATGATGCAGCAATGGTTGTTCCCTATAGAGGACCGTTCCGTGAACTGGGCGGTGTTCAAGTCATAAGAAGGGGCTCTCCGTTCAATACTTCCCCAGGATCTCTTGATATTGATTCTATCGCTCCAAGAAGACAAAGAAAAGGTATTTTTGATTAACTTTTACTTTCATGAAGAGACCCTTAGTGTACGCTGCAGACTCTATATCCTTATTTATTATTTATTGCTTATTTATTCATCACCTATTTATTAATATATATATAGCTCACTGGAGTATTAAATACACACATCATAGTAGAGACTGTACTGTCATAATGAACTCCAAAGCTATCGAATTGAAAGCCAGATGGCTATTGATCAAAGACCATTCTTCTTTTGGATAGTGTTCCTATTGATATACTGGACTCTTGACTCATACAGATAAGTTTCAATAACGATGCGACGATAGCTATATTATGAGATGTTTTACTGAAATACCACGACCGTTGTCCGGGTAAAGCTCCAGCCCAACCCTTCAAACCAAAATATTACTTAAACGAGTACTTCAACGTAAGGCCATGAGTTTCTTGTGTTAATACCACACACACACGCACATGGTTTGGATATGAAGAAATGTCCAACGCAGGAGTTCAATTGATGGAGCTATCCAAATAGCACTTACAATTTCTAAAATGTTCTTCCATTAACAAGAGATGCGACTCAGATATCTTTGATCAAAACGAAATAGCCATCTCTGAAATTAGACCATCAAACTCTAATTACAACTGGTTATGATCTCAACTGACGTGCCTCCAACTCCAAGGTTGCAATAGATTCTTTCCCTTTTCAAACCCAAGATCTCGTAGATCAAGAGCTTACTGTCCTAGAAGATGAAGACCTGGAGTTTCCTGAAGGTGGACTTTAGGCATATCTTGCTGTGTTGGGATGTTTAGTGAGACTAGTTCCTGCCTTCGGTGTCTAATCATCTTTGTTGGCGCTATTGAAGTGTATGTCCCTGCTCATCGACTATCTGGTGTTTTATCATCCACTATTTCATGGATCTTCTACATGTACATTTTCTTTGATAGTGCTTATGGGATTTCTTTCTAGTGCTTTTTTCGATAGAAATGGTGCATTTTATCCATTATTGATAGGTCCTGTGTTCTTCTGTGGTGGTATGTTTGCAACGGGTAACGCTACTACCGTGTTTCAATTTATCTTGTCATTTGGTGTTATTACTGGTTTTGGGAATGGGATGTTGATCTCTCCATTGATTGGTGTTGTATCTCACTATTTCAGCAAGAACAGAGCAACTTGTAGTAGCATGGCAACTACTGGTGGGTCCATCGGTGGTATTGTGTTTCCTTTGTTATTGAGGAAGCGGTATCCAGCTGTCGAATTTGCTTGGGCCTTGAGAATATTATCCTTTTTCTGTTTGTTTTGTCTTGTCTTTGCCATGATTTTTGCAAGAGAAAGATTAGAAGCCAAAAATCGACTTCAAATCAGGAATTACAAAGGTTTTATCAAGATATACATTCTTGATATTCTTTAATACAAGGCTTTCATGGAAACAAGATTTCTCTTTCCTTACTTTGGTGTCTGATTGGCAGAATCCTCATTTGTTGTTGCGTCAGTGTATTTCCCATCATATGCCATAAAAAGAGGCTTTCAGCTCTGCCACTTCATACTTATTGATCACTGTGCTCAACACAGCGGGTATCGTAGGCTGTTATATTCTAGGGTATGTCTTGGACAAGTGGTTGGGTAGCTTCAATGTTGTCATTTTACCATTATTGGGGTGTACATTGTGTTCAAAGGTTCTATGGTTACCTTTTGGTTATAGTCTAAATGTTCTTTACACTTAATGGGTTCTTTTCGGGGTCCATCTTGTCTTTGTCACCTGTTTGTGTCGGTCGGTCAGATCTCCAAGACTGAAGAATTTGGGAAAAGGTACAGTACCATGCATGTACATACTTGATTCACTAACCCATGTTGGCAACAATCCCGATGCTATTATTGATGATGCGGAGATCCATAACTACAATAACTTATACACACCCATGCTATCTCTCGGAGGGTGCATCTGCTACTTCATCTCCAGAACTACTTCAGTTGGGTTCAGGCTATGCAAGTTCTAATGTATATTTATAAATAGACGGAACTAAAAGTCTAGTCAATTTAAAATGATGAACTCGCTAGGTCTCGACTTTTTGGTTTGTCCTAAAGATAGACCCGCCGGAAAACCTGCAGAATAACGGTCAACGGCTGGAAACAATGAGCGATCGATGACCAGAACACTTGCCTTTTCAACTAAATGGACGCGGATGAATACCAATGGATCGTACTTTATTTATATCAATATGTAGCTCTTATTATCCTGATGACAAATATCTACTTTTCAACGAAGCAAGTTTCCTTCAACCTGAGATAATCACTTTGTGTAAACCCAACTGCATTCATGCACGCCCGAAGAAAATTCTAGTGCGGCGGATTTCTGGGTCCAGCCAATGTTTTTATGGCCATTTTCATGTCTCAAAGGAAAAGATCAGAAGTCACATATAAAGGACGTCAAATCTCAATTCCCAACTCAAATGAACTCGTATTCTTTTCACTCTTCAGTAAATCAATAGTTCAAATCTTCTGGTAATCGTCCATCTCCTTTTTTGCACAGCCAACAATTAAATGCAAGCAGCTGAAGGGCCTCTCTCTAGCACTACTCCAACCCGTCCTGAGTATATCACACAAGATTCTTCACAGACACTAGTTAATAGAGAGGATGATGTCCTTACGACTACCTTATCACAGCCAGCTGAGCAAGAGCTGAATGATTTCCTCACTCGCCATAAGGATGATCGATTTGTTGATGATAATGAGTCTCAAATAACATTTACCGATTCACAAGAGAAATTCAAAGGATTTGACCTTGATGATGATTTGGATTTCCCTGAAGGTGGGAAGGAAGCATACCTGGTTGTTTTTGGTTCCTTTATGGGATTGATTGCATGTTTCGGTATAATGAACATCATTGGTGCCATCGAGTCCTATGTTGAAGAACACCAGTTGAAACATTATACCGACTCTTCAATTGGTTGGGTTTTTTCTATTCATTCATTCTTGACTTATACTTTTTGTATCTTTTCTGGAACATATTTCGATAGAAATGGTACAAAGACTATGTTGATCACTGGTACAATCATGGTTTGTTCCGGTTTGGTTGCCACCGCTTCTTGTCAAGAATTATGGCAATTCATTTTGGCCTTCAGTATCTTGACCAGTATCGGGAACGGTTTGTTGATGTCTCCACTGGTATCAGTCGTTGCACATTACTTCAAGAAGAAAAGAGGGTTGTTTTCTTCTTTGGCAACTGTTGGTGGTAGTCTTGGTGGTGTTGTTTTCCCGATCATGTTGAGATCTTTATATGTTAAAATTGGATTCACTTGGAGTATCAGAATCCTGGCACTGATCTGTGGATTCTGTTTATCATTTGCAATTGCATTGGCAAAGGAAAGATTACATTCTTTGAAGCTGAAAGATGAAGGTCAAATAAAAATCACATTTGGTGATAAATTCAAAGTGTATTTATCATCTTTGGACTTAAGGGCTTTAAAAGATATGAAATTCTTATTCTGCATCTTGGGTTCGTTGTTTGCTGAGATCTCAACAGTGTCTTGCTCAACTTATTTTGCATCATACTCAATTTCAAAGGGCTATACAATCACAGACTCTTATCTGTTGATCACTTTAGTCAATCTTGGAACCATCCCAGGAAGGATTGTCAGTGGTATTTTGTCTGATATAATTGGTAGATTCAACGTGATGATCATCACTGTCTTATTGACAGGTATAGTCAACTTGACAATATGGTTACCCTTTGGTTATAGCTTGAAAGTGTTATATGCTTATGCCATAATCTATGGTGTGTGTTCAGGTTCAATCTTCTCATTATTACCTGTGTGCTGTGGTCAAATCTCAAGAACTGATCAATTCGGCAAAAGATATAGTACCATGTACTTCATGATTGCATTTGGTGTCCTTGGTGGGATTCCAATTGGTGGTGCAATCATCAGTGACTCGAGTTACAATTGGTTTATCGTCTTTACTGCCATCACTGCTGCTTTGAGTTCTGTCTTCTTTATGATTTCAAAGTACTACTGTGTTGGATCTAGAGTCTTTGTGAAATTCTGATCCACCTGAAAGATGAGATGTATATAATTAAAGTGCTCGCACTAATAGTTTTATTGTACGATTGATTCTAGAATTGACAGTTGTGAGAGAACAAAGGAATCTGTTAGAGAACAAGGGAATCTGCATTAACAGTCCACAAATATAAATTTATAAAAATTAAAACTCAGAGAGTGTAGACGTGGTTTCACACACATACTTACCCACAGTCAATATCCAACACCAGGTTCTATGGCTATCATCATGCTTCCAACGACTCACCAATCAGTGAACTTGATCAAACAACAGACCTGGAAAATGCTTACCTCTCAGTGTAAAGCTTACGTAACCTCATTTTTTGTTTTGCCACATTAGTAAAAGCACAAGGAAGCTAGCCTGATGATTATCAAGATCGCACGTATCAGGATTCAACAACGAAGAAGATTATCAAGCTATGAGTGAATACGAAGAAGACGAAAATCAGATATTCAGCAGGCCTGGGATTTCAAACAGCACGATTCGGAGTATTGTGTTCACACCAAATCTCGTTTCGTTACAGAAGGCAGGCATAGAAAAGACAAACGTACGGTATAAGTTCATTGGGGAAGGATTGTTGAACAGCGTTGCTTCCAGATTAATATACCTATCCAGTGATAGTTACAATGAAGCGGAGCTAAACAATATCAAAGAATTTGTGTTGGCATCTAAGAATCTGGTGAAGATATGCGATAGTTACGTTGATGGGCTTGAGGAGGAATTTTTGGATGAGATTGATGATACGAATAGGGAAAGGATAGCAATAGATCTATTCAAAGCTTACATTGGTGGTGTCTACGTTGATAACTCATATAATGAATCTGAGGTGTTCAAATGGCTGAAGAGGATAATCAATCCAAAAATTGAGGAAGCAAAAAGGAATGTCATGATAAAGAATCTCAGATCAAATTTCGCTGAGGGATCAAGTAATACCAATACCGAGGAGTTGATGAAAAGTGCCAAAAATGACCTGTATCAACTTTTGTTTAAAGGAGGCTATAAAATTGAATATATAGTGATCAGCAAAATTGGTCCTATTGAACGACCAATATTTGAAATGGGCTGTTTAGTCAATGATAAGTTAGTTTCAAGAGGAAGTGGTCCTAATAAGAAAACGGCATCTGGTCAAGCTGCTTTCAACCTCTTGTCCGAATTGGGATTATTGAACAAACTGGTTGCTTCTGAACAGTTGATTCAAGAGAGAGTTGATGCACTGCTGGAAGATTCCATGGTTTATATAACTGAGTGAGTGTGAATAAACTTGCCACCAATGTTGAATTATATGTGGAGCTGTTATAATGTGATGTTCATCTCCTCCATGATGTCTTTGAGTCGTAGTTGACGCTGCTCTGCAATCATCCCAATCAACTGCATTGCAAGATCTTTCAATTCGTTGTATTCTTTCAATTGTTTGATGTGGTTGTTGACAATCGATGTGAATTCATTCTCACTTGTGATTGATGGCACAATCTCTTTCAATTGGAGCAACGTTTCGGTAATTTCAAATTGCAAATCATCCAGCGTCTGCTGTTTAGTGATAAGACGTTCTTGAATCTGACCTGAGCTTGGACGATGGTACATTGCTTGGTATTCAATTTGAGTGGTGTTACAACTTACGCGTCGTACTCTTTGTCCTATGAAGAATGAATGACCTACAGTTGAATTTTTAAAAAAAAAAAAAGAATTTTTGCGGAAAAACAAACATTGTATAAAAAACATCAAGCTTCAGAAACGAATATTACTTCAATTTTATTATAATCTTGTTTTATTCATGATTAGCATGGAAAATTTATTCATCATTAGCAAAACATTTTCTAAACTAAACTTTGTCAAACGAATAAAATGAGCTAAAATTTATTAGTAAAATTGATCACCCTTGAGTCTAAAAATATCAATAAAAAATCTCTTGAAAGAAAAGAAAGTTGAATTGAGGATAAAGTAAACTCCAAATGGAAACAATAAAATCAGAATTTTCAGTGTTTGGCTAAATCGAATCACTCATGCAACGAATCAGTTTGGGGCGACAATTTGTCATCAGTAGAGTTTCTCATTTGGTTTTGAATGTCAACTTCATTTCCAAATCCAGCATTTTTTTTCTAAAAACAGCTTCATTGATATTAAACAGTGAAAATGACACATACCAAATCGTACTCGACTTGCTTATTTTATCAGAAGTCAACTAGAAACAATCATTAAATCGCATCAGCATCAAAATCAATCGGAAAATTGAACTTGACTACTTAATGGACTAATTAATTATTCCTGGCTGTTTCTTTGTTTTGTAAAAGGGGGAAAAAATTTTCGGAAATTCTTATATATCTGGTGGTGTATGGATGTTAAGAGTGTGGTGTAAGGATGTTACGTAAACTGTTTTCACTTTATCAAAATCAAATAATCAATTTTGTAGGGCAAGCTAACAATTTGTAACTACTAATAGGAGACGAATACAGGGTTAGATCATGATTAAGGTAGAGATAAATAACTCCAAATTCACAGCTAAGCATCTCAAACAACTTGCGAACAAAACCTCGGCTTATCAATCTCCTTTAGCTGTTATTTCTCATATTGACGCAAATGCCTTCTTTGCTCAAGTAGAACAGATTAGATTAGGATTGTCGGTTGAAGACCCAGTTGTATGTGTCCAGTGGAACAGTTTGATCGCTGTTTCTTATGCTGCTAGGGAGCATGGGATAAGCCGAATGGACTCGGTGGGAAGTGCTCGGTTGAAATGTCCCAACTTAAAACCTGTTCATACTGCTGTTTTCAAGAAAGGTGAAAACTACTGGAGATATCATGATGATGATGAGGCATTCCCTGATCCAATTGATCATAAAGTCAGTCTGGATCCGTATAGAAGAGAAAGTCGAAAGATTTTGAAGATCATAAAGTCTAGATTCGATCTCGTTGAGAAGGCAAGTGTTGATGAGTGCTTCATTGATATGGGAAGATCCGTAATCAGCAAACTTCTAGAACTCAAGCCTGAGCTTCAGGATATTCTAGCTGGATTGCAACTTGATGATAAACTTCCCGATTTGAGAGATTTGAGCTTGCCAGTTAAAGGATTTTTGGTTGATGAGGAAGATCTTGTTATAAAGGACTATGATGATCTCTTCATTGTCATGGGATCAAGCATAATGGATGATATGAGAACAGAAATTTACGAAAACCTAGGTTATACAACCTCATGTGGAATTTCAAGAGTTAAAATAATCGCAAAACTTGCTTCTGGGTTCAAGAAACCAAATAACCAAACTATTGTAAGGAACTCAAAAATTGAGCAATTCTTGAAAAACTTTGACATTACTGACTTTTGGTCTATGGGAGGTAAAACTGGTGAATACATCAAGATCAAACTACCGTCTAGTGATGAAACAATCGAATCTATAAGGAAATATGAGCTATCAGAGCTGACAGCAATCCTTGAAGATCCCCAGTTATCTCTCAAGTTGTATCAGATGATCAGAGGTGAGTATCAACAACCCCTTAGTGAAAGAATTGTTTTGAAGTCTATGAATTCCAACAAGAACCTCCGCGGTACCTCAGGAAAGACTCATGAAGATGCTATACAATGGATCAGGGTGTTTGCAGCTGATTTGAAACAAAGAGTAATAGAATTGAATGATGAGAACTCGCAATTAACCAGGGCCAAAACAATATCGATTCATTTCAGAAATTTTGCCTCAACCAATATGGCTACAAAATCTAAGCAGAGCTCGTTGCCTTTTGTTTCTGTCGATGAACTTGAGGAGACTCTATACAAGTATGGTGTGAACTTATTGAAGATTTTAGAAACCCAATATGATCATTTTTATCCATTGACAAATTTGAACATGACCATAAACAACTTTGAGTTCCTAGACAACGATGATCAGAATATTCTGCATTTCACCAAAAAAGGTGATGTCAATGATGTTTTCAAAGATATATCAACAAATAAAGACGTTAAGGACAAGGGCGTTGTCAAAGGTGATTATGTCTACAATGATGATGATACAATCAAGTGTCTAAAGTGCAATGAAGTCATAGAAGATACAACAGAGCATACAGACTATCATTATGCTTTGAAACTAATGAAGGAAATCAATGGATCTGGAAGTGTTGCTGAATTGACCAATAAGAATCAAACCACAGCAAGACAATTCGTTAGATCTTCTATTCCATCTAAAGTGACAAAACCAATACTCAGGAAGAACACTAAGTCCAAATCAAAGGTTGATAAAAATCAATCTAAGCTTCCATTTTGATACAGGAAAAACACCCATATAAACATTGTCATACCCATGTATTTATTAAATATTTATTCAAAATAAGCACAGAAACTATGATACCTAAGACATGTAGTGTAAACCAAACACAAAACTCCATAAACCAAGCCAAAATACAAAACCGAGATAAGCAAGTATCCCCTAAACAATAAACAGCACAAAACACCAAACCCCCCAATAAATTAAAATCATAGTTCTATCTGAAAGCACAGAAGACATGAACAGTTATCATTTTTTAGCATTCCTATTATTTAACTTCTTTTTAGCAAGCTCAGCAGCCAGCTTCTGTGTTTTATTCAAAGAAGATTTATTTGCGGTCAACAAGAGATCTGAAGCAATAATAAAGATGGGACATAATACCCAAACACTAGAAGTTTTCATGATTTTCTGAGCTTGTATACCAACACTAGTAGCAATATAATATCAGAACCGTGATCACTTCAAAAACAGCGACCAAGCAGGAGTAACAACGAAGCTTCGAAACAAATCAGAATCAAAAAGCAAATTTTTCTAGTTTGCTCTCGCTTCGCTGCTGCTGAGGAAATTATACAAATAAAAATTTCGCGGAGATTCCAGGAACGGCTAAATCAAGTGAGACTCCACGGTTGAATGAACCCTCTTTCCGGATTTGGCTATTTCCTAATTTAGATATTTATTACGCGTTTTCCCTTTTCCTCGGGCAAATAACAAGAACAACAAAAAAGTAAACAAACAAGAACCAGTTCTCGATATTAACTTACTGAGAAACGAGCTGGTCAGGATGGTGCTAGATACGGTCATTCAAAGATCCGAGCTGTATTCTTTCAAAGATACACTACACTGGGCTGCAGATGGGTCACTCGCTATTAACACAACCAGCCTATTGACAATTCTAAATCCTAAATATAACAAGAATGAATCAGTCAAATTTTCTAATGATTTGTTCGAAATCAACAAAATCGATGTGGAGAAGACCTTCCCATCCAACAAGTTCTTTCTTAGTGAGGTTGAGGATGAAAGAACATCCAATTTACATTCTGCTGTTGACACTGCAGTGGTTAAGCTAGGTTGGTCCCCTCTCATTGATCAATCTTGTATATTGACTTTGTTGACAAATCATCACAGTCTGTTGCTGTTCAAGAATAATGAGCTATGGAAAGACGCCACAACTACAAAGACTTTCTCAGAGCAGGCAAAGCTTGATCAACACATCGTTCATAGTTTTGATTGGTTGAAGTTGGGTGAGGATTTATACTTGCTGACAGGGCTGGCCTCTGGTCAGATTAGGTACTTCAAAGTTACAAATGATGATCTCGTTGAGGAAACAATAATAAAAGTCGCTGACTCTCCAATTGTCAAAATAAAGGTGTTTGGAAAATCGATAATTGCTGTTTCAAGTGCCAACGAAATATATCACATTTTGAAAGATCAGTCTTTGAAGAAAATTATTCCAGAGCAAAGGTTTTTGATTTACGATTTCTGGCTTAATGATTCCGTCCTTTACCACTCCCAAGTTAACAGGGTTATCAAAACTCACTTGCAATCTCTAAAGTCACAAGAAATTATTACAAAATTATATGAGTCATCAACAATAGTACCCGTATCAGTTAATTCTTTCTTAGTGATAACTGACAACAAGTCGATTAAGATTTCTATCCCTTCATTCCAAGTCGAGATTGATGATATAGTCGAACCAGTGCTCACAAAGAAATTGAATAAGTGGAACTCAAAGTACAATGACTTCAACACCAAAAACTTTAAATTGAAGAAGTTTGGCTATGATCTCAACTTTGATGGTAAGGTCTTAGCAGTTATCTATGAGATTGTGAATGTTGATGGCTTTAGATATCAAATTGCATCTGAAAATCTGTTCAAGATAGCCTATATCCCAGTAAGCAACAACTTCAAATATGAAAGGGGATCTTCAATGGCAATCTATCAAGAATATAAGATGACTGGGCTGTTGAACTTCAATACGGAGAATCAGGATGACAATATCATTGATTCAAGAAGTATCTCAGATGTTCCATTTGATGAATACCTGGCAACTCATCTCCTTAGAGATCCGCAGCTCTTAAAATACTCAATTCAGAACCTAATAACAAGAGATCAGAATGATTTTATAAGAAAGAGATATGCAGAGTTGGTGCTACAATATATCAAAAGTGAAAATTTGGTGATTCTTAATGAGATTGATCAATTTGTTCTTAATACCCTGAAGTTGATCACAAATGAGGCAAGTAAATCAGAGTTAGGGGTGCTTGAATTCAAAGCGGCTGGATTCTCAGAATTTTTTGATTTCAGTGATAACGGTGATTTAGGTGTGATAACTTCAACCCAAAACCATGTTTGGCCAAGATGCAGCTTAACTTTCTTACCAATAATGTCCCCGTTTGTTAAGATTGATCCCGTAACTGAGACGAGAATCCTTGATATAGAGAGAGATGAGCTGAATGATTACGGTGTTTTAACAAAGTCGATTCTCAGTCTGAATAAGATATCAATATATAGTGGCACACATTTCAAAACAAAATAGGTCTAGACTATTGAGGATGTCCTGGAGATCTTTGGTTTTAATAAACCTCTGCATCTGGATCTTTGTGTCAGCAATGAGAATAGGAAAGTTGAGATCAAGATTTCAGTGTTTATTTGATTATAATCGAACCAGATGTTATATCCAGTCTCATTGTTCTCATCAAACTCATTGACAAAGGCGACTCTTTTATGGATATGAACCGGAGCATCCTGTTTCCCAAAAACTCTGTTCTCCTTGGTGATGATTTCAAAATGGTTTAATCCTACCCATCTCAAAACAACTGCTGTTCCAAATGAATAGTCTGACCTGATCATAGACCCAAGTACTAGCTCTTGAAGCGAAGTGAAGAAGCTTGAATCGTATTTCAAAAGTGATGGAGTTGTACCCAATGGAGAGTGTCCAAAGTTTGGGCTGTTTAGATTCAAGACAATGAATTTTTCTCTGAAACTATTCTTGATTGTTGATAGAATTTTTTTGTTATTCACTGAACTGTTACAGTTTTGAATATGCCATCTGTTCCCTGCCTTTGTAATATTATAGATCTTTTTCTTACTAGTTGTCCAAACTGAAGCACATCCGGAGCTGTCTATTTGAAATATCAACCTGTTGGCTTCATCTGCCAAAGGATAGATCTGATTGAATTCTAACTTTCTCTGAAATAGCACTCTTCTCAGTCTTGCAACTAATGCCAGTACGATAGTTCCCCAGAACACAACAGCGAATCCTACCGTGATGAATTGACCGATATTATCCATGTGATCCGGTGTAGGCAGTTGAGACCTCCCAGCTCTGCCAAAGCCTGTGGATCAAAAAGAGACCATCAAAATTGGACAAATAGAAAATGATCAGCAATTTGTAATAAAAAAAAATTGACACAAAAAAGAGCCAAAAGAGGTCTCACCGCTGTTCTTAATCAGGAAATAAGCGCGGCGAGACGCCAAATCATGATCTTCAGCATAAATAAATACGCCAAATTTTTCAGTGGTAGAAAACTCTTTAATCTATCTCCCAGTTGTTGCAAAGGTACCAGAATGGACAGATGACAGAGTCCAAAAAGAACCCGTACAATCACCCGTACACCCCATACCCAATTCAGATACAGTTCATGAATGCAATTGATGAACTCCTGACGAAAAACTACAAGATCGGGATATTTGAGAGTCCAACTGGGACAGGAAAAACGCTCTCTTTGATATGTTCAGCTATGACTTGGTTGAGGGCACAGAAGAAGAATGATTCTGCTGAATCTAGTAAACTTGATGATGATGAAGATGATGATGAACCTGATTGGATTAAGGAATCTTACGCTAACATGGTTCAATCAGAAAAGGACAAAGATGGTGAACTATATGAAAAACATCTTGAGGAGGTTGCCCAGAATGCAAAACACTTGATCAGCAAACTCAAAGAGAAAAATAGAAGGAAGCGTTTCAAGAAGATTACAGTTGAGGTGGCTAATAGTCAAGTGGATGACCAGTTCATTCCCGATGATTATCATTCAGATGATGAGGCCAGTCAATCCAAATCAACAAAAATAAACCTTGAAGAGAGAAATGAATTACTAAATTCTGAGATACAAGACTTGATGAAAAAGATTGATAAAAGAGATCAGGATTCTTCTGTTGTAAATGATGCAAAAATGCAAATTTTTTTTGCTTCAAGAACTCATTCACAACTAAATCAATTCTCATCACAGCTAAGGCTTCCTAGTTTTCCCTCAAGTTTCTCTAATATTAGTGAACATCTGAAATACCTACCGGTTGGATCAAGAAAACAACTCTGTATTCACGAAACAGTATCAAAGATTAAAGACACAACACTGATGAACGAAGCTTGTCTGGATCTACAGAAGAGTGACACCAAGGTTAAATGTCAGTTCTACCCAAGCAAAAGATCTGAAGACCTTCAGGAACGTTCCGTTGAATTTAGAGATTATGTTTTTTCAAGTATTCATGATATTGAAGAACTACCACCCATTGGTGAACATTTGGGAGTCTGTCCATATTACTCAATTAGAAAAGCAGTGCCTGTATCAGAAGTTATCACTTTGCCTTATCAGTTGTTACTTCAAAAATCGTCCAGAGAAGCTCTTGGTGTGTCAATAAAGAACTCAATCATAATCATTGATGAGGCTCATAACCTATTGGATACCATCACATCCATACATTCTGTTAGCGTTGGTGTTGATGATTTTGAAAGATGCAAAGAGTCATTGAAAAAATACCTATCTAAGTTCTCTAGGAAGATGAATGGTGGTAACAGAATCCATCTCATGAAGCTAGTGAAGATCATTGATCTTATCCTGAAATATGTTTCAAGAATGACAAAGATTTTACCAGGTAAACCTATCAACGTCCATGATATATTCTATGGTACAACTGGTGACTTGTTGAATATTCACAGATTAGAAAAATATTTGACGGTTTCAAAAATCGCATTCAAGATTGAATCATATATGGAGAAATCAGCTCTCGAAGATCTACAGCAACATAAAGTATCTAAAACGCCTACGCTCTTCAAAGTGGTTGAGTTCTTGAAATCGATGTCAAGTCCGTCAAAGGAGGGAAAATTCTTTTTTGATGTGAAAGATACCAAACCTTATCTGACTTACATGCTATTGGACCCATCTCAAGTATTTAAGGATATTGTGGAAGAGTCCAAGTGTGTAATCTTGGCAGGTGGTACTATGGAACCAACCAGTGACTATACAGATTATCTTTTTCCATATGTTGATGCAAAAGACATTAAGAAGTTTGCGTGTGGTCACATTATTCCTAGGGAGAATCTGAATGTGTTCATCGTTCCTGATGGTGAAACAAAGTCTTTTGAGTTCTCTTTTGATAAGCGTAATGATGCAGTTATGATCAATGAGCTGGGTAAAGTTATTCTAAGATTAATCTCAAAGATACCCCATGGTGTAGTAATCTTTTTACCAAGTTACAAATACCTGTCACAGATTGTCGAGAACTGGAAAATGTCAAGTTTATGGGATTCAATCAACAAAATCAAGAAAGTCTTCAGTGAATCCTCAACTACAGATGTCTTATCCGATTATTCCAACAAGATAAGTTTGGGAGACGGTGCTCTGTTGCTTTCGGTTGTTGGAGGACGGCTTTCGGAGGGCATTAATTTCTCTGATGATTTGGCGCGAGCTGTAATAGTCATTGGACTTCCTTTTCCAAATGCCTTCTCTGGTGAGATTATCTCGAAGAAAAAGTATATTGAAGACCAAGTCATGCAGAAGACAAAAGACAGACAACTGGCTCAAGAAGCCACAAGAACATTCTATGAAAATCTATGTATGAAGGCAGTGAACCAAAGTGTCGGAAGATCCATTAGACACATCAATGATTACTCAACCATATATTTGATTGATAGAAGATACAGCACCGAAAAAATAAAATCAAAGCTAAGTCAGTGGATTCAGCAAAGATTGATCAAGACTAATAGCATGGATGATATAGTCAATGAGACTGATCATTTCTTCTCATCCAAGACCAAATAACTGGTACCATCAAGACTCAATGAACTATTAATTACAGGCAAAGGGTAATACTGTAGTAGCTAAAACTGAAGTCCCATGCGAGAAAACTTGGTGGTGATCCGGGTAAGAGTTCCCGCGAACAGCGAAAAAAAAAATGTAAACAAACCAAATTTTGAGTTGAGCTTCACCAAAAGTGGAAGTTGAAACTATCATAGATCCTCTGAGAGGTCATCACGAGAATGACAACTGATACTGAGACTCCTGTGTCTGCATCCTCGTTTTCCGCTGGAAGAAAGCTCTTGAATGAATTGGTCGAAGGTTCTACTTCTCTCCCTGCCAAAAATTCTGATTTGGGTTCAATTAGACTAGGTATCAATGAAGTTAGAAAAAGAGCCTTAAGACTACGCAAAAACAAAGCAGAGCCAGGTGACACTAATGATAACCTAACTAAGGCCCACTACTTACTTGCTGGTAAAATATCAATTGAAACGGTTGACTCTGAAATCAAATCGTTGGAGAAAAACAAAGCAATCGAAGGTAGATCAAAAACTCGAACTCAAACCACTGATTTGGATAGCTATTTGAGATCCAAGAAGGAGGAAAACATTCTATCTGCCATTGAACAGTCATTGAGCTCTGCTGCCAAAGACTTTGATCTTTTTGTTAGCCAGAACATCTCGTTGGATTGGAAACAACGTAGAGAGGAGATTAGGGAAGCCTTTGGTATTGTTTTGAGTAAACCTGCAGATAAAAAGCAAAAGGTGGCTCAAGATAGATCAATCACTTGGGGAAAGTCTTTCAGATTATTGGATGACACTACCTCTAAGTTGAATGTTAATGAAAACCACATACTTCGTGGTAAATTTGAGCGCTATGCCAAGAACATTAATAGGTTGAACAATTACAGACAGGCACTCGTCACCAATACGGTCCCTGAAGAGGAAAATTTCGATCTTTCTAAAGAATTCATTGATATTTACAAAGCTGGATCAGACTCAAAATCAAGACAGTTCTACGAAAGTTGGCAAATAATTTCCCAGTTGAAGTCAACCCCACTTCCACACATTGACCAGCCTACATTCAATAACAGAGCCATAAAGAATGCTAAAACATACTTGGAACTTCAGTTCTTCGAATATGTTGATAATATCTACAAAACGAAGGTTGTTGATAAAGGACTACCTACAATAGTGAACAAAGTCAAAAGCTTCATTGAATATCAAAAAGTGAATGCAAGTGGTAACCTGTTGATAGTCAATGGTACTCCAATATGGGCTTTGATTTTCTATTTGTTGAGAGCTGGTTGCGAAGAGGAAGCATTGAATTTGGTTATTGAAAATCAATCTGTTTTCAAGAAAGTTGAACAGTCATTCGTTCCATATTTCAAAGCTTATGTACAGTCTCAAGATAAGAGACTACCTCAAGCGTTGGTGACTAAAATCCAAAACGAGTTCAACCACTACATCAAAAGATCTGTTGATGGTGACCCATATAGATATGCCGTCTACAAAATCTTGGGAAGATGTCAATTATCCAGAAGAAACATCTCAAACATTGCTACAACCATTGAAGATTGGATCTGGATGCATCTAATGTTGGTTAAGGATGACTTACCTTCAGATTTGGCTCCATCACATGAAAGCTATACGCTGGCCGATTTCCAGCAGGTTATTCTGTCGTATGGATCCTCGAAATTCTCTACAAATTATTTACAGGTTTTGCTATTAAGTGGATTGTATGATGAAGCATCTAGATACAGTTCTGAGATCAGTGAAATAGACGGCGTTCATTTGACTATTGGTTTATCATATTACAAATTGTTGCAAAATTCAAGCTCCCCAGCCGAAAGTGGTGCCAAATTTAGTAAATTACTGGGTTCTTATATCAAGAGTTTCAAGTTCTCTGATCCTAGGATTGCTGTTGAATATTTGATATTGATTTGTCTATTCGATACCCAAATTGAAACCTCACATGAAGCTTTGAGGGAATTGATCCTAGAAACTAGAGAATTTGGTATCTTGTTAGGAAAAGTCAATCCTTCAGGTGTCAGAATTCCTGGTAAGATTGAACAAAGGAAATCACTAATCTCTTTAGAGAATGACTTCTTGAGAAAAGTCACGGAACAAGCTGCCATTACCGCTGATAAAGAAGGTAGAGCCTATGATGGCTTGTTACTGTATCAATTGGCTGAAGAATACGAAGTTGTTATCTCAATCATCAACAGATTGCTTGGTGAGTTCTTGAGTAACACTGAATTAGATCAGCCTCTACTTGATGGGAATGAAGAAACAAATCCTATATTGATTGCCGAGAATTTCTTAAGTGTCTACCAGGCAGTGTCAGCAAAGAGCAAGACCATTTGTAAAAATTTGTTGAGCATTGCAAACATCAGACAATTGTTCCTTGAAGAGGAATGGGATCAAGTCTTGAAAGAGATCGAGATTTTGGACTTATTACCAACCAGTCCACATGCAACCTTGAGTACCATCAGATTGAAGGCAGAGGAATTAACCTATTTAGATGAGAATCTATTGAGAAATATTCCAAATCTGTTGATTGTCACCATGACAGCGGTCACTGAAAGCAAAGAACAGATAACCAATAGTGCATTGAACAGTTCAATAAAAGAAGAGAAGAACAAAGAATTGAAACTCATTGCAAAGAACTGTGTTGTTTTTGCGGGTATGGTCCAATACAAGATGCCTAGGGAGACCTTTAGTTTATTGATTGGTCTTGAAGCATTACTATGATTAACTTTTTGATGAGTTGTATAGGACGATGTGAAGTTGAAGCTAAAATAAATAATTTGTACCATGAGTTATATGTAGGATAGTTTTCAATTTGATTTACTAACACAATTGTTAGTATGCTCGTGTTTATGGCCCTTATGCCCGTGTTTCTTTGTGTAGTCAGGTTGCACTTCGTATGAGTTTGGACTTGGCAGTTTCTTCAAGTCTTTCTTCTTCTTGGATTTTCTGGCAGCATTTCCATTGTTATCACCCTCACCCTCACTTTCACTTGAAGACGATGAGGAGGATGAGGAAGACGATGATGAACCGCAACTGCATTCATCATCAGATTCATCGAAACTCTTCTGTGGGTGGAAAATGCAACAAACTAGAAGTTATGTTAGCAATTGAACAAACTTGAAGTGAATTTTGCAGGTTATACATACCTTTGGACTTCTTCTTATTCATGAATTCATTATCAACAGTCCCGTCCTCCCATCTGACTCTTGGTTTTCTGTCTTTTTTTGCGTGAGCTTGTTGATGTTCCAGTGGTTCCGGGGAAGCAGATCCTCGAAGATGTAGTGTGGGAGTCAAGCTCCCTATCTGGACCGTGGTCGTTGCGGATGCTGAAGCATTGTTGTCCTGTGACATGATGTTGATACTATAATTTGATCGGACCTTCAAAACGGGCACCTTTTCTTTGATTACTTATGTGGTTGGTGAACCTGCTTGCTGCTAAGAAATCAAAGAAGGAAAAATCCAGAGTTTTTTTATCTACATCCAAACACCAGTATCTTCGATTTAAATTTGGTAGATTATATTGTGAGTGTTTTGAATATTGATGTGTGCGTATAATCATGATTCATCATAGTAAAAGCTTTAACTACTGTCAAGTACTCTGAAATATACAGGCGACGACGTCGTTATAAAAGTAGTATGTATAGTACACTAGTATTCTATTAGAATAACTGGGAAGCTGAAACATCCCAACACCTCGCTATTCCTCAATTAAATATTCAAACTTTACGAATATTACTTGATATACGCATTATGTCGACGACGTCCTACGATTGTTGTTGACTACATACAGTTGAGAATTTGTATATAATAGTAAAAATTTTGCTCAGATAATAATAATATTCACTTTGAAATCAAACGATGATCTAGCGTACTACTAGTGCTCTTTAATTAATATTGATCGTACAATTGCTCATTAACGTCAGATATTCAATATTATAATTACTACTCAGGACCAATATTGGTCCTGCTGCTGCAGCACCATTTTCTCTATATATATCAGTAGGTTATCACTTATATTAAAGTACAGGCTAATTGGTTGATTACAGTACTTTTTAGTGAATTGTGATATTCATAGCCATTCAACAATATTAAAAAAACTACATGTATTGTCATAATTATTCGAAATATTTATTGATCCCGCAATATTTAATGTTGATCAGACCCCAGATATTATTCACCAGTTGAATCCGATGATCATTATTAGTATATAAGCATGCAGATCTATTGTTTGGACGCAGGCAGTATTAACGGTAGACGAGTACATCTCGGTATATTTATCACTTAACGAGCTCCAGAACAACAAATGTACAACAAATGCCCTGGTGTTCTGGAGCTGTGAATAAACTAGAAGGACTTGAGTGGTACCAGGTGCGCTACCACTTCCCGAACGAGTCATCTCATTCACCAATATCTCGGGATGACTTCTTTGGGCCGCTACTTGGTGCGAACATGCGGCCATCGCGTGGATCTTCCGCCGCACGAAGATTGAAGATAATGGTGAAAAATATTTTTGATATCGAGTTTCTGGCACTAGATCTTAATGAAAGAGTTCTCAGTTGCAATTGAAGTAAAGTTATGACCGAAGAGACTGTTTTTGTTGGGATCGATGATTCCATTCAGCCAGACAAGTACAGAGTCGCAAAAGATCTAGCTGCTGGAACTTTCAGTGGGTTTGTCCAGGTTTTAGTTGGTCAGCCATTCGATACTACAAAAGTACGGTTAGCTTCTGATACCACAGGAAAGTATAGTGGTGCTTTGGATGTCATCAAGAAATTGATTGCTGAAGATGGTCCTCGTGCCTTTTATAAAGGTACTTTGACCCCTTTGATTGGGGTTGGTGCTTGTGTTTCCATTCAGTTTGGTGTCAATGAATACATGAAGCGGGTTGTCTTCAACAATGAAAAACACCTGAGCAGTGCTCAATATTTTATCTCTGGGTCAGTGTCTGGATTTGCCAACTCTTTCCTTGCTTCACCAATTGAACTGATTCGTTCTCGTCTACAAGCGCAGACAACCACTGATAAAGCTAAGAGACTTGGTCCTTCTGACGTTATCAAGGAAATTTATAAAAAGGGAGGATCTGCTGGTTTGATGAGAGGTTTTATACCCACCGCACTTCGTGAGGCCAATGGTATGGGTATATACTTTTTGACTTACGAATATCTGATCAAAAAGGACTCTATTGATAACCAACTTGAAAGATCACAAATTCCAGGGCATAGATTATGTTTGTATGGTGCTGCTTCTGGGATTTCATTATGGCTTGCAGTTTATCCAATTGATTTCATCAAATCCCGCTTACAAACAGATAGTTTGGATAAACCCAAATACAAAAATATGAGAGACGTTGCTCGACAAGTTTGGAAAGCTGACGGTCCAAAAGGTTTCTTCAGAGGGTTTACTCCAACTATTTTGAGAGCTGCTCCTGCTAATGCTGCTACATTCTATGCTTTTGAAATAGCTATGAGATTTTTAGGCTAGATTCACTTCAATTCTTCACTTTGATAGAGAAGCTGTACTCATATATACAAAATTCTTCAATAGAGTATTTTAATTTTATAACTTATTTATTAGTCCTGATCTATTCATTCCTCTAATCTTCTGAGAAGGTAATCAACTTCAACCTTCTTTGTTAATGGAATAACCCAATCTTTGTAAATCTTTGCCAGATATTCAGCATTGACTTTATGTTCCTTGTCGTCACTTTCAGACCATACTAAAGTTGGGTCTCTACCATAAGCCTTCCCCTTCTCAATCAATCTATCCAAAATCTTGGCCTCCACTGCAGAGTTTGTAATAGCATCTTCAATACCTTTAACATCTTTGGCTTTGATCAACTCAGTGAATCTCGCAGTTTCATTTTGAAATTTGGCTTCAGCGACAAATTTACCAAAGTGAATTCTTCTTGATAAAGCCTGTAGATTTTCAATATCACATGTGGTACAGCTTCCTAGATTTTCAGCTTGTTCACCATCACCTCTACTGATCAATGGAACAATATGCTCGATGTACTTTCTTTTGATCAAGTCATTGATATTGATCTCATCAGAATAAGAAGCTAGGATCTTTGGGTAATCGACCGGAGGTAAGATGGTAGGTAAAAGTTCATTTGGGAAGAATGCAACTTCATCTGGTGACTCAAATCTTCTAATTTGTGACTGGACCTTTTCCAGATTTAGCAATGTCCAATCCAATAGAGAACCATCGAAATCAGGGATGGTGAACTTGTTTCTAGAGTAGACTGAAGGGGACGAGAAGAATTGTGCTCTTTCAATGAAATTGAAAATGATAGTCTCCTCCATACGCACAAGGACATCCCTTATGTTTTGCAAGTTCAGAACGGTCTCTGGTTCTAGGAAATTCATCGTATCTTCAACCTGATTAACCACTTTATTGGACCTGGTGATCTTTAGTAAATGTGTGACGTTGATCAAAATTTCCATAAACCACAAAAGCCTGGTGGAGATTCGCGGGCTGTCTCTCGCCCAGCTATATATAGGCAGCAGTTGCTACACTGAACATCATCCTTTGGACCAAACTGACTACGTTTTAAAGTATGAGCACGTAGAGTATCAAAACCATATAACATTGTATATTATGCCCAATTTAACATATCAAAATTCCCCATATTAAAATTCCCAAATGCATTATTGTCGGAGGAGGAGCTGTCAAAGCTCAAACTTTACAGTGAAGTCTCGCCGATAACCTCATTAATCAAACGATCATCCTCCTTTGCACCACGATCTAAGCTCTCCTTGTCTGTATATAACCCGAAAGTTCTAAACCATAGAAATCTTCGTATACGTGACAATCTTGAATCATCAAGCCCATAGTTCATATAAGCAAGACTCAAATCAGATTCACAACCATCATGTACCCTTTGCTTCTCCAATAGTGTTTTCTCGACGTTATCCAAGATGAACCAGCCCTGAAGTGAGCTGGAGGCAATCATCAGAAATATAATGGCAGCGAGTACTTTTATCTTCTCTTCTCTTGACATTGGCTTATGATTTCTTCTCAGGTTTTCATAGTCTTCCCAACTACCAGCATTCCAGTAGGCATGATCATTGAAGTCTGGTGTGAATGGGGCACTTCTAGTATAAGCAGCTCCTGGAGATTTGAAGGGATCGCCAGTAAGTGAGTTAATAGTATTCCAGCCGACATTATATTTATCGTACATTGCTTTCTTTCTTGAGTCTTTTAATAGATTGTAAGCTTCCGTCAATAGCTTGAATCTTTCAGCTTTGTGATCATTAGACAAGTTTTGACCCTTATGATCAACATGATTGACTTTCGTTGATACATCTGGATGATATATTTTAGCAATGGCATAGTATCTTTTTCTTAAAACTGCTGGGTCAAATTCCGATTGCTTCAGATTTAAGATATCATACGGAGTTGGATTCTGATGGGCTGGCCAATCCCTATGATGGAAAGATCCATCATCAGAGACACCAGATACTGTTGTTGCTAGTCTTTTCAGTAAGGGTGTGCTTCTTCTTAGTGATTGCCAGGGTATGAAGAGAGGTGTTCCTAGGACCATATTTAGCTTTTATAATGGAACTTGTAAAGCACTCCCGTGGAAGAAATCGGATATCAGAGCTGATTCAGACAAGTTTGTAGTGAGTATTTAGTGACGGTTTCCTTTTCTGTCCAGCAGAAGACTCTTCTATTGAATAATGAATGTTGAATATTGAAGAAGGAATAAGGATTAGAAAGGTATAGATTTTGTTTCGCGCAAATTTATGACGTTGTGCAATTTGGCGTAGTTGAATACACAGATTGCCTATTAAGGAAAACTTGCAGCTGTTTGGAAACGAAAAATGAAATGATGGAAATTGAAATTGAAACTGACACAAAAACAAAATTTGTTATGTGTAACTTCCAGTTCACTTTATCTGATTCTTTCACTCAACATGGAGAAGAATGATCGCTTCTATGACATTCTTTTAAGAAGTTGCTGATTCTTTTGAGGTAATTCACTGCCCAGCACCATCACCAACTCCATAATGACCAATATTTTGAACAATAATGCAAACATCAGTAACATTGCCGGAACAATTACTACATCATTGAAGAATCAAAAACAAGCTAAACCTGGCTATACGGTATATGAGAAGGCCAACTTCTATATTGATTCCAAGTATCATATACAGAACATTTTGGGTAAAGGATCATATGGGACGGTTTGTTCCGCGTTAGACCTTTCAAATAAAGATAGACATCTTTATATCGCTATAAAAAAGGTTTCCAATATCTTTACCAAAGAGGTTTTGTTGAAAAGGGCAGTTAGAGAATTGAAGTTGATGAGGTTTTTCAAAGGCCATAGAAATGTACGTACCTACCAGTTCTATCTATTTCTTTTGGTCAATAACACTAACAACCCTCAATGAAGATTATAGGTTTGATTGATCTTGATATAGTATACTGTGTTCCATATGATGGTTTATACTGTTTTCAAGAACTTGCTGATTATGATTTGGCTCGAGTCATTCACTCCTCAGTTCAGTTTTCAGAGTTTCACATTCAAAATTTCCTCTACCAAATTCTTTGTGGATTGAAATACATACACTCAGCAGATGTCATACATAGGGATTTAAAGCCAGGGAATATATTGGTCTCAGTACAGGGACAACTAAGGATATGTGATTTTGGGTTGGCTAGGGGAATCTCTCCAAAGTTCTTGAAACCGAAAGCAAACGCAATTACAAATTATGTGGCAACAAGGTGGTACAGAGCACCAGAACTATTGTTAAGCAGAGGAAATTACTCAAAAGCGATTGATATGTGGGCTGTTGGTTGTATTCTTGGTGAAATTTATGGCAGAAGACCCCTTTTCATAGGAAATGATCAACTTCACCAAGCTACTGAGATCTTGAAGATCTTGGGAACGCCATCAAGAGATTTAATCATGAAGTATGGAACAAGTCTAGCGTGGGATTTATTTAGCTTGCCAAGTCCTCAGTATAAGGCTCTACCATGGGTTGAAGTGTTCCCATATGCCTCTGGAAATGCTCAACATCTTTTGGGGAAATTGCTTTGCTGGGATACATCTTATAGATATAACGTTGATGAGGCACTTGCCCATCCGTTTCTCAGACCAGTAAGGGATATCTCAGAAGAATCGGTTGCCCCTGAGATCTTTGACTTTAGCTTTGAGAACACAACTGTCAGCTTGAATGACTATAGGATGTTAATCCATGAGGAAGTTCAGTCCTTCAAGGCGGAGAGATTGGGGAGCAGATTTGGAGATCACAAGAAGAACCACCTATGAGCTGGTAGATAGATAATAAGCTCGGATATACTTCCGTTATCCAAACCTATTTGAAAGCCTCTGCATTTGTTATTCTGTAGTAATATCGCTATCAAACGATGATCATCATGATCATGATATCACCGTATAATGATGTGATTTTACAGAATGAGTTCGCGGGCGGAAGTTAAGTCAAAACTAAAGCGGTCCCCATGTAAATAACCAGAATAGGCATCAAAGAAGTACAACTCCTCAATCACTGCCACTCAAACCCTCACATTTACAGCTGCAACGTCACATACGCTTGAAAATGGGAGCTGAACTTTCATTGATGGCACCAACGGCGTCTTCAATCGCCATTTCGGCGTACGTTGATGTCTTGGATCAAATTCAATACAGGAAGCAGATTGGTGCTTCAAGATTCCTGAAGATGATCAAGGCGAATGACCCCAATGGAGCTGTGGTTGTCAAAGTTTTCATCAAACCTAATGAAGGACTGAAGCTTGATTTCTGGAAGGACGCACTGATCAAACTTAATAGAAAACTGGCTGACGTTCCGAGCGTTCTAACTTATTCCAAAATAATTGACACAGAAAGAGCTGGTTATCTGATACGGCAATACATCAAGACAAATGTTTATGATAGAATCAGTACTAGACCATTTCTAGAGAGGGTTGAGAAACGGTGGATTGCGTTCCAGCTTTTAAGCGCGTTGAGCGAATGTCATTCAAGAGGAGTTACCCATGGTGATATAAAAACAGAGAATATATTGGTAACGTCATGGAATTGGATACTACTGAGTGATTTTGCCCCATTTAAGCCTATCTATTTGCCTGAAGATAATCCGGGGACTTTTTCTTTCTATTTTGATACTTCACAAAGGAGAATTTGTTATTTAGCACCAGAAAGATTTCTAAGTAATGATGAGAACGAAAATGGAAAGTCTAAAACCGTCACACCTGAAATGGATATTTTCAGTCTGGGTTGTGCAATTGCCGAGATATTTCTGGAAGGATCACCAATATTCACACTCTCACAACTATACAAGTATAAGAGAGGAGAGTATATTCCAGATATCAGTGGGTTAGCAGATCCGCATGTTAAATCAATGGTTCTGAGCATGATCAGTCTGGATCCAAAAGACAGACTAACTGCAGATGAGTATCTGACCAAGTATAGAGACTCTGTTTTCCCAGATAGTTTCTATAACTTTTTTTATGAGTACTTCAAAAGTTTCAATGAGATCTCCTCTTATAATGTCAAGGGAAGTGGTCAAGAGTGCGATGTTCGAATCAACAGATTATTCAATGACTACGATAAAATATCTTACTTCTTGGGATACCAGTACTGGACTCCGGAGGTTTCCGGTGAATTAGATGAATCAACGATTGACGGAGCAATTCCGTTGAACTTATCGTTGCCTGGTGTACCTCCTAGGTATAAACTACAATCAACGTCAAAATTAATGGGCAATGCTGACGATATCTCATTGATAGTACTTACCTTGATATTCACCTCATTGAGAAATTGCAGTGAAGAAAGTAGCAGACTGAGAGGACTGGAACTGATTTTAGCCCTTTCTGAGAGAATCCATGATGAAGGGAAACTGGACAGATGCTTACCTTATATCATGACAATGCTTAATGACCCGTCATATAACGTTCAGTCAGCTGCTTTGTTGACCCTTACTCAACTGCTGTTACTTGTTGATGCTATAGGACCAGTGAATGTGTTGATTTTTCCAGACTATATCAAGCCAAGATTGCTGAACATGCTTTCAAAAGCTTCTCCATATGTGAGGATAACGTTTGCAACGTGCCTACCGTACCTAGCTCGGACATCATTAAGATTTTACGAAATGGCTACAATTCTGAAATCGTCAGTGCTTGAGACATCCTTTGATCCTGAAACTGAAAATGGGGGTCTTACATCAACTGGGATGCTCGATCTCTCTAAGGTGGGATTATATGATGATTTTGAAAGATTTGCAACCATCATACTGACGGATAGTGAGTCAACTGTCAAGATTGCATTATTAAAGAATCTGCTTCCACTATGTTCATTTTTTGGAAAAGAGAAATCAAATGATTTGATTTTGAGCCATCTGATTACATACTTGAATGACAAAGATCCACTCCTAAGAATTGCATTTGTTGAAGCTGTTACTGGATTGGCTATATATGTTGGGACTACTAGCCTGGAGCACTATATTCTGCCACTTCTGGTTCAGACTTTATCAGATCCCGAGGAATTGGTGGTTATCAAGGTTCTTCATACATTTCATGATTTACTGAAGCTGGGACTTGTTCGCAAGGGATTTGTTTGGGACTTTCTTGCAATAGTATCGAAACTCCTGCTTCATCCGAATGAATGGATCAGACAAGGCTCTTTAATTCTCGTTGTTACAATTGCAGAACAGCAATCACTTGCTGATATTTATTGTATGCTATACCCTATTATTAGACCCTATTTTGAATATGATGCCACTGACTTCAGCTGGAATACCCTATATTCTGTCTGCAAGCGTCCGCTGTCAAGGTCAGTATACAATTTGGCATGCACATGGTCACTAAGGGCAGAGAATACACTTTTTTGGAAGCCTGTGAATAAAAGCTCCACAAATGTCTTTGGCAATAGAGGTCTTGATTTTGTTTCGAGCTCTTCAACTGGAAAGTCGGAAAAGGTCTATTCAATCAAGTTTGGGAATCTCGAAATTCCGTTATCTCAGGAGGATAAAAGTTGGAATGACAGACTGGTCTCCTCTGGATTGAGTGAGCAAGAGTTATGGAAAATTGCAGATCTTAGAGAATATATTTACAGAGTTTCAAGATTGACATTCAGATCGAACAATAAGGACTATGAGCTAGGAAATCTACACCTTCAACAACTGGGAGTTCTTCCAAAAAATGTGTTTTTTGATTCAAAGTTTCACACGCATAGTTTCTCTCACGACTCTATGGATGAACAGAACTACTTGGATTCGATTGATGATAGACTTGTCGAAGAGTCATTCTCAGAACCCTTATCTGAAGAGGTTTCAATCAATAACACAGTTATGCCTGCATTATCGGAAGATTTTACTAAGTCTCTAATACTAGGGAAGTCTAAGGCTGCGCCTTCAATAATGGCAAACGAAGAAAACGCATATGCAGAACTAGAATCTTCCGTTCACAGAGCAAGACGATCTTCATCACAAGCTAAGAAATTCAACCCTTCCAGTGAGCCGACACTGATTGTGACCAACAGTTACAAGGGCAAGGATAACTATATTATAAGATTCTTGAACTCTGTCAGTTTGGAGCCTGACTTGGAAGAGTTCCAAGAATTCAATTATAAAGTTCAATCAACTGAGTGTCAAATCTCCAGGAACTGGTCTCCAACAGGTGATCTTGTCTCCCACCTGAAAGAGCACAAATCTGGTATCAATTCAATCGACGTGTCACCAGATCACAGCTTTTTTGTTACCGGTGATGAGAGTGGTAGCCTGAAAGTATGGGATACTGCTAGATTGGAAAGAAATGTTTCGCACTCCTCAATGCTTTCAATTGAGCTTGAGAGCTCCATTACCCACATAAGGTTCCTGAGAGGCTACAACTGTTTTGGCGTGTCTACAAAAGATGGACATGTTAGGGTTTTGTCAGTTGACTACAACCCGACTAAGAAATTATCGAAGTACATAAGCGGGTTGACCATTATCAGAGAGACTAAACTAGAAAACCAATATCTAATAGATTTTGCTTTTGGACACAGAGATCAAAAGAGTTTCCTTTTTGGAGTTAGTTCATCCTCAGAGATTGTTGGAATAGATATTAGAAGCATGAGAGTTGACTTCATTTTGCAAAACAATCCATCTCATGGTGTCATTACAAGTTTTTCCGTCGACCCGCTTGATAGCTGGTTACTGATTGGAACTTCAAAGGGTGTTTTAGACTTCTGGGACTTGAGATTCAAGGTCCTTTTGAAAACCTGGAAATTCAGACATGGTAGCCCAATCAAGAAAATGGCCTCATCCTCAAATGACTTTCAGATAAACAGAAAGAAAGGAAGATATGTCACTATCGTTGGTGGTACTGGCGATTCTGATGCTTGTATTTTTGATGTGAGTATAGGAAATACAATTGAGATATTCACTCGTTTTTCTTCGAAAAGTGGATTTGATGATTACAGTGTTATAGAGGTCTCTGAATCTGATATAATTGATGAGATATCAGCAGAGAAGAACGAAAAAGAAGACAGAGATAGGGCCTTTACGGCTTTGCAGTTGATTGAAACTCAAGGTGAAGGGAGGAAGAAATTTTGGATTCTAACTGCAGCGCCATCTTATGAGTTGGTACTATGGGATGTCTACGAACCCGAGGAATCCAAAACCATTCTGGCTTCTGGTATATCAGATGGGAAGTCAGGAGAGAAGAGAACTCCAACTTATTCTTCTTCCCAGATTAATCCAACTCTGAAGATTGTCAGTGAAAAAATGAAGATTGATTTAGATTCTTCAGAGAAGATTAAAAGGAGAAAAAAGAATAGAGGATTGATGTCTGAAGAACAAGATCAGTTGATCAAAGGACACCACGATATAATCACAGATTTCGCAATATTATCGAAGCCTTACGAGATGATTGTCGCTGTGGACAGGGCTGGCGTGGTCAATGTCTATAAGTAGCTGGTTTTTAACCTACACTCAGATGAAAGAGAATCATGTTCCATTCTTTAGCGGTAGTTGGGTGGCTTTGAAGCGAGTGTGTTGATATTATAAGTCAAGCGGTAGTTCTGAAATGTACTAAAGCGTAGGTGATTGTACGGGTAATTTATAGTACGATTGCCACTGACGTAACTGTGACAACCCATTGCTTACATAAAACTCGCGAAGTTTTTTGTAATTGCTTTGTAATATTTCCTCCGAAATTTCGACACCCCCCTAAAACCAACAATATAGTTCAGAAAACCAGCATTAGGTTAATTGATTTTGAGGAGAATATTTACTAAATAGTGAGTATTCAATAGGGAAATCACAATGGTGAAAGCTGGCTACTTTTTGTTCTTTTCATGCTTTGGTTTGGTTTGGTTTGGTTTGTTGTTTTTGTTTTGTTTTGATTTTTCATTATATAAGCTTTGAGACGTCAAAGGGATTAGGTAATGGGTGATGTGTCTCAAGTATTATAGGTGAAGAAGTTTCGTGAGAGGTAGCCAGATGAAGTCTTCAGTGCAGCTGAAAAAGCTGAACTGTGAGGCCCCCATATTATTGTGGTTTTTGACTCTTTCAAATTGAGCAATTTTACTAACACTTTTATGGACAAAATGAGTACTGAAAGCGCTAGCTACTGGCCAAACGACAAGAAAAGAGGTAAGTTTTGCCTCGTAAATATATTAATGCGCTCGATGTGATTACTAACGGTGATAACAATAGCCCTTGAGGAACAAATTGACCCAAGTTTCAGCAGAGAAGCACTACATCCAATCAACCAACTTACCCAACAAGAAGCTCAACTAGCCCAGTCTGCTGCTCATCAACAACCAGGTTTGGCAGAAGGTGAATTTGACGTTGCAGCAGCAGCAGTTGCCGTTTCGAATGATAACCAAGGTGATTCATCTCAAGCTGGCAAAGACGACATTGGCCGTAACGGAAGACCACTTACAAACACTAAAAGAGCGGAACAAAACAGAATAGCCCAAAGAAATTTCAGACAACGTAAAGAACAGCACATCAGAGAGTTGGAAGAGAAAGCTAAGGAATGTGATGCTTTAAGACAAACCATTGAAGCCTTGAAGCAAGAAAACATGCAATTAAGAGACTACAGTCTTGCACTCCAAGCCAAGTTGATTGAACAACCTGATGTTCCAGCTCCACCAGTCGTTTTTGCCACTAGAAACAAAAAAGATTGAGTAGCAATAACTTTGATTCGTTGTTAACTCTTTTCAACTGTATACTTTTATTGCTGATGTTTTTCATTAGTGATTTTTGTCATTTTTTTCATTTGTCTTCTTCTATCATTATGACTTAGTACTTGGGATGCTGGGATGGTGGTTTGTTCTTTTTCGATGTGATAACTGTGTATTAACTATAATTTATGTTCATAAAATTCATCTGTAAATGTGAAGAGAGATGTCATGGTGTATAAGCCAAAGACTTAGAGTATGGGTGGTGTATGGATGATCCAAATTTCATATTTCGCGGCAGCCCCATATCGATATTATAAGCGGAAGTTCGAAGGTTGCTGTGACGTTGCTCTGAAGATTTCAGTGGAAGTATAAAAGGCTCGGTATATCTCAATTATGGTTCTCGTTAGCAACACAGCTCCACTCACCAAAGTCCGTTTGATAACTGAGTCATGTTTCTAGTTAACTGGGCACTCAAATACATTTCTCAGAAAGTGGGTATAGTTTGATTAGCATAAGGGGATTAATACTGACAGTAAGGATAGATTTTCAGAGAGAACCACTGGAACAAGTTTGGAGTTGAAGACCCCTACTATGATGTGGTAAGTAACTGATATAGTAGTCCGTTAAGTAGGACCGAAACTAACATAACTCATAACAGTATGAGATAGAGGAGCGTTCGTTTTTCACGGGGTCGACAAAGGTGAAGAAGCTAAGAAAGCCTAAAGAAATACCGGCAGGGATTTCAGATAATGACTCTAGTGTGCTGAAGAAGGTTACAAGAAGAGCATATCACTTGGATATGCTCTTCAACTTTTTCGGATATCGTGTTGGCTACGCTGGCCTGATTGGCCTGGTTCCAGTTGTTGGTGATGTTGCTGGTGTTATATTATCGTTGCTGTTGTTCAAGACAGCGAGGGAGGTTGATGGTGGACTTCCTATCGAGGTTCAGTTAAAATTCATAGGGAATATCGTGATTGATTTCTTACTTGGGCTAGTTCCTATTGTTGGTGACTTTGTTGAAGTTTTATATAAGGCTAACTCTAGAAATGCTTTAGTTTTGGAGAAGCATTTGGAGGAAAAAGCTGCAACTGCGCAGCTTGTACAGAAGAAAGAGAAGAAGATCAGAAGGTCTCTCAAAGAGGCGGCTATCAGAGGTGAGATAGAGGATGGCAAGCTTAGGGCAAGAGGGAAAGCTACAGGGCCAAGCTTGGACTCTTTTGGGCTCGATGAAGAGAGCCCTCTCGAATTTACTGATCCTGGTGGGTCATTCTACATAGAAGAGGGACAACACAGCAGAAATGGAAGTTACTAACTATTTGTATCCTATTATTGAGTTGATAAAAAATTGTGACGCATGTTGTAAACCGGGTAACCATCCGCATTTCCGCGAATTCTGAACTTTTTGGAGATCGACATCATAAGAGACCGAACAGCATAGGGAAAAGGCGTAAATAAGATTCTCATTTTGGCTCATATATATGGAAAGAGAAGGGATATATTAGACCATCAGAATGGATACCGCTGCTACACTCGACCAATATACCCAGGACATTTCAAACCTGCCCGCAGAGCTGCAACATTTGCTGGCCGAGTTGGGAACAAGTGACTCGAGTTTGTATGAAACACGGAAGAAGATTATCCAAAAAGATTCAGCCATTCATAAATTTATCAAACAACATGGATCACTGACTAAGAATCCCAAAGAGAATCAGCTTAATCCAAAGATACGAGATGACTTCAAGAAGGCTATAGAGTTACAGAAAGAAAAATGTATTGTGGCAAACACCGCTTTGTTTTTAACTTCTAAACATCTTTTCAGACTAGAGAATGATATGGAAAAGCTGAGAGCTGAAGGACTATTGGTTGTCGAAGATTTGGACTTTGATTTGGAAGGTGAAGTGTTCTCTAGTAGAGGCACATCACGAATGGGAACAGCTTCAGCTCCAAGCAACATCCCAGTACCAAGTGCTAGAGCCTCCGGAGCTATCACATCGGCGAGTGCAACCCCAATAGCACAATCTATACCACCTCCAAAAAAACAAAAGAGAGCTGCTGCACCAACTGCAGGTACGATTGGAAGACCACAAAAGAGACAAAGAGCGGAAGAATCCAAAACTCCAGAACCCCTGGTTGAAACATCAACTGCTGTTCCTACAGTAAAGTTGAAATCTCCTAAAGTTAGTAATCTTGGTAGTGCTGGGCTTATACCCGAATCACAGGGAACTAGTGGGGTTGGTGGAGACGAAGAAAATGAACTCTACTGTTTCTGTCAACGCGTTTCCTTCGGTGAGATGGTGGGTTGTGATAATGATGATTGCAAATTCGAATGGTTTCACTACGAATGTGTTGGTTTGAAAGAGCCACCGAAGGGCAGATGGTATTGTCCTGATTGTACTGAACGTCTCAAGGCTAGAGATAACAAGAAAAAAAGGAGAACCTGATTGATGGTCCGTTTTAATGAATGTTTACGAGATTGATGTGAAATGAGTGATGTCTGTTCATGTAGAACTCTCTAAATACTTTATTTACTCAACCACCAAAGAAGAGCTCCTTGAAACAAGAAAGCGTAGACAAACAAAAAATAGTTCGTATTCTTTAAAGACTTGTTGTTCAATGTTTGAGCAGAATTCGCAATACCACCGAATAAATTGAATCGTATAGCCCTTAGTTCAAAGAAGGCAAATGAGAGGACTAAATAGAGATAAACGGTCCAGTTTAAAGCTCTCCAGTTTGAGATGTTCTTGACTAACAAAATCAAAATGATGGGGACAAATTTATATCCAATGTAAGCAACCAAATCCCAATTTGTAGAGGTGATATTCAAAAGATAAAGCCCAAGTTTCAGAACTCCAAAATCCAGTATTAGGGCTAAAAGACTGGTACTTGTTTCTGTTCCAAAAACTTGAGGGGTGAATTGATCTCTTAAACCAGCAATCAACGCCAGTGTCAAAATATAAGAGATAGAACCCATCAATGGGATATATAAGTCAGGGGCGTTTTTGTCATCAAGAGGAAATGCATAAGTTGGGGCACCATTACTGACATCACTACCTCCATCATCAGAAGTTCTATAGTTTCTTGCCCAGTTCTTATTTCTGAATGGGAACAAAATCAGTAAAAGCTTGCTCAAAACGTATGAATTCGAAACTCTAAAGTAATAATTAATTGCTTTGCTTCCAACCATCTTCTGAAAGTTCTCTTCAACAAAGTGTGATCCCACTTTGAAAGCGCCTTGTCCAGCCTGAAGAGTCATTGCAGCTCTTGGATCACTAAAGAAGTCGTTGTAAGCAGTAGCCCCAAATTGAGGCTGTTGCTGTTGTTGAGGGTGAAAGACACCTTGTTGTGGGAATGTAGTCTGTTGATAAGATCCATATTGATGTTGTTGATGCTGTTGACGCTGTTGGGTTTGGTCTTGTGGATTTTGGTATGCTGCTCGTGCGGGTTGTGGCTGAGGATTATGGATTCTGTTCTGTGCTATGGAATCGACAGAGTTTGCATATGGGTTGTACGACATGGCCCTGTTTATTATTGTTGTTTTTGTCCTCCTGTAGATTCGACTTCGATGTCGATTTGCTGTTAAATGGGCTTTTTTTTCTAAGTAGGCGAGCTACGCTGTTCTGATGTTTACATAATCGAGTCCCTCCATGTAAGATCACGTGCACAGGTTCTTCCCTTTTCGGTCATATTAATAGACGCGTCAAATATTTTTTCTACCACTGAGATCGCGTAAAGTCAATACTATCTTTATAGTTTACATTGATTTGAGGGATCATACCTTACCAAGAATAGTATCAAGTGACTGGCAGATTATGGGTGTTCCTGCTAATGGCCAGTTTAAAGGCTCAACCACAGCAAGATATGTCAAAAATCCAGGAAACAACAAAAGAGACAGCTATATACCCAATGGCTCAAGTTCTTACAATCCATTTGGTAATGATAGCAGGAGTAAGCTAGAGCAAGTCAAGAAAATCGATCAAATGGATGCCTTGATGGGATTTGAAAGATTTGAATCAGGCCCAACCAGAGTTGGATGGTTGATCAACATGCATGCTACAACAATTCCAAGTAAAGATTTTATCAATGGTGTCTCTGGTGTTGATTATTACTTTCTAGATGATGATGGTGGCACTTTCAAGACCACAGTCCAATATGATCCATATTTCTACGTTGTTTGTACGTCAGGATACGAGGGTGAAGTTGAAGAATATTTAAAGAAGAAGCTAGAATTGTTTGTCAAAGCCATAACAAGAGTTTCTAAGGATGATTTATCGATTCCAAATCATCTTGTTGGATTGAAAAGATCCTTATTGAAGCTAAGGTTCCCAAACTCCTCAGATCTGTTTGAAGCAAAAAAACTGATACAGCCAATTGTCAAAGATAATGAAAGTAAGAGAGCCACAAAAGAAATATATTCCGCTGTTAACACTAGATACAACAATGATTTAGGCTCCAATTACCAGGAAAAGGCAAATGACGATATATCGGAATATATTGAGGATATCCGTGAACATGATGTTCCTTTTACTACTCGAGTGTCGATTGATAAAGATCTGAGAGTGAGTAAATGGTACAGAGTTTCGGCTGAGCAAACTGAAGTCTCTTTTGAGGAGATCCCAGAAAGAATAGAGTTTGGTGACCAAGTTGTGATGGCTTTTGATATCGAAACAACTAAAAGACCATTAAAGTTTCCAGATAGTGCAACTGATCAAGTTATGATGATTTCATATATGATTGATGGGGATGGATTCTTGATCACAAATCGAGAAATCATCTCAGAAGATATCGAGGATTTTGAATACACTCCTAAGCCCGAATATCCAGGTCTTTTCACAGTTTTCAACGAAGTTGATGAGAAAGCCACCCTAGAAAGATTTTTTGAACATATTCGTGAGGCCAAACCCACTGTTATTGCTACATTCAATGGTGACTTTTTCGATTGGCCTTTCGTTGAATCGAGAGCATCGGTGCATGGGTTGAACATGTATGATGAAATTGGGTTTGCTATCGACAGTGAGGGTGAATACAAATCCACATATTGCTCTCATATGGATTGTTTTAGGTGGGTTAAGAGAGACTCGTATTTGCCTCAGGGTTCTCAGGGGTTAAAAGCTGTAACTACCACGAAACTGGGGTATAACCCTATTGAACTAGATCCTGAACTGATGACACCATATGCCTATAGCAAGCCTCAAGTTCTTTCAGAGTATTCTGTTTCTGACGCAGTTGCTACTTTTTATCTGTATAGGAAGATTGTCAGTAATTTCATCTGCTCTTTGGGTATCATTGTCCCATTGAATCCTGATGAGCTATTAAGAAAAGGTACCGGTACCTTATGTGAAATGCTGTTAATGGTCCAAGCTTACACAAATGGTATCCTGCTGCCCAACAAACATGTTGATCCCCCTGAAAGATTCTATGATGGCCATTTGCTGGAATCTGAAACCTATGTTGGTGGTCATGTTGAGTCCTTGGAAGCTGGTGTTTTTAGATCAGATTTAGATTATGATTTCAAGATTGATCCGACAGTTGTTGATGAAATTTTGGGCGACTTGGAGAACGCATTGAAGTTCAACATTGAAGTTGAGGAGAAGCAAAAAGTTGAAGACGTCACGAATTTCCAGGAGGTCTACGATGCAATCAAAGAAAAGCTACTAGATCTTCAGAATCAGCCGAAGAGAAAAGAGAAACCATTGATCTATCATGTTGATGTTGCTTCTATGTATCCAAACATTATGTGCTCGAATCGTCTTCAGCCTGATTCTATGAAGAGTGAGAAAGATTGTGCTGCTTGTGATTTCAATAGACCTGGTAAGAACTGTGACAGAAGAATGACATGGGCGTGGAGAGGTGACTTTTATCCTCCCAAAATGGATGAGTATCATATGGTAAAAAGATCACTTCAAAATGAGACCTTTCCTCCAAAGAAACCCAATATGCCCAGAAGAACATTTGAGGACCTACCTTATGCTGAACAAGTCACAATGATCAAGAAAAGACTTCAGGATTATTCCCGAAAGAATTATCATAAAGTCAAGCAAACTGAAACGATTCAAAGAGAATCCATCATCTGTCAACGAGAGAACCCGTTCTATGTTGACACTGTTAGATCTTTCAGAGATAGACGTTATGACTTCAAAGGTCTGGCAAAGGTTTGGAAGAAGAAACAGGATTCACAGACAGGTTCAGAGAAAGAGGAATCTAAGAAGAAGGTTGTCTACTACGAGTCTTTACAACTGGCTTTCAAGGTGATTTTGAATAGTTTCTATGGTTATGTTATGAGAAAAGGTTCGAGATGGTACTCTATTGAGATGGCTGGGATTACGTGTTTAACTGGTGCCACCATTATTCAGATGGCCAGGGGTTTGATTGAAAGGTTTGGTAGACCATTGGAGCTGGATACAGATGGTATTTGGTGTATTATCCCAAGTTCCTTCCCTGATAATTACACCTTAAAGCTGAAGAATGGGAAGTCCATCTACTTTTCTTACCCGTGCTCAATGCTTAATTATTTGGTTCATGAGAGGTTTACAAACCACCAATACCAAACTTTGGTCGACCCAGTCATGAAGAAATATGAGACAAAAAGTGATAACTCTATCTTCTTTGAAGTCGATGGTCCTTACAAGGCCATGATTTTACCAACTTCCAAGGAGGAAGGTAAAGGTTTGAAAAAACGTTATGCTGTCTTCAATGATGATGGAAGTTTGGCCGAGCTGAAAGGGTTTGAATTGAAAAGACGTGGTGAATTGCAACTGATCAAGAATTTCCAGTCCGATATCTTCAAGCTTTTCTTGGATGGTGATACTCTTGAAACGTGTTATGGTGCTGTTGCCAATGTTGCTAATCGTTGGTTAGACGTCCTAGACACTAAAGGTCGTAATTTAGAGGATGAAGATCTCATTGAGTTGATTTGTGAAAACAAGATGATGAGTAAGAGTTTAGAGGAGTATGCTGGTCAGAAATCAACCTCAATCACTACTGCTAAAAGACTGGGTGAGTTCTTGGGGGCTGAGATGGTCAAAGATAAAGGGTTGGCAGTCAAATATATTATCTCGGAGAGGCCTGTCAATGCCCCTGTCACAGAAAGAGCTATCCCTGTTGCTATCTTTTCTTCAGAACTATCTGTCAAGAGAAACTTCTTGAGAAGATGGTTACATGATCCTCAGCTTGAAGATTTTGATCCAAGAAGCATCATTGATTGGAAATATTACAAAGATCGTTTGGAATCTGTTATCCAGAAGATAATTACAATTCCTGCTGCATTACAAAATGTTGAAAATCCTGTTCCAAGAGTCCTTCATCCTGATTGGCTTCAAAAGAGACTTGCAACAAAATTAGATAAGAAGCAACAGTCTTCTCTTAACAGATTTTTCACCAAAACAACTGAAAATCCTATTGATGTTGTCAAAGATATCGAAGATATTGGTAATGATGACTCCTATAAAGGAATAAGCCGCATGGTGGGTAAAGTTACATCCAAGAAGCGTAAGACCCAACATCAGGACAGTGATGAACCTACAGAAGAGGAGATCAATCTGCTCAATGGTCCATGCCCTTCACCAGATGATGATTATACTGGATTTTTGACTTATCAGAAATCAAAGTGGAAGGTCCAACAGAAGGCCAGAGATAGAAGAAGAAAATTATTTGGTGATTCTGGTGAGTCAAGTCATAGATCTACTGTTGGTAATATGGTTCGTTCTCAAGCTGAGAATTTCGCTGGATCAACGTGGGAAGTCATTCAATATAAGCTGGAATCGAATCCTGGGGATGTTAAAGCGTTTGTTCTGATTGATGGTAAGATCCAGTCATTTGTTTTCCACGTTCCAAAAACCGTATATGTGAGTTTCAGATCTGCTAGTCTACCTGACGGTTCTATTCCGAGCTGTGAGGTTGAAAAGGTCAACAGTATTTTACCAAATGGACACAAGGCTTCTAATCTATTCAGATTGACAATGCCTGAGTCAGTTTACCAAGAAGAAGTCACCAAGGCTGGGAGCTTGTTACAGCATGTAAATGTTCAGGGCTTGTATGAGTCTCAAGTTGAGTCTACGGAACGAGTGATTATGGAGCTTGGTAACTCTGTTGCGTTTAGTAGTACCAAAATTGGTGCACTAGGTAAAGGTTTGAAAAACGGGTTCGATTTGAAGTCCCTCTCAATGGCTGATACATCACGTTACCTGAATGATTTCAGACTAGATATTTCATATCTATTTCACTTGTCAACCAATGATTACCAAATATATTCTCTGTTCAATACATGGAATAAGAAAGTTATGATGTTCGTGCTAAAACCATCAAGAAATGCACAACCAATCAAAGGAAACATCGAGAAGATCTATAGAGAGTTGTTCAACTCCAAAAGGGAAAAGCTTGCAGAGAGTGTTGGTATCATTGATTATGAAGAAGAGCTTGAGTTTGAGGCTGTTCACTTTGAAGAACTGTCGAAGCTATATAGAAAGCTGAATAGTTTCATTAATAAGATCAGCGAAGAGAGACCAACAAAGCCTTTGTTCGTTCTCCAATCTCCAGAATTGAAGAAGCTGGTCAAGTCTTTTAAAGCTTTGGTGGATTTCCCAATAATTCAAATGAATGTCACTGAGGCTCAAACCCCTGCTATTGGATGGCAGTCAATTGTCCTTAAGAGGATTTGCAGTCACTTCTTGTCGTTATCCAACTGGATCAAGCATCTAAAGAATCTAGCTAAGTATGGTAACATTCCACTGTGTAACTTGAAGACTGATGATATTGGTTATTTGATTGACATTGAGTATGCTAGAAGATTGAAGAAGAATGATATTGTCTTGTGGTGGTCACCAAAGCTGGTTCCAGATTATGGTGGGCTTGAAAATGATATATTGATGATTGAAAATGAGGACTTCGAGTTCCCTGTCATCAATAACCCAGAAGTCTATGAGACTACCTCTTTAGAGATTGAGATCGATAATCTGGTTGTTAATACCGTTCTTACATCTTCTTTGTTGAACGAAGCTGAAGGTGCTGATATGGCCGATGTCGAGACTATTTTCAATGATAATAATGGTGCTTCAATTTTAGCTGAAGACTCTTTTTCTGGCCCAAGTCTAGTTGTGTTGAGAAGTATGGTCAAAGACTGGTGGGACGATGCCTTCAAGAACAATCCAAATGCTGACTCTATGGTTCATACGTTTGTCTCATGGGTCCAGAGAAAAGATTCATTCTTGTTTGACTCTTTTCTGAAATATCACGTTCATAACTTGACCAAAAAGGCAATTTTGCAGCTTGTTGGTGAATTTTCTAAACTAGGGGCCAGTGTCATCTTTGCTAACAGGTCAAAGATAATTTTGAGAACATCAAAAGTATCAGTCGAAACTTCTTATGCTTATTCTCAGTATATTGTTAAGGCAGTGAGATCACGACCTTTGTTTAACTTTCTGGATTTGAGAATCGAAAAGTATTGGGATTTGTTGATCTGGATGGACCAGTACAACTATGGTGGTAGAGCCTGTCTCGAAATATCTGATGAAGAAAAGCAAACCCTGACTGGTTTATCAAAATGGCATATCAAACAATTTTTACCCAAAGTTTATCAACCCGAGTTTGAGGACTGGGTTGTCATCTTCATGGATAGTTTGATCAAGAACAAATCTGATACTGAGTTTGCCCATGGTACTCCAAGAGTAACCCAAATATCCCACGTTTTGAGACAACAAATAGAAGGGACCAAAGCACTGGAAGAAGACATCAACTCAGGTATCACTGAAACCTTCCGTAAAGCTTTGATCAAGAGATTGAAACAATTATCACGTCGCCAAACTGAGGTCATCCTTGATTCTGACTTGGCTAAGGAATATGAGTTCCCAAAACTTTCTGGCTCACATCTGACTATGAAGAATCCCTTATTGGAGCTGATCAAATCTCTTAGTGCTGTTTTTGGTCTTTCCAAAGCAAGATCCCTTGAGATGAGAATGCTAAGAAAAGAGATGCTTGAAGTCATCGATGTTAAAGAATTCTCCAGAGAGTCAATCTTCCAGAATCCAAGTAGCCAATTGGTTGTTCCAGCTGTATTATGTGGCTATTGTCATCAAATAAGGGACATAGATTTCTGTCGTGATGATGAGAAGTATATCTGGGCTTGTGAGAATTGTGAAAAGCCCTACAGTAAAGTCCATCTAGAAGAGTTGTTGATTTATGCAGTTCAGAAAATGGTGACCAAATACTTCGTCCAGGATCTCAGATGTTCCAAGTGTCATAAAATCAAAGATGATGAAATGTCAAATTACTGTTCTTGTTCTGGTAAGTGGGAAGAGACTGTTGCCAAGACTGAACTTTCCCGAATTGTTACGTCATATGATGGAATAGCTGATCACTGTGACTTCAGATTACTGAAAGATCAAATCGAGGAAGTGTTTTGAGAATGTGAGTGTTGTTAGGTATATTTATGATGTTATTTAATGAAATATTCGACGTAATACGGAATCAAGTAGCAAGAGAGTGGTTTATATTTAGTCAATATAACTCACACTTGGTTTTCATATGGGATTTTCTTCTTAGGAAGCTCATAGAGTTTGTAGTAATCAACAACCTCTCCGCCCAAACTGGCTTCTCCCTTTGCAGGTTCCTTGAGTAGATTTCTGAGCTTCAGGTGATCATCGCCACTGGCAAACCAGAAATCAATACAGTTCTGTCTTACCCCATAATCGAAGGGGATTTCAGTGAAGGTTTCATTACTCTGGAAACCAAACGCCTGTTTCACTGCAATTCTGAATTGATCAAGCCCAGTCAACAGACATAACGTTGACAAGCAAGTTCTGTGACTATGTGCGTGACCATGACCTGAACCTGATGATGGAGGAGGACTATGTGATCCTAGTTCAGATGGTGCACTAGAATAATATGGGTTGGCTCCTAAATCTGATATACTTGTGACAACTGAGAGCTCAAGAGTTGTGATACCCTTGGTGATTTGGAAGAACTGAGAGAACAGGAGAAAGGTAACCCAAATAATTTGAAATGTGGTCCAAGCAGCAAGGAGAAAGGTAAACCTGGAATAAACGAAACCGGAACATAGTTCATCATCAAGTAACGAACACTGTAAATCATCATCTTCAATCTGATCAAAATGCTCAAGGGTCAAACGGACAAACAAAAACATGGAAATCTCCAGAGACATCACAAAAAATATAAAAATTTTGTGGTTTCTTAGACCCACTTCATTATAAACCCAAGGACAGTAATGGTCGAATCTTGCAACGCATCTCTCTGAGAAGCTGGAATATTTGGATCTCAACGGCTTCTTGATGAAAGTATGAATACAGAAGTGCTTCGCGTCATATAAGCCATCCAAGAGCAAGCCGTCAATGATTTCCCTGACCTCTTTGTCAGAACCGGGTGGATCAATTCTACCAGGATCCTTGAACATTGCTTTTTGGAAGAAAAATATGACAGAGGAACTGAAAACTAGGAATAGCAAGTTTGAAATTGGAGCCTTGGTGAATGTTGATGGAAGAAGTGTGGTGAACCAAACAACAATCACCCAAAAGGTTGTACCTGAAAATAATCCAGAAAGGAAAGGAGATTTCAGCATGGGTGAGCTCAACAGAATGAAACATGGAAATACATACTTCTTAAACAGAATAGTGGATGCATAATAGAGAGCCACTAATAATGGAAGGGAAATCAGCACGTGAAGGCTTGAGATCAATTTGATCACCACGCCTAACAAAAAGTAAGGATAGAAGAAGGTGAATAATTTTGCCCATTTGGAATCAAGAACTTTGGTTATTGGAGTACCATCAATATTGAGACCCGCCTCATATAGAGCCTTGTGAAAAACTGGTATACTATTCATATCTTTTGCAATATCGAAACAGTTTTTCCCATCAATAGTTTTCTGGTAAATATCAGAACCTTCCTCCAAAAGTCGCTTCAAACACTCTTTCTGTGATCTTATTAGTCCCCAGTGTATTGGTGTGAATCCTTGATCGTCAACTTTTCTAACACTTGCCTTGAATTTCAGGAGAACATCAACCGTCAATGAATCGCCTTGATAACTTGCCCAGTGCAATGCAGTTCGACCATTTGGATCAGTTTCATCAATGAAAACTTGTTGAGCAAACTCCAACACATAAATTACCAGCATGATATTTGAAGAATGAACTGCCAAATGTAGAGCATTAAACCCTTGTGAATCAACTTTGGTTGGATCAGCACCCGATTTTAGTAGCTGGTCCACGATGTACACTAATCCATATCTACAGGCCCAGTGTAACGGAGTGGCCTTTAGATCGCCACCCTCTTTGTCGATCTCAGCGTTTCTGGAGATCAAATATTTGACAATGGAGAGTCGATTGTTGATGGCTGCCCAGTGTAAACCCGAAACATTATTGATATCAACATCTGATCCAACTTCAATGGCACCAGACTCAATTAGATCAGTGACTACCATGATGTCACCAGTCTGACAGGCATCGATATATTTCCTCAGGATAATATCCTGCTCTTGTTCAATGACCTGCTGGGCAGGCTTGGTTGAGGATGATGAAGATGGACTGGAGGGACTAGAATTGGCCTTGTCGTTATGGTTGCCATTGTTATTCTCTTGTGGTGGTATTGTTCCATCAAGTGAGATTTCTTCCAGAAGAGCATTCGTCTGTTCTTCAGATCCTGACATTGTGCAATTGTCTGGTAAAGCTTGTTGATGAATCAATTGCCAATTGGACGAAACACCACTATTTATGAAGGAATTCAAATAGAGAGATGGCGTAAAAGGCTATGTTTTAATACATTTTCTAATGACCGCATAAGTACTCGAAATTTCGCGGGCTCCAAAATTGTAAATTACGTAATTATGACATAAGACTTATTTTATATGAAGTTCACTATTTTAGTCATTTCTAGCGCAACCTCTTTAGTTTCTTGGTCTTTGAATGACTTGACAATGTTAGACATTGCTTGCTTCAGTTTGGATAAGCTCCGGAGTTTTTTGAGAAGGTTAGAATCTACTCCATCGTAGAAAACAAGATGATATAGCACAAATAGTGCCCGTTCAACTAACTCTTCCTCAGTTGATTGCTCCTCAATGATTAGTACCAGGTTATCAGTAAGCTTCTCATCTCTCAGAAGCTCTTCTGCAATGAATTGAATGGTGACCCCAAAAGATAAGGCACTAACTGCTGAGCTCTGAGACTTCACGTCTTCTAATAGGGTGAACTGGACAATCAAGTCATATCTCTGTTTAACTTTTTTGTCCTCAAAGTTGAATAATGAAGGGAGACCAGATTTATGCTGCATCAAATTGGATACCAGTTCTATTGCAGACCTTCTCAGAAGTATAGAATCCTGACTCAACAACGTATCTATAACATCCCATTGTGATTGGGTCAGAGGGCCCTGGTCTAAAATTGAAAGGTTAGTCAAGGCCAAAACAGCTTGAAATTTATCACGCTGTTTGACCTCCTCATTAGATAGTAGCTGAAATAGATAATTGAATGCTGTTTTAGGAGAGTCTGTCTTGAAGACAAGCTTAGGGTCTGAAGTGATCAACATTGATGACATTGCCCTTAATGCAACCACTTTATATTCTGTGATTTCCTTTTCCTTACCCAGGAAACTCAGAAGAAGACGTATACCACCTTGTTTAATCAATTCCACATGGAAGTCACGGAAACGGCTCAAGTTATTGATTATGAGAACAACTTGGCACATTGAAGTTCTAGAAAGTTTTGGCAACTTATAGATGGTAGATATAACTTTTCTCTCCAACAGTTCTTCACTAAACTCTTTGATTTCACTCTCATCTTCCTCAGTATCATCTTCAAGTCCCTTTTGCGCATGCTTTTTCAACTCAGTAGTCTCTGTCTTCTCCTCAAGTGTTGACAAGTTTGCAAAAATAACCAATATCCCGTAATGATTATCTTCAAATTGCTTGGTAATATCAAATAAGAATTCAGCATCCCTTCTGAGCTTCACCTTCACCGACTTTTTGATGGACAGATAAGCCAATCCTTCTATGGAATATTCATCTAAGTTTGACAAAAAAATATCAACAATCTCATTCAGGTTCATTGAGCCATTCGTTGAAAGTGATGTGAAGTTCCATGTTTTAACAATAATGAGAGCTGCCAATGTTTTTAAGGTGTATTTCAATGCTTCCATTAGAGGTTTCAGGTATCTTTCAGATATCAATTTTCTCATGTCATCGCTTATACAAGCAGATGACAATAGAAGTAGACCCTCTTGGATAATTATAGAGCTAGTTCTTTTATACCCGACAATACTCAGTAACATTTGAACAGATTCTAGGTTGAAAAGACTAGTAGCAAACTCAGGATCCAACCGAAAAAGTAGTGATAACAATCTGAAAGATGGAATGAACTTGGACTCAACGCTGAAAATTTCAAGCTGGTTTTCAAACAGAGTATATGACGCTTGTTTAAATTGGGTATAGAACTTGATCAGGATCAAAGTGACCACATCTGAAGAGAAAGAATCTATATGTGGAATTAGGACTGAAATGACACTCTCTATCTCTGAAACCTTATAATCGAAGCGATTTATCAATCTATCAACAAGATCAATCGAGGTTTCAAGCGACTGATTTTTCTTTATTAGGTCCTTCAGCACTTTCAAGTATCTCAAAGAGGTCTCCTTCGTTAAAATGGACAAGAACACTTTGGTGTTTCCTGATTTTTCTATTATTTTGATCGTTGTCTCAGGATCTGAATTGACTTTTGCTTCCAATTTTTTGATTTGGTTGGGATCATCAATTTTAAGCAGTAGTTTGTTGATGTCATCAGCACTAAAAAGCTCGAATTGACCGTATAAACTATTAATCGTGTCCTTCAAAGCTGCTTCCGTTGATATTTCCAGGGCACTGATACCATCATTGATTACTCTGACTTCAGACATGTTTATGTTTTCGAGATGGTGGAGACATCAGCTTGGATTCAGTGCAGAACTACGACCTTATTGTTCGTTTTTTTCGTAGAGCCCTACCAAAATGGCAAATAGAAAAAACAGACTGACATAATCAAGCCCAACAACAACAATCAACAGAAATTAGTATCTGGAACATAGCCATAAGGAAAAGATCATGTCCAAAAACCTAGAATTCCTACGATCTAACAACATCGATATATATGAGCTACTTGGAATATCGAATGATGCCAAAGAATCAACCATAAGAAAGGCTTATAGGACACAGGCATTGATATTCCATCCAGATAAAAACCCATCACCTTCTGCTGCCACCACCTTCCACTATCTGACCCTTGCCCTGGGGGTTTTGGGTGATGCCCAGCTGCGACGTGAATATGACGCATGGATGAATGCCAAAGTGCTAGAGAAGCTGAGGAACGAGAAGCTGAACACTGAAAGAAAGCGAATGAAAGATGAGTTGGAGAAAGCTGAAAATGAATCCCCTCTGAAGGACAATATCCTGGGAGCTGGAAGATTGAACAGGAGACAGCCGACTGAATCTTTAAATAAACTAGGGATTGAGATCGAAAGGTTGCGAGATGAAGGTGGTGCAAAGAGAAGAGCCTTTCAGAAAGAGTACCTGAAAAAGATCAACACCAAGCCTTCAGACGGTAGGAACTCCTTTAAACAAAACTCTAATACCGAATTGGATAGATCAGTGAAGGTCAGATGGAAGATTAAAGAGGGAATTTCGAAATTATTCACTGAGGATGTTTTGGAGGGTATATTATCAGTCTTTGGAGATATTGAAAAAATTGAGATGCTAAAGAGACAGCCGAATGAAAAAAGATACGACTCAGCAATTGTTGTATTCAGTTCTATTAAATCTGCTTTCGATGCAACCTCTCATGATTTCAGCAAAAGTTCCAAAATATGGGATGATACATCGTATAAAAAGCTGTCAGGATTACTACGTGAGGTGAAGTGGGTGAAACAAAGATCAAATCACAAAGCAGTTAATCTTCTCAATAGAAATGAATTAACTCTGCAAGAATACAAGGACCTGACTTTGATGAAGCTTGCTCAGTCGGATTCTGTTGAGTCATTGCACTTATAACTGATCTTTTTAGCACCCTTGAAATACCAAGAGCACATACCATTTGAATTTCCAATATATACTGGTGTACTCTTGAAGTATAACCTCCCTAATATCTACCTAGCTCAGTGGAATGGTCTGCTTTATCAGTACAAACATGCGTACTGCCGTAGTTGACAACCTCGATGATGATTACGAGCCCTTATTGGAATTTGATGACATAATATATTACGTTATTTTGCTTACTTAAATTATTTTTACCATGGTTCATCAGAGAAGTTGCAACATGATAAAAGACTCCTTTTTCAGTAGCCTGTAGATTACCAAGGATGGCCATACTACTTGCTGAGAATCTCAAAGCCCTTGAGAATGAGTATGGGATAATACGGCTTTTCCATCATAGAAACAAGAATCAACATCGAGTGGCTACTTGGTGGAAACACTTCAATACCTTGAAGAGATCACTTACAAAGTTGATCTCAATGCTCTATAGAGATCAAAGATGCTCTAATGAAGAACTAAGGAGGAGAATATATGAGACTGTTTATTATCTGAATACTTTTGTGATCAAGAAGTGTTACTGGGCTTTTAATGGGATTATAGCTTTAGGTCAATTCATTACTCTTGGGATGACTTTGATTGGTATCTTGGGGAAAATTCGATTCCAAATCTTACAAGTTGAAGGCTTTTCTGAATACCTAGAATTGAAGCAAAGTACACAATTAAAGGGTGCGAATGCAGATGGGTTTGATAATGTTGCTGTTGATATAGGAGAAGAGATTGGGGAGGAAATTCTGCCAGAAACCGATGCGGTGACCATCATGACCATAAGCAAAGAAGAGATGAAAAAAAGACCCAGCACATCAGAAATTTTTGCTATTGATAAGAGAAAGAAAAAGAAGGTAAAGAAGGAAGATGTAAATGTTAGGTCTAGCCCCTCAGAGACAAAATATTCGAAAGAGAAGAAGAAAAAGAAAAAGAAGAAATCAGCTATTGACGACATTTTTGGATAGTTAATAGATAATGCAATTTTTATTAGTCTAGAAATTATTGCCCTAAGAAATACTTAGCCCAATTTGGCAAAATAAAACTAGCCTCATGAATTTCATGGTTATAGTAGCGAAACAATCCTTGTTCTTTTTCTTTTGATAGTCTTCTAAGAGGCTCAACTAACGATATATTTGAATTTTTGGATCCGATCATCAATCCTAATTGACCAGATGTATATGTTGGAACAGTAGTGTATGAATATTTTACATTTGGGAATACTTTGTTCATGATCTCTTTCAATTCTTTCAATAGGTTGATTTTCAACCATACATTTTCTGATGCCTGTGTAATCACAATACCATCATCATTCAAAGAGTTGTATAACAGTTTGAAGTATTGTTCTTGGAAAAATGCTGCAGCTGGGCCTTCAGGATCAGAAGAGTCAGTGATGATAACGTCAAACTTCTCTGTTGAGCTGGCTAGATCCTGAAGATACTTGAAGCCATCACACAAGTTGACTTGGATTTTTGGGTTCTGGAAAGCAATGGCCATATCTGGAAGATACTTTTTACTCAATTGAATGACAGTTTCATCAATCTCAACTAGGACAATTCTGTCAATATCTTCATGCTTCAGGACTTCTCTCAGCACACCACCATCACCACCACCGATCACAAGGACAGATTTAGGATTTGGATGTGAAAAAATAGGCAAATGTGTAATCATTTCTTGATATGCAAACTCATCTCGTTCAGAGACTTGAACAATACCATCCAAGACGAGAACATTTCCATAATCTGTACTCTTAAACACCAAAATGTCTTGAAACTTAGACTTCCCAGTATAAAGGATTTTTTCAACTCTGATCTCAAATGCTTGACCTGGAAACGAAGTCTCTGAAACCTCTTTGAACCAGCCGTTTTCAATCGAAGGATGGGATAGTTCTTCACTCATTATGTGGTGTTGTGTAGTTGCGGTTGAGGGATTGTAAGTTCACAGATCTAGTCACACATGTACGATACACAGTATGCTTGAAGGGTCTTTATAAGTATTGATGGCAGTATAGCTCTATCTTCTATTTAAGTTGGGGATCTAAAGTGTTAAAGCACTTTGGCGAGAGCCCGGAGAATTTTATTTTGCCATATAAATTTTTTCTTGTTCGCTGCAGAAGGTTGCACAATTAGACGTGATTTATTCAACAATCGGCTTTTGAGACCTCAAAACTTTTTAAATAGACCACAAACGTACTCTAAACCGCCATAAATAAAATAGCAGAAGGTCTATGGTCAATCAAACCCCTTTTAAAATAATCAAAACCGTTAATCATCCTTAAAAGTGAAGTTTCATATGTTTACATAGGACATACACATCAGATTACGTAATATCTAAAATTTTTTTTTTCTTCTTACCAATTCACCTGAGCGAGATGAGCTTCTTCAACTAGGGTCTATATTTGTACGAGAATCACTATAGAGCGCAGGAGATGAAGCATCCATTTCAAATAGTTGTTGCAAATCAAGAGGGAAGCATCATCTTTACTTCTTCTCAGAACCAAATTCAAGCTTTTAGTACCAAGACTGGTGACAGAGTAGGGTCTTGGATCGATGATATTGATACCACAGAATCATTGAAAGCCAAAGTCAAGAAAGAACAAGAGAGACAAATCGCTGAGAATGAAGCTAAATCAGAAGGGCCATCACAAAAGAAACGTAAGAGTAACAACTCTGAACCAAAAGTGCCTACTCCAGGTGCTGGTGCTCCACCAGTCTTCAACTATATTAGAGACTTGAAACTTACATCAGATGAGAAATATTTGGCAGTTGTTACTGATTCAGACAAAGCGTGTGTTATCTTTGAGGTTGATTATTCAAACACCCAAAACATCCTCAAGTTGATTAAAAGACAACCGTTCCCAAAAAGACCTTCTGCTATTACAACATCTTTGAGCGATTCTGAAGTAGTGTTAGGTGACAAATTTGGTGATGTCTATACAATTCCAATTGATTCCGCTGAAGCTAAAGAAATCAAAGCTGAATCTGATCCTGTTCTTGGACATGTCTCCATGTTGACAGATATAACAATGGGTCTAATCAAAAATCAAGAATACGTGTTAACTGCTGATCGTGATGAACATATCAGAGTATCGCATTATCCTAATGGATTCATCATCAAGAAGTTTCTATTTGGTCATTCTCAGTTCATTTCGCAATTATGCATTCCAAAATTTCAACCAAATCATCTAATAAGTGGTGGTGGTGATTCATATATTATCTCATGGGATTGGGCTGAAGGTAAACTATTGGATAAATTTGATTTACTAGGACTCGTCAAACCATACATGAATGAGTTACATCTAGCACCATCCAAGTTTCAGAATGAAGCCGGTGATCTACAAGAGATCTGTGTTTCTCAAATCGTCTCACTGGAATCCATAAAGTCAATTGCTGTACTAGTTGAAGCAGCAAATGTTCTTTTAGTTCTAAAATTGGACGAATCCACAGGGAAACTTTCACTAGACAAGATAATGGAATTCAAAGACAGAGTTATCTCTTTCACATCATCAAAGAACAAAATCATTGCCTCTATTGAAAGTGAATCAAACCTACTACAAGTAGTTGAATTATCATCAGCCACTTTGATTGAAGATTCAATCACAGAAAAAATCACCGAGAACTCAAAAGTGGAGATTGCTTCAAAGGAGGAGATATTCCCACTGTATACTACTTATCAATTACGTAAACGTAGTGAGCACTAGATCCAATATAGAATCACATTTAATAAAGCAGATGAAGAATAAACTGTATAATGGCTCATAACAGGACATTTCACTTACCCGCCCTTTATTCGGCTTCTCTGGTCGGTTCGGTATGTCAGCTAACTCGGCACATGAACTTTCGCTAGGCAATAACATTCACATTCACACTCCACACTCCACACAGATACATGTCATAGGAGGTTGTTACTTGTTAGTAAATACTTGAGCATTTCTAAAGGGCAACCACTCAATTACCCACAGTCAAAATTTAAAAAGCCGTAGTGGATATCGACCCTTTCTAATCAATGTTTTTCACTTCAAGTTGACGTCATAGTAGCAAATTTGTGCGGGCCCTAAAAAAATCAAGAATAGATGACGAATATTACAGCTAGTACTCAACCTTGTATTAATGTTCGTGGCGTCCTCCGTCTGATTATTTACATTTTGCACTCTATTGTTCTATATAAAGCTTGGTTTAGCTTCTCTTTGGCAATGCACTATCAATAATTTTACTGCTTATATATTTGGCACTCATTATATGATAATGTCTGATTTCGCTAGTAATTCTGAGAAGAACGAGTTCATAGATGTTGAGAAAGATTCTGTGGCTGATGAATTGAAGAGTTTTCATAGTGAACTATTTGACAAAGAAACTGGTGTCAAGAGAGATTTAAAAGATCGTCATATATCGTTGATTGCGTTAGGAGGTATCATTGGACCTGGTATCCTCGTTGGTGCTGGACAAACGCTCAAAATTGGTGGTCCGCTGGCTCTACTACTATCTGTTATCATCATTGGATTGGTTGCATTTACTGTGATGCTGAGTTTAGGTGAGATGTTGAGTGTTTATCCTGCTGGTGGTGGATTTCCTACTTTGGCTAGAAGGTTTCATAGTGATTCTTTGGGTGCTTTGGCTGGATATTACTACGTTATTGTATGGGCTTGTGTCTTATCAAATGAATACAATACTTTATCATCTATCATGTTATACTGGGATACTGATGGTAAGATACCAATATATGGATATATCTTGTTATTTTGGGGATTTTTTTTAGCGTTCCAAATGTTGGGAGTTCAGGCGTTTGGTGAGGCAGAATATTGGTTAGCTTGGATTAAGATTGTTGGGTTATTGGCATACTATATCTTTTCAGTGGTTTATATCTCTGGTGGTATACCAAATCGGCCAGCTTTTGGATTCCATTACTGGAATGATCCAGGTGATTTAAGTGATGGATTCAAAGGGTTTGCTTCTACTTTGGTTTATTTCTCAACTTTCTTTTCAGGTATTGAAAGTCTTTCAGCTACTTCGAATGAAACTAAAAACCCTAGAAAGGCCATTCCGAAAGCTGTTAGGTTAACCACTATCAGAATATGCTTTGTTTATTTTCTAGTTGCTTTGTTTTACGGTGTTACTGTTGCATCAAACGACCCAGGTTTATCCAAATCCCAAAGAGCTTTGAAGTCACCAATTTCTATCGCCATTGTTAATGCTGGCTGGACCGGTGGTACTCATCTGGTAAATGCATTCATATTAGTCACATGTTTAAGTGCAGTTAATAGTTCCATTTATATTGGGAGCCGTACATTGACAAATTTGGCATCCGAAGGATTAGCACCAAAACTAATATCATGGAAAAATAGAAGAGGTGTTCCAGTGCTAGCGATACTACTCATGAACTCATTGGGATTTCTATCGATGATGAATGTTAGTACCGGTGCAGCAAGTGCGTACAATTACATCGTTAATATTTCAGGGGTTGCAGTCTTTATCACATGGGCCATCATCTCATTCACTCATATCAGGGTAAGAAGAGCTTGGAAACTACAAGGGTTTGATCTTAATCAACTACCATTCAGATCAAGATTGTATCCATGGTTTGCGTATTTCTCAGTGTTTTTCAATATCTTTTTGACCTTGATTCAAGGTTGGTCAACATTGAAACCATTTGATTCCAAGAATTTTGTCGATTCTTATGTATTGTTACCATTTGGAGTTGTTCTATACATTGGGATTGCATTGCTCAAGAGAAGTTTCAAGATTGTTGATTTAAGTGAGATTGATTTACAAGACGGTCGCAGAAGAGATATTGATTCGACAGATGAAGTCGAAGAGAAACCTAAACGTCCGTGGTACAAGAAAGTCTTTAACATATGCTGATCACACACGTTTCATTGATTCTACATTAATAATGTAGTCATTTTCGGTTAAGCTCTGGTGATTGTGTGGATCAGATACTGGAACACATTAATGTTTCCACTTCCCACCGATCATTTATAGTGATTACTGTAGAGTGTAGATCTTTTATCAGGCGGAGATTGGCTTGCGCCGGAGCACTGGCCTGGAGCACGTTTTAGGGTCAAAAAACAAAGCACCAAACTCAATGATTTTACAGAAGAACCATCAAACGGTCAGTAAACGTGGATCCCTTTCTCCTTTTCAGGAGATCTTCGGATATCTGCTTGGTAGTTTTACAACGAATATGATGCATAAACTCTAGGAAATACTTTGCGGAGGTCGATACTTCAAGAATCAAGATGAATGTATAAATACTGGGTTGTAAACCCTATTTACTGCCAGGTTCCTGGATATTCTGGATCTTCATTAATGCTACGGGCTCAAGATGCTTTCAATACCAGTGTTATATTCAGTCTTCTTTGCTGCTGCTGTATCTGCTCAGTTGGACTATGCTGAAATCGTCAGCGCTCCCAAATTTGTTGCCAAAACCCAAGCTTCTTATCATAAAGGATCTCAAAACCCAGACATTGAAGCCTATAACTACTGTAACATGCCACATGTCAAACCATTAACCTATCAGAGGGTTTCTGATGTTAAGTATGAACTTAAATATGTTGAAGTGATTCATCGTCATCATAAAAGAACCTCATATTTGGCAAATCTAGTCCCTTCTGATATAATTGAGACATATTATCATTATCCTCAAATCACTACTGGTGGTAAAATTGACTCTTTACAACATGGTGTTGACCTTTTTGGTGTCTATAATGAGTTATTGAGATTTATTCCTTCTGAATATGATGATGAACTAGTTGGTTTTAGAGTTACGAATAACAATATCACATCTCAAGTCTTCAATTCTTTGATCAAAGGATTCTATCCAGATTATGATGTTATTCCTGAATTAAGAGAAGATGATAATTTGGAACCTAATCTAAGCTGTAAACAAGCCGATTCGTTGAAAAACTCAATCAGATCTACTGATAGTTGGTACGAAGAGTTGAATATGACAATCTATCAGGAATTAGGTGAGATTTTTGGAATCAATTCAACCGGATCTCCAAATTTTTTCAACTCAATTGATCATTTCTTTGATAATCTTTCTGCAAAAACGTGTGCAGGTGATGCAGTCAACGTTACTACTGATCAGTATGATACTGTGATGAAATTAGGGGATTGGGAATACGATTATACTTTCAGAGCATCTCCAAATGCAACGGAATACGGAATGTACAAATACGGGAACTTCACATTAGAGCTTGTTGACCATTTCCAAGAAGTCATTGCTGGTACCAGAACAACTAAGTATCAACATAACATTGCACATGATGGTTCAATAGCAGCTTTAACTTCATTGCTTCATGAGTTTTTGGAGTTGAAGAGTTTCAAATGGCCAGGAATGGGTAGTGAATATGTTTTTGAACTATATAACGATCGAGAGGATATTAATACTCATTATTTGAGAATCTTGTATAGTGGTGCTGAAGTTTCATTCACCAACCTTCAAGAGTTTGTTGACTATCTGAGTGATTTGAACGTTGCAGATGCCTCATCAACGTGTGCTTGATCACCTCATCTGATCGTATTATACTTTCAAAAGACACACACTATTATTGTTATACCACCTTCTTCTTCTAGACGACCTGCAAGTATTGTTCTGTAGGATTCCATGACACACCGCGCTTATTACTCGTTATAAGATCCCCTCAGCTTATTAGCGATAACCCTACCTAAAATCTTATGTAATCATTACGTAACAGGTCTTCTCCTCGACGATTTTTCATTTTTGCCTCTTTCAAAAAAAAAAAAATTCCACCTTACACGTTCCATCATTGCTCAACTTTTTGGTCAATTCATCTTGAAATCAATCTAAAAATGTCCAAAGTCTTTTTCGACGTCACTGCTGACGGTATGTTTATCAATTCGAAGTCTTTGTGTCCTATCAGCTTCTCATAATCCCTTATTTTTTTGGGTGGAATTGCGTAGGGACATAACCAATAAGGGCTATAACTAACAATCAAACCATTAGACAAACCATTAGGAAGAATTGTCTTCCAATTATACAACGATGTTGTTCCAAAAACCGCTGAAAACTTCAGAGCTTTAGCTACTGGTGAAAAAGGATTCGGTTACGAAGGTTCTCCATTCCACAGAGTCATTCCTCAATTCATGTTGCAAGGTGGTGATTTCACCCGTGGTAACGGTACTGGTGGTAAATCCATCTACGGTGACAAATTCGCTGATGAAAACTTTATCAAGAAACACGACAGACCAGGTTTATTGTCCATGGCCAATGCCGGTCCAAACACCAATGGATCCCAATTCTTCATCACCACCGTTGTCACCCCATGGTTAGATGGTAAACACGTTGTCTTTGGTGAAGTCATTGAAGGTTTAGACGTTGTCAAGACCATTGAAGGTTTAGGTTCCGGTTCCGGTGCCACCAGAGCCAAACTTGTTGTTGCCAAATCTGGTGAATTATAAGTGCAATAGTCTTATAATCTAAAGAAATATAAACCCCCCCTGTTGAAAGAGAAAGTTAATAAAATCTGATGTTTTTTTTTCCTTTTACTAAAAAATTGTGTCAAATTTTTGTAGTGCTCTTTGGCTATTATTATATTGCCCTATTGTACTTGAAAAACAAAAAAAAACACCAGCCGGTATAAATGGAATACCCGTTCACCAACCAACGTTCCAATTACCACAAGCTGTTTTATAAAGGACTTCAAAATGAAAAAGCTTAGTAATTTGTCACTCTATGATATTCGCAAGGCTGCCAGAAACGCTCAGAATACTCTCTTTGCTGCGGACTCTACACCTTTTGAGTTGGAGTTAAGGGCCATCACTACTAATGATCCATGGGGCCCATCCACAAAACAATTGAATGGATTATTGGACGTTTCAATTCAGGATATCCAATTGGATTCAATTCAGCAAACCACAATCATTTTTGAAAGGATAGCCAAGTATTTAAATCCTGATCATGAGATCAATGATCGGAGACATAGAACAAATTCAATATCAAACATGATTTATAATGCTGCTGTAAATTATGTTAACCAAGGGAACGAATGGAGAATAGTTAATAAGTGCTTGAAGGTATTGGAGTTCCTGGTATTGCATAGTCCTAGTACGGATGATATCGTGAAAACTATTGGGTCAAATCAGATATATCTCGAACAGATTAAAGTGAAGTATCAGAGAATTATCGATGAGGATACAAAGGCAGGGTCAAATGATACAACTGGAGTTTTGGTGTCCTCGAAGATTCAAGAGATTGATAATCTAAAGGCTGTGATAGCTATAAGTGATCGATTATTGAAATTGTATGAAGATTCAGCATATAGAACTTCAGAGATCCAAAAAGCTTTGAAGTTAGCAAGCACTCAATCAGATTCCTTAGGGAATGATGTCAAATTAAAAAAAATTGATGATACCCCAACTTATGAAAAATCATTCAAGACTAAAAAACTCGACAGGTTTAAAGTTGAAAACTCAAACATAAAGAGCAAAATACGGAATGATTTAAACCATGTCTTCCATGATGATAACACTATAGTTCCTGGAACTTACTCACAGTTCAGTGATGATGGGACAATCAGTGGAGTTAATAACAATTCATTGATTGACTATAATACTGATGTTGATGAAGAAGACAATGAAGAAGTTGACCCATATCTTCACAAAACTTTGCATGATTCTGAAGACTATGATGAGGATGAATTCGGAGAGTTTGAAAAATCTCCAAAAAAAGAATCAGGAAGTACAGATCAAGATCTTATTGATATGAGAGATAGTGGAGCAGCTACAACGATAAAAAGTTCACTACTTCACAATGAGGATCATTAAAACAGTATATAGATATGATTATGAGGTGAATGCAGGAATGAAACTATGCAGCTATTACAAGCTTATCTAGATCTTCAATTATATCATCATCACCAGCTAGTCCTCTTTCGAATATTTCTTTCCCTGTTAATTTCCCATTATGGTACTGTTTTTGACGTATGGCTAATTTCTCATCAATCTTCAGTTCTTCTCTGAATTTTAATCTCCATTCATTAAAACTTTCAGTAGTGACTTTTGTACCATAGAATTTCTTTTGTTCTTCTCTTTCTTTTGCCAACAATTCTTCATCATATTGTTTTTGTTTTACATTTAGCTTCTCTTCAAATAATGTCTCTGCTTGATCTTTTAAAGTTGATACAATAGCAAAGATAGATGGAATTCCAACTTGTTCTTCAGCTATTTCAAATAGGGATTTTGTCAAATTAGTTAGGTCCTCATCGTCAAATTCAATGGTCTCTGAGATCATAACCATCTTATGACTTTCATCTTCCTTGTATGTATCTTCCTCATCATCCTCAGAATCTTCACCTGGATTATAAGTAGCATCATCTATCTCCATAAGTTCACCAACCTCAACTCGTATCTCTGGGATAACTTCTGGATATGTTTCTGGATATTTGATGAACAACTTCAATCTATGCTTCTTTTCACTGGATGTATCTAGTAATAAATTGATATAAAACTCCGTTTCTGACTCAACGAAAAGCTCATCTGGGTAAATCGATTGCAAGATTTCAATTTCTTGCTGTTGTTCCTCATGATAGTCCATTCTTTCACAATTTTATTCAGCTTTTTTACAACCGTTTGATCAACAAAAAGGCTGAAACTTAACCATACCTTTTTTTTTTAAAGATTCCATCGATTACGTAAGATTTTTTCCAGGTAACAAAAAATTTTCGTTTTGTCTCGTTTTAACAAGATGATATTGCAGAAGGTTGTGCCAATTATCTATAAGAAGGACCGTGTTAATATGTCATTACAACCAATATTCGACGAGACGAGGAAGCTGCTGACACTCTCACAGTTTAAAGAGGCTTTAAAGATACTGAAACCATTGAAATCCAAGAATTCTGAAAATGTTGAATATCTACAACTATTAGCAGAGGTTTATTTGGAAGTTGGTAAAGTTGACAAATCTTATGAACTATTGGAGAAGGCATGTAGATTGGATGAAAATGGTAAATTTGGATCAGAGAAGTTTTTCTACTTGGGACAAATCATTGGTGGGTCCAAAGGTATCGAATTTATAAATCATGGGATTCAACAATTGATCAATAAGCTAGAACAAGACTCAGATGATCCAATCACAATAAAGAAATTGAACCAAGGGATCTTCACTCAAATTGAGATTTGGATGACTGATCTCTGTATGGAGCCTGAAGCTGAATCCAATTGTAATGAACTTATCCAAAAATCATTATCAATTGATGATTCAAATCCAGAAACTTGGTCATTATTGGCATCGATTAGAATATCACAACAATTGGATCAAGAAGCCATGGAAGCCATTGAAAAATCATGGAGTTTGTTTGAAGTGAAAAAGACGAGACTGGAGGATATCGCTAATGGAGTTCAAGAGGTTGACGGTACAGTTGATGTCAGTGTGGAATATGTTGAATTGATTCAACCTCTTTTGACATTATCAAGATATGCTATCGAGTTGGGTAATTATGAACTAGGAGGGATTATAGCTTCAAGCATTAGAGATATTGATGAAGATAACTTGGAAAGTTATTTCATTGAAGGATTTTCCAGTTATTTAATAATCAAGAAACAACAATATGATCAGGTCCATAACCAATTCCAGCCTGAACTATTTGAGGGTTTCGTCATTGATTTGAATAAAATTGATCAATCAACTACTGAGATATTAGTGAGCTCACAAAAGAACCTCTCAATGGTTTTGAAAATTCATGAAAATGGTTCCAATACTGATGAAGTTGATGTGGAAATTATCGAAACTTCAAATAAGATTTTAAATGAATTGGGTGGTCCTATAGATGTCAAGTTTGAGGAGGAAAATAATATTGACGAAGATAACTGGGAAGATGAAATCGTCAGTGATGACGAATGAGATGAAGAGACTCTTAACTTTCATGAATATATGATAATTTAGTGGGCTTTCGGTACGTTAATTATGTTTCGTAAATTGGACGAGAAACGTTCCGGGGGGCCCTATAACTATCGTCCACCACTACGATCGATGAAGTTAAAACCCATAGGTGTTTCCTACAGGTCGTGCAACAGATTCCAGAAGATGGGTATTCGTAAATAAACTATAGCTCCTAATTGCCACAAGTATGAAGTGAGGTGAAGAGGGCTATTTGTTATCAATCATTCTCTAGTATTTGACTTGATCTTATGATTACTGTTTCTCAAGATTGGTGAAGCACTTGATCTAGACTAGTGAGATTGATCACTTCAAATTCAATCCACCAATATTCGGTAGTTCTTCTTCCTCCTCTTCATCAACCCAGTCATCTTCATCATCGTGTGCCTGTTCATTCCCTATCAAACCCGGTAAATATTGTCTTGGCTCTTCTCCATCTTCATAGTCGGTGATCAGTTGAACATATTCTTCAGGAACCAATCCAGTCTCACCAGTTGATGAGTCTTCAGCAACAAGCCAGCCTTGACCATGTCTATAACTGATCCAGATAATTTGTCCTTCTTTTAACGCCACTTCATTATCATTCTCAGGTTCGAAGTTAAATAAGGCAATCGCCTTACCATGGATTTCATCATTAGATGGAGTTGAATTAAACTTATTCTGATCATCATCTTCTTGCCATGGTGGTCCATCCTCAAACAAATATTTGTTGCTGGGTACATTTATGATAGTCTTCCTTATACTGTAATCATTTAGTTCGTTATCATCGTTGAAATTATTGTCGTCATTATCTTTGTTTCTGTAATCGTAAATTGTTTCATCATTAGTCTTTGTGTAGTCTTGGTAATCAATGGTCCCGTAATGTAGTGCGTTGTCTTCATCATAAGCAAAGTCCTTGATAGATATTAGAAACTGCGGATCATATGTTGTTGATCCATCAGTCATCTTTGTTCAGTTTATTTTTAGATCTGTGTGGTTATGATGATCTGTTGACTTGGTACTTTTGTATTGGAGTGTCTTGCCACACGTATATATCTCTCTCTTCTTTCTGTTAGATATGGAGCTGTATGGTCAGAAAACAACAGTGTCAACGGTGAATTATTTGCAGATGATGACAGTTTACAGTGATTTTAGGGCCTCAGTTTGTACGTGAACAGTAATGAGTTCAGCCCAGCCTCAAACAGAAAGAAAAAATTAAGAAGCAGAAAATCGATGAAAATGACACGATTTTGACCACCAGAGTTTCTATTAATGGACAGCGAATATGAGCTGCTGACCTCTGTGATATCACCAAGATGTAACTCCAAAGAATGAACGAATTTGCCTTCAATTTCTATAATTCTTTTGTTTGTTTTCCTCCTAAATTTCAAGGAAAAATTTCTGTTTCTTGATACATCTGTGGTGGATACCAAATGTTGTCATGTGATCTTGCACGTGATTCAGCTTTGTCACCTTCCATAGCAACTTCCGCGAATTTGTCCTTCGAATTCTTATGAGCGTAATTTTAGTCGATGATCCTTTCTACATTATGGCTAATACACATCGCTTTTACTAGTTAGCATCAATCATCACTGACATTTGAATAAAATGACAACTTCACACAGACCAACATTTGAGAGTAGAAGAGGTAGAGACCTTCAGCCTTCCTCAATAGTTCACTCAAGGATGCTGCCGGCTCATAAACAACTGAAGTATAGAATCACCAAAAAACATGACGATAAAGATAAATCGAGTATAAACATCAATGAAGCCAAGTCTAAGTTTGATGAATTGAGACAAGAACTCTTGGATAGAGAAAACAAGCATTTCAATAGAGACCAACTTACCATCGAGAGTGGTGAAAATAATAGTGTGGTGGAAACATACGCAGAGAAGAGAAAAAGAATAAAACAAGAAACCGCTGGACTAGATGATAGTGATGATGACGATGATGAAGATACTGAAACTATCGAAGGAGGAAACAATGAAAGTGATGAAAGTTCAAGTTCAAGTGACGAAAGTGATGATGACGAAGATGATGAAGCCGAACTGTTGAAAGAATTGGCAAAAATCAAACAAGAAAGAGCCGAACAAGCTAAACAAAAAGAGCTTCAATCTATAAAAGAATCAGCATTAACGAGTAATCCACTTCTCAATCCAATTAAGCCAACTTCAATAAGGAAGAACTGGAGACAGGATTCTGTTTTCAAGCATCAGAATAATACCGAAAAGCCACCAACTGATGATGATTTTGTAAATGATCTCATCAGATCTAATTTCCATAAAAAGTTTATGAGTAGATACATCAAATGATTCAATTAATGTACACAGCCAGGGATACGAAACTTCTTGTAGCCGTTTTTACTGTAAATCAGCCTAATAGTCTGGGCATCGCTCGTAACAACTCATCTTGAAAAGAGAGGGAAAAAACTTGTGATCAGATCAAAGCAAACTTGATCAGTATCCAAAATCTCTAAGGCCTTCAAACAAAGTTTGAAATCATGTCAGGAGTACCATCTGTACCCACGCCTGACCCTACGCCTACCCCATACACTTCTCCTGCACCTGCCTCTGTCCCAACTGATAAATCTAAACACAATTCAAAACAGTATATTAAATCTGATCGTATTCAAAATGATGGCTGGATTCCACGTCGTTATGAGAAGAGAAGGTATCAACCAGACAATATAGAGGGACCATCAAAGACAAAAAGGAAAAAGTTGCTCAATTACCAAGAACTTGATGTTTATACTTCATTTTACGAGACTGAGATGGTGGAATTCATGTATGGTCCTATGAAATCCAATCTATCGGATAGCAGTTATAGTATTCTTGGTAAAACAGATAAGGATGCAACCCTTGTTGGATCTTTTTGGAGTCGAGTTGAAAAGGAATGTTTCTTTGAGTTCTTGGGAAGATATGGGATTGAACAGATTGAAAAGATTCAACAGCAAATCCCAAAGAAATCCATTCTTGAAATCATGAACTACTATAATCTCTTGAAAGAAGGGTTAGCCAAAATGAAGAAAAAGAAATCAAAATTCCTCAAACTTATAAAATATTCTGATATTCCTGGTGCTATTGAGGTCGATGAGAAAATGGTTAAACAGGAAAATAGACTAGCACACCAAGTGAACTATAGAGTATTGAAGAATATGAGTCAACAAAGACATAATCGTCAGATGCAATTGATCAGAAAACATCTGATACCAAACTCAATCATCGATTTTGAGAGACTTTCAAATCTTGATCTGACATCCTTCTACAAAAAAAACAGCTTCATCTATGGGAAATATGAATATATGCTTCTAGAGTTTAGAACATATTTTTATCATGATTTCTATAAGCTTCTGGATGATTTGGTTGTTACATTTGTTAGAAATGTGATAAAGAACCTTATAGTGACTGCAATTAATGATCCGTCCGGTCGAAGACGGACTATGGTGGGAAATATGGATGATATTGATCTTGATAAACCACTTGAGACGTTCTCACGCGGTGAGGCAATAGAGACGGATAAGAAACTTCAAAGAAGGGGTGACAATATTCTGAAAGATGTCCCAAAAGAGAAACAGGTGCTCATCTTTCATATAACATTCCCAGAGGTTCAAAAGGCGTTGGAGGATCTCAACATAAAGAGACCAAAGACACATCATGAGTTTCTCAAACATCTGCCTGACAGATTGAATACAGAAGTCATGGATGATGATGTAGATCTGTCAGTGGGTTACGGTGGTACTGAAATCCCAGGACTAGATCCACAAGGACGAGAATATCTTAGATTTGTTAAAGATTTAAGATTTGAAGGGTTGAATAAATTTTTCCCTCAAAATTTTGCAAGAGCTTTTTATAAAAACATTGATGTGGATGTTGAGAAGTATATCAAAGATGTTGCGGCTGTTGAAGATGATCCCACTGAAGATGGAAACGAAAACGACAAACACAATGAAATTGACTTCGAGGAGGAAGAGGGCCAACGACAACAGCAAGAAGAAAATCAAGAAGATCATTATGGTGATGGTGATGATGATGATAATGACAGAGATTATACCACTAAATTCAACCATTCCAAGCCTTTTATTGTCCCTAACAAAAACGATCCAGATGAAGAGTATGATCATGACCTACTTGATAGTGAATTATTCTGGTATCTCCTGTCATTTGAAACTCAACAAGTCAATGAGGTTGATGCGAATCGAAAAGGAGAAGAGATTCGGGATTACTCAACTGCCATTAATTTTGACTATGAGGCTTTTGTTGAAAAAAACGAAAAAGACAGAATCTGGAGAGAACAGCATGGAAAATTGCCTCCTCAAAGAGATAATGATTTCTATTATGATGTTCAGTTGGAAGAGATCACTGATAATGAAGATGACGACTCCATTGAAAGAGATGAGGTTGAGGATCATTCTGACCATGAATTTTTACAAACTAGTGGGTCTGATGGGAATCACCGTAATAATGGTTATGATGACAGTGATATGATTGAACAACATGATCAAACTGAAAATACGAAAGTGAATGAAGAGAGCCAGGCACAGAATGAAATTTCGTCAGAAAATCTAGCTCAAGATTATGCTTTAATAGAAGGCGCAGAAGTCAGTCAAAAGGACCAACAGGAGGAATCTCATGAATATGAGATAACACCAGATATGGTTAGACTCTTCAGTCATACATTCCCTGTCAGAAAAGGATACTTTGACTCAAGAAAGAAAATTTTTCATCAAAACTAGTGTCAAGCCATATTACTACAAAATGTAATGAACATGATGGTGCGTTAAATTATGCATTACTAGTGAGGTTCATTAATGAGAAATTTTCTTTCTCAATCATTTTGATCCAAAGATTCTATGTTTGTAGACTTTGAAGACGTTTTTCACTAATGGCCAACCATTATCGCTTCTCACAGCATCACCATTTTCTTGTAATCTTCTTAATAGGTAATCTTTAGTTTCAACTGGAGGGCCCCATGGGACGTATTTGATGATATTTTTGATCCCTTGATTGTTAATTAAGTCGTACGTGACATCATCTGCCATTCCTAGTAATTGTCCCAAGACGACGTTGGATTTGAAATGAACATTTGTGGAGTGAGTTTGTAGGTAGTTTGCAGCAAGTTTGGATGATTCCAAGTTATGGGATGCAACAATCAAATGTCCCAAAGTTGCTTCTTTAGAGTTCCTGTATAGATCTTCAAGGACTTTCTTGATACCAGTGTTGTAGGATTCATCTGTTTGAGATTTGGTAGGGTGAATGACGTTACGATCAGGCTCTGAGTGAATGTAAGCACCACGAACTAACTTCAAGCCAAGTCTATAGTTTTGAGCTCTAGCTAAAGACTCTTCTTTGGCAATTTGAGTTAATGAATCACGTAAATACATTTGAAAAGTACCAACAACTTGAATTGGTTTCTCCAATTTGTTGAATTTTTGAAACAAATTTCTTTGCAACTCATAGACACCTTTTTGTAGGTCATACTTCTCAGCGTCAACAACAGTGACAAAGAATGGTGATTCTCTTTCTGGGTATTTCAAAGCTAATTCATCGTTCAGTTCCACCACTCTTTGAGTGATCTTGGAGCAATTAGCAACTAATTCATCCCATCTTGGTTTGTAATCAGGTTTGTTGTAGTTCAACAAGATATCAACAGGTTTGGAAATAACGGCTGAAGGTTTGATGACAATATAACCTGGTGGTATGGAGTTGATATCTTCTTTCCCCGACTCAATGGTCTTTAGGATATGTGGTTTCAAGATGGTATCAATGGATTTGACAGTTTCATCAACAATGTAGTTGATATCGATATCTTTTGTACCTTCAGAATCTTCTATGGTCAAGGACAACATCATATTGTTGATTCCTCTTTTTGATAAATTTTCCCCAGTTTTCATAACCTCTTGAGGGTTTGAACCACCACAATAAATCTTACCAATGAAGAAGTCCAGAATTGGTGTAGGAATCAGTGGGAATAGCTTAATGACTGTGTTGAGGATAGGTTTGTTGAGTGTGCATAAACCAATGGAAGCATAGGAAAAAAGCATCTGATTGGAAAGGGAGTCTAGGTAACTTGCTTTATAAGTTTTTACGGGGGAAGGAGCTGATGAGGTTGATGTGATGGCGCTCGTTCTAGAGGCCTTAGTTGTGTTGAGGGATCTCTTCACTATCAGTGGAAGGCGTGTGTATCTCATCTAAATCTGTTGTTGTGTGTTGCTAATAATTTGAGCTCACATCATGGAATATTCCAAAAAGATGGCAGAAAACAGGATTCCTAATCTTTTTATACGTATTTTCTGTGTTGGTGATGAATTTGAGATCTTTTGGTGATGATCAAAATTTGGCTTCGGCAGTTTTTTTGCTAATGGCAAATAAAGGCGATTGTAAAAAGGGAGAAAAAGGCCGAAGTTCCAGGGCTTCGTAACCACAGAAGAATAATAGAGTGGGATTTTGTGACAATAAAAGGCACTTGAATCTAAGGTTGAATTATCACATACGACCTGTGACAACATAGAATACACCCATATATTTGAAATCAACATATTTCCAGCTCCAATGGTTATTAATGGGTTTTTGAGCATAATTCTGGTTATCTATTCTCCATGGATATTGTTGATTATATAAGCGAAAGAAAGTGACACAATAGTTTCCCGGATTTCGAGCCTCGCAAAAGTTTTCCCAAATTATTTAGCAAAATCGGTTATCTTTGCCACTCGCCGAGTCCGCCCAACTTCTGCATCAAACTTCAATTGGCGTTCTTAAAGGTCATTGAACTAGCAGGCCAATCAAAATTCTTCTTACCTTAACAAAGCTGAACAGAGAATTGAGCGCCAGAGTATGGACAGATGCCTCCCCGGAAAGCGAAGAAGAAGCCTTTTAATAGAACATTTGTCGGTTGTTGGACTTGTCGAAGAAGAAAGGTCAAATGTGACGCTACAAGACCCTATTGTATTAGATGTTCCAAATCCGCTAACAATTTGGTATGTGAAGGGTACGACGTGAAGCTGAATTGGGCAACTCCTCTAACTGCTAATAAAAAAGGTGAACTCAAGACATTGGATGGAGCTTCTGACCCTAATGAGCCAGACATATCAACAACATTCAAGAGAAACAACATTGAATTATGTCGCTGGACGTTATATCAGACATACCAAGAAATAGATCAAGATTTGCAAACCATTGATGACAATGACAATGATATCGAATCAAAAGGTCCCTTCACTGTCTTCAGATACAAGCTAGTTGGAAACATCAGTCAGCTCAACCAACCACGTCTACATCAACATGACAGTCACTCTTATCATCACCACTATCAAGAACATTCGCCCCAACATGCTGATAGTCGATCTTCCTCAATTGTCAGTCATTCTGAACAGAAGATGCTCAAATCACCCCTACTCCCTACAAATTCGTCTCTCTTCGAAACCACGAACCATATATTCACAAGAGAGTATGCACTCGACAACATGTCTTTAATCAACCACTACATAGCCCAAATACCCTATTTATTCAATATGACTGTCAAATCAGACATAACCACTTTGATCAAATTGTCCATTGGAGGGTTTTTATTAAATTCTAGTTCTCTGTTGGAGAAATGCTTCCTAACATCAATCATCTTGATTTCATTGCTTCCAATAACTCATATATCGGATGATACCAAGATGGATGAGATCATGGAACTGAGAAATGAGATTCTTCACGATTTTAAGAGAATAGAAAAGTCTGATAATGATGTGTATGCCTTGATACTTATCCATTTCATAATCATTAACTCAGTTTTAGATGAGTATGATTCTCTACCATTTCTGACTGGGGTCTCAGAAAACACCACACCCCAATATCAGGATTACTATGAGTTTTTGAGAGTCACTGATCAACTCTATAATCACTCAAATTTCAAAATGGACTCAAAATTCACAATGATTTATGAAGATATCCTGGACTCAAACTATAATCTATTGAGAAATTTTGATTATATCAAAAACAAGAAGAAAAAAATCAACAACGATGGAAGAATTATAATTACAAAGACAGATACACCATTGGATCACATTATTAGAATCCCAAAACATAGAAACCAGAACAACACTAATGACCAAAGCAGTGATGAATCTGACTCGGAAGCCCTACCTCCTACATTCACTATTCATTTTTCAAATGAAGATGAAGATAACAATTCCGATAATGAGTTAGAGGAAGAAATCACTAAAGAACCAACAGAACCAGAAATGAATGATAACTCCCCAGATCATATATTTACATTGAAGGAAATGAATGATGATGTTAAGACAGTCATGGGGATTTCGAAACATCTCTTGGTCTTATATACAGACTTGGTTCAACTGATTAATCACAAGAGGCTGTTCATTGTGAAGAATTCACAGCAGCCGAGAAACTTTCCAAAATTATGTTCTGAGTTTGAGGATACTTTGTTACGTTCTGTCAAGTATCATATAATAACGATGGATGTTAAAGATGATGTCTTCTATAATTTCTTGATCTTTTTGTTCTTCAAATTCATTAAGAATTATCCTGCTGGGATGTTAACTTATCATCTAAACAAATTCAAAAAAAATGATCTAGGCTTGGGAGTCTTGAAATTTTTTGGGAAGTTGGATAATAAAATTGATGATGATGAGGTTGTTGGTGATCCAATCTTATGGGGTAGTGAAATCTTTTTGAATAAGCGAGTTAGATACTTACAATCAGAAAAGAAAGAGAATAGAAGACTGAATAACTTTGATGACTGGACCAATGTTATCAAAGATCGATTCTTCTTTGCATAAGTAGTGTTGGAATTGGGAACCATCCCAGCTACAACGACATGAATTAATGAGTAATTATTGTGGATAATAGTTTATAAACATTATTTTGGATAGCGAAGCTGCATGGGCATCACTTTGAACTTGGATAAAGATGTTTTCATTTTCTGGAAAGTGTTGAGTGTAGAGTATACTCTTTGATCAAAAACAAACTCAAGAAGGTAAGCACGCTAGTAATGAAACAGAATCTGAAAGTTAGTTTTGTACTATTCGAATAGCATTGAACCAGTGTATCTTTAATAAACTCAGGCGCTTCTTTATGAATGTATTCAGAGCTATGTTCAGCTCTGAAGATGATTTCATTCAGTAATTTCAAATCGTACCCTTGGTCAAAAAATCCCAAGACCCTCAAACTCAACTCTGAATGTAATTTTCTAGCAAAAATAGCTGATCCAATTGAAACACCTAGTGTTGATCCAGTTGATCTAAATAAATAACTGATGGATGTGGTGGCTGCTTGATGCTGATGTGGGACTGCTGCTATCAGAGCCAACAGTGTTGCTGTGATTAAAATGGCTCCTCCAACACCTGGTATAAATAATAAAATGTACTGCTCAAATATGTTATAATTTGGATTTAACATAACAATTCTTAGAACTCCAACCATACTTATCACTCCAGAGAGTAACAAAAGGTTTCTATATTTTCCCGTTGCTCTGATGTAAATTCCTGATCCCAATGAACCTATGATGATTGAAAAGAAATTTGGTGTGAATCTCTTCCCAATTTCTGTTGGACTCAAGTTCCAAATAGCAGTGAAGTATATTGGAACGATGAAATATATGGCAAATGTAGTTATTGAAGTGAATAAGTTTGATAATGATACACCGACAACTGTCGGTATCTGAAGAAACCTTAAGGGAATGATTGGGTTTTTGGCAACTTTTAATTCAATGTAGACGAACGATAATAATGAGATCACAACAATGGCCGATAAGATGAAAAAATTAATGCTCTCAAATGGGATCTCTTCACCACCAACAGCAGCTCCGGTCAAGAATAACAACAAGAATATGATTAAACTCAAAGAACCATACCAATCGATCAAACCTAACTTCTCGAAAATAGTAAGCATTTCAAATTCATTATCATTTTCTCTTTTTGGCAAAATCAAGAGCCAAGCAATACAGAAAGAACTTAGAACAGATATTGGTACTTGGATCAAAAAAGCAAACCTCCAACCTAGTGAATCAGAACATGCACCACCCAACACTCCACCTATAGCAGTTCCAACAGCAAAAGCTATATTGGTCAATCCTTGGTAAATACCTCTTGATTTCAAGGGGACAATGTCACTGGTTGTTATACTAGAGAGTGAGGTCAATCCTCCCCCTCCCATTCCGCTTATGAATCTACCAGCCTAAAGTGATTAGTTAGTATTCAAATCTCTGTAAAGGATCTTGACATCGCTGTTAATACTCACAATCAGCCACTCCACACTTGGAGCTAACCAGCATAGAACACAGCCAAATGTGAATAGAACATTGCAGAACAACAGCAAGCATCTTCTACCAAATATATCACTCAATTTCCCATATAAAGGTTGGAACGTTGCACTTGAAACAAGATAAGCTGTGGCTATCCATGAAAGTTTTGGTAATGCGTCAAACTCACTAGCGATATGCCCAATTAAAGTGGTGACGATGGTTGAGTCCAAAGCAGCGAGGAAAACACCAATATACATAGACACCAGAATCAATTTTACTCTTGCTGGTGATATTTTTAGGCCATCAGTTTCGGTGTGGACATGCTCATGATGATCCATTTGATGTTCCAATTGTGAGGCCACAAGTCCCCCAATCTCTGTTGAAGGGTCAAAGATAGCATCCTCTCCTTCTTCCAGGGGAGCCAATAAAGGACTCCTCTCCGTGTGCATGCTGTTTGATATTCCTCCGTCTTCCTTCTCACGCTCTTCCAGCACGATGAGTGTTATTTTTTTGCTTTATAGAGGTTTTTATCAATTTTATTGTTGAAACGGTGTTTGATTCTCATTTAGGAAGTAGTGCCGAATCAATTGTGATTACGTCATTATCGTTAAATATATGTCATGTTTCTATTCTATTTGTATAAAGTGCAGTATATATGAATGCAATTTAACTTCCCAGTACCCAATACCTCTTTCTGTAAACGGTCTCCCCATAAATCATAAATCAGGTCAAAATAAAAAAAAAAAAACTCACTACCCTCATGCCTGTGTCGTGGAGTGGACTAAGGATCACCAGTTGATCCAGATCATCAATCGCTTGATCTCTTGAATGCAGCCTTGATTGTATCGTAATAATCACTTAATATTGATTTTTTAACAATATCTGGAGCCTCAGTCAATATTTTATCAGTCTCCTTAACAATTTCTTTGATTGTAACTAAAGATGTATCAACGGTTTTAACAACAGTGTCAATGGATGTATCCACAGTTTTAACAACCTTATCATAAGACTCGGAAATCAACTCATCAACAATTTGTTCCTTTCTGTCCCATTGTTCGTTCAACAAACTCAGTACGGAGTCAAATCCCATTTTACCCTTCTTAGCATTATCCCTGAATCTTTCTACACTCCAGTCTTCAATCTTGTTACATATTCTTTGAAACGTAGCATACGCCGTTATTTGAGCTTCTTGCTTGAATTGTGTCTTGTTTAAAGAATCTTTGGAATCTGGACTGTACGTGACTGTTTCGAAAACCCTTAGCAGATTGCACATTGTTAAGTTGATACTCTTCAATGTCAAAGTTTTGGAATTCAAATCAACAGTAGATACTTCACGAACATAGCTGACTTCTTTCCCACCAACAAGAGCTAGTAACCATCTTGGAATTGATTGTTTGCAAGTAATCAATCTTTCCGTTGTCAATATCTGTTTTTCTGAATCTAATTCTCTTCGTAGAACATCGACCGCAACAACATGAGTCGAAACTTCATTCGGGTACTTCCTCCAGTTGGCAGCCGTGACTTGCTCCCAAGAGTAGTTGAATTCGCACGAGTTCTCGAATATCTTCATCTATGATCTATATGGATTCAAAAAAGCAAGTTTATTCCAAATGAAAAAAAAAAAAAAAAAAAAATGTTTAATCACAATAGAAAAAATGGAACAATTATTACTTTTCAAGGGAAGGGAAAAAAAGAAACGAAAATTCTTTGATCCCGAGAATCGGCGATAAGGCGGAGTGTTGACGATTGAAGTATTTTTCTTATTATTTATGTGTCAAAGACAAAAAATTGCTTTATGGGTTTATTGGGATTAGTTATTACTCATTATTTGGAGTAGTCGGTGACCTGTGGGAATCTCTTGAAGCGATGATCATTACCTTGATATTTTCCTCGGGCACTGATGTAGCTGTATCCTCGAGGTTTGCATAAAGTGCTCAGGATGTTTTTCCACACATTTTTGAAACTATAGGGACCAGAGTTGATGGAATGCATTTTCCTTAGGAATTCTCTTGTTGTCTGTCTTGATGCAATCAGATATGTATGAGCACAAAAGAGCAACAGTGGATAAAGTATAGCCAATAGTCCGTAAATCCCATTGAACAAACTCATCGGTACATGTTTCAACGCTTCTCTGATCACGTAACCATACTTTCTCTTGTACTCCAATAGATGATAGAGTGAAACTGTAGTGAAAAAGATACAAGACAGACACGCAAACAATAAGAAGCAGTAGAAATATCTATAGTTTCTCTCACCAACACAATTGTTGATGTAAACACAGTGATGATCGTGAATGCTAATACATTGGTCACATTTTGAACAGTGGAAAGTTCTAGGCATTCTCCAGTTTCGGCATGTAGAGCAATATTTGATCTCAACAGAGTGATTGTCATCATATCCAGGTAATGTGATTGTATTGAAATAGTCCTCGGGTATTCTATAAGGGTCTTCAGTGAGATGGATATTGTTTGGTATGACTCCTGGGTCCGAAGTAGATGCTTTTATGAAGGAGGAAATAGTGATTCCCCAGCAGTAAAGAAACATAATAACAGCCCCAGGTGATATATTATGCCAACACCATGACGCTCTATTATTTTATGTTAATATATTAACGCATTTGAAAGGATCCATGATACACTTACTCAAAAACACAGAACAGGACACAAGGAATAACTATTGCCAGGAATGAGAAGACGGATATTGGTTTGCCTTTACTTATCCTGAATCTGCCACCAAATACAAATATCATTCGATCACTATTCCAGACCTGGAAGTTTCTCGTTATTGGTAATGCTCCATCATGCTGATTGTGTGTGGGTACTGGCTCTGTTATGAGCCACCTCAACAGACTTTGAAACGACGAATCTGTGTGAATCTCGGAGAGTGTAACATTTCTTTTCGTTTGGTTGGTTCTTCGTAGTTTTGTACTGTTTCCAGAAGGTTCCATTGAGCTGTTTTAAGGGTTCTGTCTGAGTTCGCTTTTGCTCGGTTGATCATGATGATTTGTATTGCAACAGTTTTTGCGAATATAATTTTCGCGGGCCCCACCAAAAAAATCTATTTATTGATAAAATGGTTGATGAGGAGAATCTAACTCTTGCCTGTGAATTTGATTGCAAAAGGAACGTTCTCATTTGTTCAATGTTTCGAAAAGCAGTTCAGTCCCAAAGTGGATACATGAAAAGAGTGGCCTTCCAGTCATCTCAACGAAGAAGTTTCCAAAAAATCGTGATTTCCAACCCGTTTGGGGTCTGGCTATTAGGGATCTCGAGAACAGTAGTTAAGGGAATAGGTATCTTTTATGCTAGTGCCGTTATCCTTGGTGTTGCTGGCTATTTTGGTGGTGCCTATTATATTGAACCTTATCAACAGATCTGTAAAGACTGGTCAATTTTATCCAAGATTCATTCACGAATTGGGGTCTATTATCAAGATGTTGAAGAGAATGAGAAATTAGCCAATCACGTTTTGATCAAAAGTCTCAGAACAATTGCTGAAGAAGAAGGCTTGACCGTTGAGGAAGATGAAAACAAGTTCAGATTATTAACATTGGATCAACTACAGGCCAAACCTGTGGAATGGCAAAACACTTATATTGATATCGTCATTAGATTGGCATCGGCGAAAGCAGACTTTGGCGATATTGAGAATGCTAAAAAATTAATTCTCTATTCGATAAATGTCCCAATGAACATTGGTTCTAAAGATTTGAAATCAAAGAGTTTGAGAATGGCAGCCAAATTTAGCTCAATTGATGGAAAGTATGACCAAGCAGAAAGCTATCTGTTGGATGGGATTAGATTCATTGAATATTATCAAGATGCCAACATCCGCTTCAAAGATCATGGATCTTATTTGTTAGCCAAGGATTCAGAGTTGACCTCAGAGCTATTCCGTTCTCTAGTTGATTTGGGTATTTTATACACTAGAAAGAAAAATTACACTAAAAGTCTTGAGATTTTCTTGAATCTACTGGCATCAATTGATGATAAGAATTATCCATTTATAGAGCCAAGTGATTTACCTTTATTGAAGAACTACATTGGAGAAATCCTTTATTCCAAAGGTTTAATGAATAGATCAATTCAGTGGTGTAATGAAGCCTTCACCGAATCTTTCAACAATTCCAAAAATGATTCAAAGTCAGCACATGTTGCAAGTGATGCATTATCTAATTTGATTATCTTATATGATAAAGTCGGTAATGAAGATTTGAAGAAAGAGGCGGAGGAGAAGATCCAAGATATCTCATTCAATGACGAAAAAATCAAACGTGGGGGGTTGCTGTCTGCGATGTTCCCGTTCGTTTGAGTTGACCAGGCCCTTATATCTATATTATTTATTCCATATTTATTACCGAATTGTTATCTCAGTAGCTGCAAAACGAACTACTCCCACAATTAGATTTTGTATGAAAAAGCTCCAAAAAAATATATTACTGTCTATCTATTTCAGCAAAAACTCACTGATCATCACATTCAAACTCTAGCTTTTTTTTTTCTTTCTATCTCTATCTCCTCCCTAATCATCATTATAAATACCTCTTTCTAGTATCACTTTAGTCAGTTTCATCAGTATTTGTTTGAACCCAGGAACCATCCAGAACCTGAGTTATCTAGATCATGATCATCATCATACAGGTTTAGTTTGAACCTATTCTTCTTCCCGTATAAATCAATCTTGAATTTATTATCATCTTCATTTTTAGGATGTGGTTGTTTAAAGTCCAGCCATTCGTTGGAACTGGTGTTCATGGAACTCGTTTCGGATGCCGGTTCAATTATCTCCATCAATGATTTCTCAATCAAAGATTTATCAAATATCCTAGAACCGTTAGTGCCTTTGGTATTAGTATTATTATTATCATTATTACTTTCATTATTTTTTTGATCATTTGAGAAAGAACCAGCTTCATTGGTTAAACTTGTGGTTGCAGTTGGTGTGTGTATACCCTGAGATTTGGTATCTGGTCCAGTTATGGTGATGATCGATGAGGATGATTTTTTCAGATCATCTTGATCTTTTGATAGTTTTGTATTCATAAGTTTGTTTGTCAAAAGTTCATGGAATGAATTTGTTGAGCTGTTATTTGATGATAGTTCTGCAAGATCTGGAACGGGTTCAACACCATGAGTTCCATCGTCTTCATCGATGTTTCTATAGCTGTGGTAACTATCTTTTGAGCTCAATGATTCGTTTGAAATGCTGTAGTTAAGATCTCCTGTTGAATTTAATCTTGACAAATTTCCAGAGTTGTAAGATGGTGCTAAAAACGATATATTCCTCTTCAACCCTGCTGAAGTAGTATTAGAGGGTTGTAATAAGTTCTGTGTCAATTTATCACGACTTTGTTTTCTTGAGAATGACATAGATCCCTCATCCAAGAATGGAATTCTCATAACAGGGCCGAATAAACTTGAAGATCTGAGTCTTCTATGAGTATCATTATTGGCCCCCGATGATAGTGATCCATGTCTTGACCTAGCCTTGAAGCTTATACCTTCATTCTCAGAGTCAGACTCGGAATCGGAATCATGTGAATGTTTGGCTTTGGGATTCAGGAGTGAGTGAGACCTCATTCTATTGTAGTTCTCACTTTTGGGAGCTGAGATCTCATTCTTGAAATTCAGTTGAGACGTGGCATTGGTATGACTAAAGGTTGTCTGGATGTCTTTGAAAGGGTCCCTATTTGAATAGATATCAACTTGTTCAAAAGTTGATAGAGATCTCAACTCAATATCTGTTTCGATCAATCTCCAATAATAGTGTTTTGAATCTGCAAATGACGGTTTGGCTAAAGACATTGAAGCCAAAGGAATTTCAACAAATAGTGACTTTCCCAATAATTTTGAAACAAGACTTCTAACACAAGCACCATGGGTCATTAATAGTACTATATCTTTTGAGTTTGCTTCTCTTGAAAGATTTTTTGATTCATCCTTGATGATTGAGATCAAGCCATTGCTCAATCTTGAGAATTGTTGAAGGAAGGTCTCACTATATGGACCTGGATTCCCATATTGATAGCTATCATTGAATTTAAGGTAGATCTTGATATTTTCATTCTTATTAAATGGTAGATTTGCATTTAAATATTGAATAGCAGTGTTTAGTAATGAAGCACCATTGTCATTCGGAGGAAAATAGTTGATGTCCAGTTCCGTGTTCAGCCATTCAGATAATACTTGATCTATTGATAGTTCGATCTTGATCAGTTTATCATCTCTGTGTTTCTTTGAAATGTAATCTATGATATATTTGATTGTTTCCACACATCTTAGATATGGCGAAGTATGGAACTTCAAGATTATAATGGTTTCTTCAACGTGTTCTTGAATGTAGTTCAAGATCTTGCTACCCATTTCCATTGATTGAACATGCCCATTGTTTGATTTATTTGAAGTAGACTCGAAAGTAGCCAAATGTGGATTATAAGTATCACTGATTGTGTACTCATTGGAATTTCCATCTGAGTGCGATTTTGTGAACCCGATCGACGAGATCGTGGATGCAACTTTATCACACCGTTGAGCATGACGGAGAACGAACAATGAGTCCAACTCCTTGATTCTGACTTTATTCATTTATCTTGGAGTGTGTTGTGAATGGTATGGAGAGTTTGATGTTTGATGTGTGTATGGCCAAAAGAACCTGTGATCCTAGAAGCAGTTGTCGGATCTTGCAAAGGTGAAAAAAGACGAGTGCAGATGGTTGTGGTGGAGAATCAATGGGTGAGAGAAAGTATGAACGAACAGCGTTCTTCTTCCCTTAAATCTAGTTGTTTGTGGTGGCTCTGAGATTTTGAATTCGTTTAGATTGAGTTTCTTGGTGTCACTTTTTTGTTTTCTTTTTTTTTCTTTTTTAACGACTGTACGCTGTACGGGCCACACCATCTTTAATTAGCATACCGTAGGGGCCCAAGGGCCTGCCTGGACTCCGGTGGAGATGGGTGATCCAACTGGGCTGGTTTCTTCGGGGCATATTTCAATTCCCATTGCCCATCGTGCCCGTGGCACTACCAGTGTTAATGATTAATAAGCTATCACATGGAAATAAAATTATTAGGATCGTACAACTAGAAGACACCCTCCTTTTAATCTGAAAAAGATTCAAAGATGAACAACATCTACAGTTTATAGAGCAATCGACCAGCATAACTTAACCTGATTAACGTGACAGCACTGATCGATCAACTGCAAATTAAGAAAACTTTGCCAAAAAAAAATATGCGCAAGCCCGGAGTCGAACCGGGGGCTCAAAGATGGCAACTTTGAATTTTACCGCTAAACCACTTGCGCTTTAATGAAGTTACCAAAACTTACACTCTTACATAACGTATACCATAATAATTACGTAATCAAATATACCCGATAACCGATAACTAGTTTCGAGAGTTATTTATCTTTTCTCGAGAAACTTCCTTATCTGTTTGTGTTCTTTTCAGGTTCACAATCAATTAACTCAATCAGTAAACAGTCATGAGTTCTAGAGGTGCAGCTCTCGCAGAATTTAAGAAGACCTGTTCGGTGACAGCTGAAGAGGTGGAACAGTTGAAAGATCGAGTTGTTAAAGCACTAGAGCTATCTTATTCACCCTATTCAAAATTCAGGTAGGTTATGACTTGTTATTACCATCTACTGGACATTTATTGAATTGTATTCACTAACTTCATTGGTTCCTCATAGAGTTGGCTGTACGCTGATAACAGAATCTGGTGAATTCTTTGATGGTGCTAACATCGAAAACGCTTCTTATGGTATGTATTCCTAGTCATTATGATAACGTATATCTATATAAGCTGACGAAATGATAACTCCAGGTGGGTCGATATGTGCTGAAAGAACCACGATAAGTTCAGCAGTTCTCAAAGGTCATAAAACTTTCAAAGCCATTGCAATTTCTAGTGATATGGAGAAGGATCTTATATCACCTTGTGGGATTTGCAGACAGTTCATCAGGGAGTTTGGAAGGGAGATACCGATTTATATGTTCAACAAGAAGGGTGATTATACGGTGAAAACGCTCGAAGAGTTGTTGCCTTTAAGTTTTGGTCCAGAACATCTTTCATGAGCACTAAGCCCTAGCCTCCTCACTAACAGTGATAGCCGGGCCAGAAAAGTAGGAAGGCTTCCATTCAGGGTCGTTTGGCACTCCTTACGGTAAGTAACATATATTCATTCACGCTATGCAGATTATGACCATCTTACTCGTCCTTCATTCACAGATTTGTAGGTTGTACCTTCATCCGTAATGGCATCCTGTCAAGAAACTCACACAATAAAAAAGGCGAGGAAGAAAAGAGAAAAAAAATTTCCGTTCGTTAGACAAGAATCGAAACTCCATTCGAAATCACAACATTAAGAACACCAATCAAATAGTGCCATGTCTACTGCTGCTGCCGCTCCAATATCGCCAACCACCACCACCAATGTTTGTGGCTCATGGACCTGTGGTAAGGACACAAGCTCTTCACTAAAATGTCCTCTTTGTTTGAAACAGGGCATAACCACTGTCTTTTGTAATCAGTCATGTTTCAAGGAAAGTTGGGCTCTACATAAATCCATACATGTCAAAGCTGGTGTTGATTCATACGATCCATTCCCAGATTTCCCGTACACTGGCTCATTAAGACCTGCTTATCCTTTAACACCAAGAAGAAAAGTTCCAGAAAACATTGTTCCAACTGATTATGCCAAAAACGGTATCCCAGTTTCAGAGCAGAAAAATGATAGAACTGGTAAGATCAGAGTTTATAACGATGAGGAAATAGAGAAAATCAAAAAGGTTGCTAGATATGGTAGAGAAATTTTGGATGCTGCTGCTGCTATTGTCAAAGTCGGTACTAGAACTGAAGAAATTGATGAACTTGTTCATAATGAAACTATCAAAAGAAATGCTTACCCATCAACTTTGAACTATTACAATTATACCAAGAGTGTTTGTACCTCAGTCAATGAAGTCATCTGTCACGGTATTCCAGATAAAAGACCATTACAAGATGGTGATATTGTCAACATTGATATTTCCCTATACTATGATGGATTCCATGCCGATTTGAATGAAACTTATTATGTTGATACGCCTGCTAAAGAGACCATAAATGTTGTTGAAACTGCTAGAGAATGTCTAGACTTGGCCATTGCCCATTGTAAACCAGGTGTTGCATTCAGATCCTTGGGTGATATCATCGAGAAACATGCCAAGGCAAACAACTGTTCTGTCGTTAGAACTTTCTGTGGTCATGGTGTGGGTGAATTATTCCATAGTGGTCCACAAGTTGCACATTATGCCAGAAACAAATCTCCAGGTATCATGAAACCAGGTATGGTCTTCACTATTGAACCAATGATTAACCAAGGTGTGTACAGAGACATCACATGGCCAGATGATTGGACCGTCACTACTGCTGATGGGAAATTGAGTGCACAATTTGAACATGAACTACTGATCACTGAGACCGGTGTTGAAGTTTTAAGTGCCAGACTCCCAACCAGTCCAGGAGGTCCTAGAAAAAGAATTTAAGCACTCTCATGAGATTGACCTGAACATAGACTAGATAGACAGAAACGACGAAACATCAATTCAGAACCTATTCGATCTGCAAATACAATGCAATTTGTACGTAGCTGCGGCCCGTAACGAACTCCGGGTAAGTTGGTCTGCGATTTTTTTTCAAAAATGGTGATTTTTCGCGTTTTGATCAAATAGAGCTGAAAAAACTCGATGAGATCGTTTGCCTCTTTTAACAAGAATATTCAACAAACAAGCTACGTCACAATGTCTTCTTCTTTACAGTTGCTGAATCCGAAAGCAGAATCTTTGAGAAGGGCTGCAGCTTTGCAGGTAAACACTGCTGCTGCCCAAGGTTTGCAACAAGTTTTGGAGACCAATTTAGGGCCAAAAGGTACTCTAAAGATGTTGGTTGATGGTGCTGGTAATATCAAGTTGACCAAAGATGGGAAAGTCCTTTTAAGTGAGATGCAAATCCAAAATCCAACAGCTGTCATGATTGCAAGAGCTGCCTCTGCACAAGATGAAATCACTGGTGATGGTACTACTACAGTTGTCCTCTTAGTTGGTGAATTATTAAAACAAGCTGAAAGATTCATATCAGAAGGTGTTCATCCAAGAATCATAACGGATGGATTTGAGATAGGTAGACAAACCACACTGAAACTTTTGGATGAATTCAAATTGCATAAAGAGATTGATCGTGAATTACTATTACAAGTTGCAAGAACTTCTCTATCTACAAAAGTTAACCACGAAGTCGCTGAAGTTCTAACACCGATTGTTACAGATGCTGTGTTGAATGTCTCCAGTGAAAAATCTTTAGATTTACATATGGTTGAGATAATGCAAATGCAACACGAAAGTGCCAAAAACTCTCAATTGATCAAAGGGTTAGTGCTGGATCATGGCGCAAGACATCCAGATATGCCAAAAACCGTTCATAATGCCCATGTTTTGATCTTGAATGTCTCTTTAGAATATGAGAAGACTGAAGTCAATTCAAGTTTCTTCTATAGTTCAGCGGAACAAAGGGACAAATTGGTTCAAAGTGAAAGAAAGTTTGTCGATGATAAACTAAAGAAAATTGTTGATTTGAAAAATGAAGTTTGTGGCTTGAATTCAGATCAAGGATTCGTTATCATAAATCAAAAGGGTATCGATCCAATGTCTTTAGATATTCTTGCAAAACACAACATCCTAGCTTTGAGAAGAGCCAAAAGACGTAACATGGAAAGATTACAATTGGTCACTGGAGGTGAAGCACAAAACTCCGTTGATGATTTAAGTCCTGAAATCTTGGGTTTTTCAGGTCTCGTTTATGAAGAAACAATCGGTGAAGAGAAATTCACTTATGTCACAGAGAACAGAGATCCAAAATCTGTCACGATTTTGATCAAAGGTGCCACTAATCATGCTCTGAACCAAACTAAAGATGCCGTTAGAGATGGACTAAGAGCCGTTGCTAATGTCATCAAAGATGATGCTGTCATCCCAGGTGCTGGTGCTTTCTTTCTATCCTCTTCCGACTACTTGACTAAGAATCTTTCATTGTTATCAAAAGGTAGAACCAAAACAGGAATTCAAGCATTTGCAGAGGCTTTATTAGTTGTTCCAAAAACATTAGTTAAAAACTCTGGATATGATGCATTAGATGTTGTTTCATCCTGTCAAGATGAATTGGAAGAAGGTCGTGTTATTGGTATTGATTTGAATTCGGGTGAATCTTGTGATCCAACTATTGAAGGAATTTGGGATTCGTTTAGAGTCTTGAGAAATGCCATAACTTCTGCAGTCGGTATTGCTAGTAATCTATTATTATGTGATGAATTGTTGAAAGCTGGTCGTTCATCTTTGAAAGAAGGTGGTGGTGCTCAAGGGCCTCCAGGTCAATAAGATTCATGAAAACGTTACAACAGAACTTTATTGATAGACTGAGTGAATTTTCTTATCGTATTTACTGAGATCCCTAATGCCATTTGTGTTCCCGGACAAGAAGCCGTCGTAGATGTGGACTAATCAACTTGTTCTCACTGTCACAGAATCGTATATAGATCTGGATGATTGTTCCCCAGTTTTTGATATCTCAATTCCGCCGAACTGCCAATCCCCTCCAATCATTGAGTTAGAACACTGACATGATATCGACAACTCACGAGGCATAGCTCGGATATGAAAATAAAGATCAGGTGGTGTTTAATGAAGCAATTGTCTTCTACATCCAAATTTTTGAACACTAGTGATTGAGTAACCCCTTATGATCTAGAATATGAACAATCTTTATCATATACAAGGATAAGTAATAAGCGTGCGTTGTCGGTACCGAGGGTCGGGAAGTGACAGGTTTCTCCACTGTCTGTATTCGAATATTCCGAATTTAATTAGTTAACTCAAGTTAGAACCCCCGGGTAGGTCGCCAATAACGATGTCTTTCTGTAATGCAACGTACTGTTGAAATACTATTATTTGGCTTGGTATATTAAACAGCTGTCGTGAAATGATAACTAACTTTACTGCTTCAGGTTCATATGAGGTCATTGGCAATTGGGATTACACAAAACTGTCACCACAATGTAAGGAATACTGATCACTGACTGTAAAATATTCGGTGATATTAATAGCTATGAAGTTCATTGTACAATCTTTCGTCTACTGTTGATCATACCCATGAAAGTTTGTTTCTCTACTGGCTTAGGTGACTATAACTAGTGCAGCTAAGGGAAATTCAAACAAGGGATATGAAAACAAGGGATAACGCCCCGATTCGAAGACGCTGCACTTAGTCTCTTTGCGATCAGACCTCCAGCACACTATTATCCGTTACCCAAATTGAGCTATATATAGTAGCTCGATCCACCCTCATAAAGAAACTCATAAAGTAGTCCTCAGAATCAATATACTTGTCAAATATCGCTATCAGGCATAACTACCAGTTTACTCCAATCGGTATATGCTGATGCGTTGTTGTTATAATATAATTCCTGTCAAGTTTGTTCCAAAGCGGTGATCATTGCTTCGACAGACAAAGTGTAAAGACAATTCAGGTTTTTAGGACCCAATAAAAAAAATTTAAAGTTCATTTAAGCGGCACGTTTGATTTGACGTGATTGATAATAAGTTGGGGACTTATGGCTTCTTAGTTTGCAGTTCAAGGTATTTGAAAGTTAACGTGCAGATGATGATCAACGATTTGTATTATCGAAGCTGGCGCAGCAAGTGGGTCTCGTTAGATATCAGAATATTATAGAACACGTCTTGTTTTTGAAAAGGTCCACCCTTTTACGAATAAATAACTGCCTCAGCACTAGTGCTCCGTAGCACATACAGCATCTAGTATTAATAGATGTGCATCCCAGTTGACAATGCACCTACAGCAATATCGTCAATGGAAGTCAGAACTTCGACTGGAGAGCTACCAGCAGAAAGTCAATATGTAGGGTCTTGTGAGCAATCATAGAGATCGGATCTACCAATCAAGTGAAAGTATATAAGTATCCGCACCGTGTTATGGTTACTTACTTCCTCTCTTTAGTTGCCAGTTATTGTCCAACCCCTCACAATATCGACCAATTAATGGCGTATCCGGCTCTCGGAATATCGATAACGTCTAATTTTGACACAGATTTTGTCAACTTGGAGGTTGCGGGATGACAAGATCATGATCTCCGATTTGGCAAAGTCCGGCAAGTGGTAAAACTTGAAAACGTGCGATATAAGTCCTTTGAACTCCTTTGAACTTCTTAGAAGTTGCGACATTCTGCAGCTATTGAATTCACCAGCTAGTTAGCAAGCTGTTTGATTTCCATGAGCCGTGGGCATTGAATTGGCCTCAAGACATACTGTTCTCGCTTATATAGCTGTATAAACTATGTCTTCAAATTGAAATGAAATCTTGGTGTGTGCACTGCTATGTAGTCTCTCTCGCCAGCGAAAGTTTGATCTGCTACTTATTTATAATATATTTAGCCGGAATATTGAATTATAAGATCAAATTATATTATATTAGAGCTGTATTAATTATATATATTAATCAGCTGGTGACCCAAATATTGTGAACATTATATATTTAAATTTAACAATATGCATCTCATGAATTATACAAATTATATAATATTCAATATTAATGTTTCATTTTATTGAAATAAATATCAATTAATTTGTGATTTTTTGATTCTCGAATTCCTGCTAGTTTCAGGTTGATGTTAGTATAATACGCGTACTCTTTTACGGCTCCATCAGGATATCCATCAAGTCGCTAATTTACAGGAATATGGCCACTTTTACAATTATGTTGCCGTCCATGGTGTTCAGATGTAATCCAAAACTATGGTCCATATTTCCGGTCGGTGGCTGCAGATTGGTGCTGTCCCGTCAAAATTTCAACCGGACTCGAACAATACTACTGATGTTTAGCTAGCTGGATATGTAAGTCACAGCTTATTCAAAAGCTTCCTGAAGACTCATGAGCGGAGAATAAAATTCAACCACGCCCCCTTCTCTTATCTCAGCTACGACTCGCAAGTTAACATGCGCCAACAATATGAGCATTATTGAACTTATTGGGTTGTGTGGTTGTGTGGTTGTGAGTTATGAGTTGTGAGCGTGGGTCCTGAAATATCATGTATGACCCTGCGAACACGAAAAATTCTGTGTTTCAAGTACGGTGGTGGGTTTTTGGATATCAAATCTCAATATCTTCTGTCTACTCGCTAACAGTTTCTGATACCTAAACTAAATTTTTGTTGTACCAAGGTAATTGGTATTTTGACAAAGGATTAACTACTCAAGCCTGACAGAAAATGGTCATATTGAGTGCGGTCTGAATCTTGATTAGTTGGGAACTTTAGATCTAGTTCTACTGCCCTCTTCACGATCATGACCGAATGTGAACCTCAATTGACAAAGATATCAGATATTTGTTGATCGATAAAATTAATAATAAACTTACCATTTCGAACTTCACTCCCAACGACAACATGCTCTACTAACGTGAACGACGTATCAAATTGAGCAGTCAAAGTGACTCTGTTTTGGATGATCTGAAGGAAGGTCTCAGCTACCAAGTTCGTTGTAACCTGCAATAAATGGATTTTGACGTAATTAGCTCTTGGCTCAACAGTGAACTTTCTACAGAGGAGCGGCACCAAGGGTCCAAGCTCGTTTCCTCTATGAGAAGACAACTTCTAGTGTCGACTGTCAAGTGATGGGGAACGAGAACCTAAGAAATGGACAAATTAACTGAGTTATTCTGATTTATTCACTTAGTGAGCCACACTGGACTGATCACTTGATAGTATTCTACCCTGTGATCTGTCAACATGAAAATCACAAAAAAGTCTTTAAAAAGGACCTCTCTTTTTTTTTTTTGACAAGGGGCTAGCAAGTGCTGTCAAGTGTCAACAACTGTCAACACTCAATTGTGAGGTGTTCTATCGGTCCAGTATATTTGGGTTCAACAGCAAACCGTCGAGCAAATCAACAACGTTTCAATTATGGCATCTATAAGCTGCATGAAGTCGGACATTCACAAATCACAATAGCAGAACTTTACAATTAGCAACTTTCTACTTCTATATATAGCGACTGACGAGGTTAGTATCACTGCAGAAGTACGGCCAAAAAATTAAAGCTTGCACATGATTGATATAGAGGACCCTGCAAGCGCTGTGGAATACTTAGATCTGCCTCAAAATGCCCACTACATTTTTTTATATCAGGGCTGACAAATATAAGTACGGTCACTCAAATGATCGAATTGACATTGTAAGTTAGTATCAGCCGGAGATGGACGTTAATGAACGCGCAAAGCCAATAAAAGGAGGAGCTGAACCAAACTGTGTTAATGAGTCATGAAGCTTCACATATTACTCCGAATCTCCGTGGATACTAACTCATATTAATTTATCTGTTTTATACAAGGAGAGAGGACTCCACTTTGGTTTTTGCCAGCCTGGCGATTAGCCCGGGGGAAACAGGCTTCCGGGAATCCAGCTAGTACTGACTACTGAGTACGATCGAAACCTAGTTTCCCAGACCATTTGGCATTATTTCAGGTGGTAAAGGAGCTGCTCATGGGTACTGGAAACTAGTGATAAGTGGAATATAGTATGTGAGACTCTACTAATTGTTGATCACCGATGCTGTTCAAGATGAAAGCTCATGAGCTAATGAGTTCATTTAACCGGAACATAGAGATTGCCCTAATTTAACGGATACTTGTCTCATGCAACACGTCTTATATAAATCACATTTTAACAAGTTACGATGCTCCCTGATCTCTCAAAGGGGAATGAACTTGAAGGCCTTTGAATAATTTTTGTATTAGTAATAGCAAAAAAAAACCTTCCATTTCAGTGTTCCATGCATGGAAAGACGTCATCTGAAATTTTTCCTTAGCATTTCATTTAACCGTGTTGAAATTAGCTAAATCTGACACGTTTAGATTGTAGATCATTGAAGCAATTAACAGATTGACAATAAGTCTCATGTTTTTAGTTGCGCTTAGTCAAACCCCACTAAAGTGGTGATCAGATACCACTATTCCTGTTCGTTAGAGGGGAGTTCAGAAGCTGTACTAGTTCTTGCTGTATATTTGATCAGGGTACAGCTACGTAATTAATTTAGCTCAGAGTCAAACGTACTAGAATTTTAATACTGATGAGCAGTTAGCTTGTGACATTTCCCAGTCAGATTTACGGGTACAATATGATAACTTTCTTTTAATATTCTAAATAACTTCTAATTATAGCTTTAATAGTAGCAAATGTAGCTACCGAGCTACACGTAAGCTCACGAAGAAAACGATATGGGATTAACCTGTGAGCGCTATTGTTTATAATGTCAAAATCACTTTATGATTATACTTGACTTCAACATTCATCAGCTTTTTAATAAAGGTGAGCTGCAATGCGGACCCGTTATAACCCGTAACTGATCTAATCGAATAGTCAACTGACAACGGCAATAGTGAGCATATTTAATCTGAAGATTTTTTTTCAATTGTAGCTGGGCATTCTGGTTTTGGAGTAAAAATTTAGAAGGAAATTAGAGAAGCTAGCAGCCATCAATTACTGTCAGTCGATAAGTGGGTTCAAAGCTGTCCGTCTTTTCTTTCAATATGTAGTAGCTTGTATATTAAATCTGAAAATTTTAGTTCATGTAGATTTCTTTATCTGAGCATGCGCCATAGTTATTTAAAGAATCTATATTTTCATAGTGGGAACTGAAGTGAGTGGGTGTGATTTCGGATGACGTTGTGCTTGCCGGTAGATACAGAGCCCAGAGAAAAAGAGAATGCTTCTGGAAGGCATCGAAGGACGAGACAAATGCATTCCAAAGCTTAAACCGATGTATTCTCAAGCTGTCCAGACCCGAGTTCCGTACCTCGCTATGCTTATGCCTGCATCGGAATCAAGATCAACTTCATACAAGTCAAAAAAATTCATTTAAACGGTTTCTGAGGCTTCACCTACGAGTATAAATTTAGCCATCTGTGCTTCTATTTGAACTTGTTCAAAGTAATGTTATACCTGTATAATTTCTAATCTTATTTTTACAAAAGGGACTTGTACAAGGTGCATATTGGTTCCGTGGGTCGCTTTTTGTTATATAAACCGCTTGGAGTCTCCAATATATTGTCAATTTTTGATAGCCTCTTGAGGTTTTAATTTTTTTTGCCTGATATATAACAAGAGGGTTTCTCCAGTCATTCCTATTGTGTGCTTTGGTTCTGAGGAGCTGAGGAATATCATTCAATTATGAATACGAATCAAATGAACAACCAACCATTTCTTCAAAACATTGATGGTGGGTTGAATCATGACATAGTACCAAATATTAACACAAGTGTCGATGATACTGCTGCAAACCGCAATGCAATAGCTGTTGCTAGATACAGCCCATCATCAAGACCTCATATGGACAACCAATTCATCCATCAAGATATTGCTTATTCAACACCACAAACTGCTGCAGCTAACTATCAAAATCAAAATCATCCCTTACAATCTGCTCCTTCAAGAACCATGGAGTTTGATCCAAACACAACGATCAACTGGGTGTATCCACCACAACCTCCACAATTGCAACATCAACAAAACTACTACGGGTTGAATTCCGTTAGTGAGATCATGCCTAACGTGCCAACTTACAGCACTAACCCACAGTATGGTGAAGTCATGATAGATCATCATCATCCTCCTCAACAAGTACCATCAGAACATCTTCATCATTTAGCTGAAGCCCAACAACAGCAACAGCTGCTACCTAATACGTATAACAGTCATAACAATCACCATGGAAGATCATCTGAAGATTCTAGATCTTCTGCTGAATCAATAACAATTGGTGGTAACTCCCCTACAACTTTACTTTCTTCAGTTTCATCATCTCCAACCTACACATATTCAAAAGATCCAAACACTTCACTTCTATCAGTGTCCTCTACTTCTTCCCCAACCTCTTCTACTTCATCTTCAGTCTCTTCATCATCACACAAGGTCTCTAAGCAACAATCCAAATTGCACCATGCTAATGCTAAAATCAAAAGATCAAGAATGGGTTGTCTAACCTGTCGTCAACGTAAGAAGAGATGTTGTGAAACAAAACCACGTTGTCATGAATGCAGGAGACTGGGGTTAGGTTGTACTTGGCCTACGCCTGGATTGGAGCGTAAAAACAAACCTAGACAAAGTAGGGACGCCACTGAAGGTATGCATTATGATGCTTTCTTTGGGAACATTAAAATCCTGAGAGGAATTGTGGAATCATCATGATTTCTTCCTCTCGTTGCAAATTTGCTTCTATTTCTTTCTTCGCTATTCCATTTATGATTGTTTGTTACCATTTCACTTCCAAGGAGTTCTGGATTCTCCTCCATAATAATTCTTTCCTGTTTTGCTTTCCTTTTGATATTGATTGCCTGTTCTTGCATTTTCCTTGTTTTTTCTTGTCTGATGGTTGCTCGATTGTTGATGTTTATATTTATAGTTCATTCTTAATTCAGTCGCCAAGTAAGAGGGTGAGTTTCCGACCTACAGTTTGCCGGCAGATGTTTGTTATTAGTTCAATTCATGATTGCCTGTGTTAAAGATCCATTTCTTGTAGAGACTTGCACAATTTAAGTACCATATGGAGAACCTATTTATATCTCTTTTCCAAATGGGTCGGTCATCTTTAAAGAGGATCTGTCATTTTGTTTCGGGTCTTATTACCGTTTTGGGAAGGTGCGAAAGGTAGACATCAACCAAAAAAAAAATGAAAACTTGTGACTTTTTCAAAGAACAAGGCTTCTCAACCATTTCATCATCCAGATTTAGTCCATTTAACTGCTGCTTGGGGGCTCTTCCTTGCTAGGATTATCATACTACCAGAAAGAATCACACGAGGAGCTTCGATTTCTGTGAAGTTTGACCAAGCTAACTACGTTTTGTTAGTGTTAGTTTGCCTTGAGTTTGATTTAGCTATCTACAGAAATATACTCATCAGTCAGCAGTTCTTGCTGAACTAAGCTCTTCAGTGTCTGCACTGCACCCAGTATAAACACACAAAATGATAGTGTTCTCCAGAAACAAGATGCTGATGGTGGTGATACCAATCGTTGGAATACTTCTGGTACTGATCAATCCAGTGTACCTCTCCAGTGTCAATCAACGTCATTCTGTCCTCAAAACAATTGGGGAAGAGAACGAGAAGCTCAACAACAACAACAAAAATGGTGATCTGATTCAGCAAAACCCTATCCAGATTGAATATATTGGGATCGCTTCGGTACGGCCTATCCATGACTATAGAGTGACGAATCTTTTTCTGGCTTCCGATATAGAAGGCGGACTTCATGCGCTGAATAGAGAAACTGGTGAAGTGATATGGTCAATTGAAGGAGAAAAAGCATTAGTTGAAGTTTCCACAAACTCATCAGATTCCTTTAGAGATCAACAACGAGCCGCTGAGGAGGATCCATTGATCTGGATGGTTGAACCGTACGGTGATGGGAACTTATACTTCTTTAATCGTGAAATTGGCCTGAACAGACTGCCCGTTTCAATAAGTCACTTGGTTTTACAAAGTCCATTCGCATTGGCTAATGACGATAAGATTTACACTGGGGTAAGGAAGTCATCATTATATTCAATTGATATCGTCAGTGGTAAAATCTTATCATCATATGGAACAGGTAATTCCAAAGACCACTTCAATGAAAAGAAACACCTGCAACCATCTAACACCATACTGCTAGGTAAAACCACTTATGAATTGACCATACATTCAAAAGAGAACAACATTCATTGGAATGTAACCTACTCAACTTGGGGCCCAAATAACATTGATCTAGATCTTGCACAACAGAACAAAATTCCACTGGATGGAACGTATGTTGCACCATTTCATGATCATTCCTTACTGGCCATTGACCTGAACTCCAAAATCGCTAAATGGGTTAGTAACTTGCCAGATACAATCGTCAATGTTTTTGATATTGTTGACGATTTTAGAAATGATATAACTCTTGATCATCAATTCATATGTCTACCACATCCTTTAAAATCACCAAGCCTTCAGAATAATGCAAAGAATGAAGGCGGCACTTATATTGACATGACTCATAACGGATCATGGTATGCAATGTCTGCCGATTATTATCCATCTCTGGTGAAATCAGCTCCTACTTCAAGATATTCTCTAAGTGAAAGATGGAGAGGCCCGCAGATTATGAATAAACCTGAAGAGTTCAACAATGCCATTGCAGGGGTTCACTTACCAAACGAAAATGATAACAGCAATCCAACAGAGATAAGAGGGTTGATGGGATACCCAACAAGTTTTCCACAGCAGTATCCATACCATTTAATTGATGGGAACATTGAGACTATGAGAACTCATGAATTGGCAACTTATGATCAACCTTCTCGTCCCTCAAGAGCTGACATGAATGGAATTCCTTCATCATCTTCGCCAGTTTTGCAGATTGATCCATCTCCTAGAAGTTCTGACCCTGGATTTTTCGATTCAGCCGTTGGAAAATTCATATTTAGATGTTTTGAGAATCTATTGATGGTTTTAATTCTCTCTTTTATTATTTTTGTGTTCTACAAGTTGAATTGGATCCCATCTCTGAATGTTGTTCTAGAAAGAAATGGCCTTGAATTAAAAGGAGTTGAGATTACAGGTACGGGCAGTCTAATCAAAAGCGAGGAGGCAGAACCAAACGACGCAGTCACTATCAATGATATAGAGCCAGATTCCATTGTTGAAAAAAAACCAGAGATACAAGGAGAACTGCCTGTGAAGATCAAAAAAGAAGTCACAATCATAGAACCGCCATTGGAAGATAGACCATCAAATGACTCAAATACTAATGGATTGAAAAAAAGAAAAAGAGGATCAAGAGGAGGAAAGAAGAATAAGAAGAATTCAACAATGCCACCTTCAGCCGCTCAAGATGAACAGTCTAATCAAGACCCCACAGAGGGGATATCGAAGGATTTGGAAGATTTATCAATCCAACAAGTCCCTAAACCAACTGGACTCACCATCTCTGATCAGGTATTGGGATATGGTTCCTATGGTACGGTTGTTTACAAAGGTTGTTTTCAAAGTAGAGATGTTGCAGTAAAGAGAATGCTGATTGACTTTTATGATGTTGCAAACCATGAGATTAACCTTTTGACTGAGAGTGATGATCATCCAAATGTCATCAGATACTTCTATAGTGAAACCAGCGATAAATTTTTATACATTGCTCTAGAATTATGTTCTGCAAGTTTAGAAGATGTCATTGACAAGCCGGAAAATCATCAAGAATTAGTTTCTTTGATGGATCCAGTTAATGTTTTGAAGCAAATTGCTCAAGGCTTGCATCATCTACATTCATTGAAGATTGTTCATCGTGATATCAAACCTCAGAATATTCTCGTTGCTCCTCCTAAAAAGTTGATGACAAAAGAAGAGTCGTTTTCACCAGTTAGAGTCCTGATCTCAGATTTCGGGTTATGTAAAAGATTGGAAGCTGATGAAAGTTCTTTCAAAGCCACTACCCAACATGCTGCTGGTACATCAGGTTGGAGAGCCCCAGAATTGCTATTAGATGGTGCACACACTTCGCTTTCATTGAGCAGCGAGAATTCATTCAATAACTCTTCCAACTCAATTGCTGAACCCTTAACGTTTGATCCTTTCACCAGAAGGAAGTTAACAAGAGCTATCGATATTTTTTCAATGGGATGTGTGTTCTTTTACATTTTGACAAATGGATGTCATCCTTTTGGTGAGAGATATCTGAGAGAAGGAAATGTGATAAAGAACGAATATTCTTTGGAGGCGTTGGATATTTTACCAGTAAATCTAGAAGAAGCAAAAAATCTCATATCAATCATGATTGCCAGAAATCCAAAATCAAGACCGAGTACAGCCCAGGTCCTTACACATCCATTCTTCTGGTCCAATGCCAAAAAGTTAGAGTTCTTATTGAAGGTCAGTGATCGATTTGAGGTTGAGCAAAGAGATCCACCTAGTGAATTATTACAGAAGTTAGAGGCTGTTGCTTTGAAGGTCATTGGTGAAGATTGGTGTGCTAAATTTGATAAGTTGTTCATTGAGAATCTTGGTAAATATAGAAAATACCATCCAGACAGATTGATGGATCTATTGAGAGCATTGAGGAATAAGTATCATCACTTTCATGATTTACCACCTGACCTTGTCGTTAAGATGAGTCCGTTACCTGATGGATTTTATCAGTATTTCAATAGGAGATTTCCAAACCTATTGATGGAGATCTATCATGTTGTTGAACAGAACCTCAAAGATGATCATATTCTGGAGACATTCTTCTGATCAAGTACATTACTTTCGTTGGGAAGAACCCTCTCAAACAATCAAATATTTAATGAATTTATGACTTTGAACATATATTGAAAATCTCAGTAGAATTAACAGTTTTTATAACGTGTACCCATACCACTTTTAATTAAAACCGTCGGAAGTTATGATGTTGCTTCCTGTTGAGCTAAAACTCATACTAATAAATCGTCATTTTAATAGGGGGTCGACATTCAACAGTGGATGTATGACTTCTTGAATGAGTTACTGAAGATTATTCTAGTTTCTCACAGAAGCACATAGCAGATTTTCCAAATCTTCCAACTTCTGAAACCAGTAAATGTTGTTAACATTTGCCAAAAATCTTATTGGAGATAATGAGAACTGTGAAGTCTGCCAATGTAAGATAATAAATGACTTACAGGAGACAAGGAGGGAGGAGGTATATGGGTATCACAACGATCACCGAGAATTAGTTATAATTAGAACAGAAAACACAAAAATATTAACACCTATTAAACTTTTCTTGTTATGTGGACAGTAGACATTTGAAGGGTGATCACGGTAGGAGCTTAGATGACAAGCCATATCGTAGTTAAATGATAGCAACGTGCATTCGTTTTTGACCTTCTAGAATGACAAGTCGACTGGCAGACACCAATGAAAAAACTTAGAGTCCATGTCGGCACAAGTACTCACTAACAACATAAGCTGGAAATCATCCCAAGCTTTTCTCTAGTGTGCGATTATAATGTCCAGAACTGGCACCATCCCCACTAGGTGGATCTTTCCAAAAAAAGAAGTTCAGCCAAAAGACAGGAACACTTAACAATGTATGTCTACCGACAGCAGTCATAGCTCCTTTCAGTCAATTATCCAGGTCATTAATTGCTCAACTGGAGTTCAGTGGGGGCCAGTTGCTTTCAATTGAAATGAACCATATATTTTCATTTGCATGAGCTGAATAATAGGAGAGGCGGCAATCAAGATGATTGCACACTCACAAAATAATAAGATCTCTTTATTTAGACAATAAGCCAGATTGCACAGTAAACATCAGTAGAATGCATTCAATTCTGTAACACCATTAATAGAATCAGAGTCGAAAACCTCCAGATTGATCCTAAATGAACCACAGCATGGAAGATGCACCTGGAGTTTCTAGAAGGTGGCTCTTTCACACTTCAACTCGCGTTTCCTCACTAGTATGCATAGCGTTAAAAATATCCGAAAAGGCTTGGAACAAAAGAAAGGGATCAAAAGACTTCAAAATTGAAGCTAGCAAGTAGTTTCATGCGCTTTCGCTTGTAGTAGACATGTCCAGTGTTGACATTCACCTGAGCATGAGTGTTTTACTCCTTTGACATGAACCGTGACATGAATATCGAATGTTGTTTTCGCTTCCGGTCAAAGATCACAAGTCATCGCCATTTCAAACCTCAAACCATTGGTGAGAGGAAACTGGAAAGCAGGTAACTCAATTCACTTCGAACGACAACCAGGATGGAAGTTAGAAGCTGAATTTATCAATCCTTCTTCCCAGCAGACACTGTTATAGCTCGAGTAGTTAATCACAAAATTACAACACCCATTTCTCAGGAGAACCCGAGGGAAAATCACACGATATGCCCTTACAGTACATTCTTTTTTGATTTAGCAGAAGCACAGGATCAAACGAAGTTTGAGGTATCATCAAGCACAATCGTATAGTTCTCCGAGCGTGGTATTTTGGTACTTGTCGCGTGTTGTTTCCATATTCATCCCTATAGTCTACTCCATTCCAATAGTGCCAGTCAAATATGTATCCCGGGGCCAGAATTAGCAATGCAAGTGAACTAGGCTGGAGGCTGGAAGCTGGAGTATCAAATGAATATGAGGTTGCCGAATTGATCGTAGGAGCTGTGCATCAGTTATTGAGTGATTTTGAGTCGATCGGATCTTGAAGTATCAAGTACCAGCCGGCAACAGGCACCAACTGATTCAATACACTGGCAAATCAATTGACCATATTACAAAAATGAACCATCACCAGCTCATCATTGATAACGTTGAGATTACTATTATGCAACAGATAGACATTAAAAGTCATTCCGACTATCAATTCAGGATTCGACGTCGATTTGAAAGACCCGCGAAAATTACATGATAGCACATCAGTGGATATTCAACTCGAATATCATTCATAAATTCATCAACAAAGAACAAACACATGGGTGTAGACATAAATAACCCCTCACTCAACAGAGAGCTTTGTTAGAAGCTCCTTATCAACCTCCCATTTTCTTTCAGTTATTTTAGGACCTACTTTTTTGGCTACATGCCTCAAAGTATTTTCAATGGTCGTTTTGGTGTAACCAGGTAGATGCTTCTTCAAGATCTCAACCATTGTAGGCACAGTATAATCACTATCATTCACCTCACTCAAGAATTTCTCCAAGTCCTCTCTCTTTGTGATTAACGTCTTGGGCTTCTTCACCGGCGATTCACCACTGGTAGTGCTGGACTCTGGATCTAATTGGTTCTTTTTTGGTGAATCAGAAGTTTGCCAGTAGTTATTGACTGGATTGATTGGGAAAGAAACGTGTACCTTCAAAATCTCAATTTTATAACACTTTTCGTCTTTGCCCTTCCATGAGACAACTGGGGTCAATGGTCCAATGATTTTTCGATTGGTTGATACACTATTGTCATCTTCTAAGAAATCATCGAAATCATCCTCTTCATCATCCTCTTCCTCTTCCTCTTCATTATCTGAAATTTCTTCCCCCTCACCTTCCTCATTCTCATCAGCTTCATCATCCCAATCAATGAATACTTCATCTGTCTTTTTGAATGGATTAGTTGCTAGAGACTTGTCAATTGGTTTAGTATATGTTCCAATCCATGATCTGACATTTTCATAGAACTTAATGACTTTGATGTCCATAGGTGTGCCATCTAATTGATTCTCATAAATATAGCTAGCATCTTGTACAAAATGAGGTTCTGTGATTCCAGGAGATTGAGATTGGAGCCAACTCTTCAAATCATCAGTTGTATCAAAACTGTTTTTCATCGCAGTATCAAAGTCATTAATTGAAGTTTTCAAATGCTCTCCCTCGAGTCGATTGAAGTTAAATAATGTAGTCCCTTCTCTCAGATAGAAAGGCTGAAATGTCTTTGCAAAATCAGAAACACCATCATTATCTTTGACTTCAGGTGTAATAACAACACTTTTGACCGTGGTTTTCGGTTTAAAAAAGTTTGAGATTTTCAGTTTATTCGACTGTTTTGCTTTTTCCTCTTCAGCTTTCTTTTTAGCTTCTTCAGCCATGCGCTTCTCATCCTCTTTTCTCTGCTTCTCTGCTAATCTCTCATCCTCTTTCTTAGCCTTTTCTGCCAAACGTTCTTCCTCTTTCTTCAGTTTCTCTTCGAGCTTCTTCTTTTCTCTTTCTTCTTTTTCCTTTCTCAACTGTTCTCTTTTCAATTCCGATTCCCTTTTCTGTCTTTCTCTTTCTTCATCTCTTTTGCGTTTTTCCTCTTCTCGCTGAAGTCTTTTCTCTTCCTTTAGTATTCTTTCAGCTTCTTTAGCGTTTTCACGCTCTATTCTCTCGAGTTCTCGTTGCTTCTCCCTAGCAGCTTTTGCTTGTTCCTTTTGAATTTGCTTAGGTGTCTTTACTGGGGTCGTTTGTTGAGTATGTTGGGATGGTGTGATTTTGGCAGAGTTGAGCTCTCTCATGGGAGTCTGTAAGGGTGGGATTTCTTTCTGTGAGTCCACAACAACTGTATCTTTATTTATTTCAACATCAATCACAACATTCTCTTTATTGGAATCTTGAGCGTCTGAATCTGAGATGTCAATCATGATAACATCAGTCATGGTGCCCCAGAATCAACAAAAGTCGTGATGGTTATAGATTCCCTCCGTCAAATAAAGCTGATATTTTCTAATCAAAGCAACTGATCAAACCAAACTTGAAGGTTGAACTGATTGCTTATCGCTTCAACCGTTAAACTATCAAAATTTGAAGACGCCATTTCGTTGATCGAGTGCCAACGCGCAAAAGCAATATTTAGAAAAAAAATGGCGACGCGTCTAGCCAAACAATTCGCGGATTACATAATCATATCAAACAAAAAAATGATTAAATTGTTAGCAATGTCTCTTAATCACAATTGTTGAGTTCTGAGGTGTCGAGTATGTGTCTTGTATGATGGCTGATGATGTGGTATCGGATAGTGATTGCGGTACAACTGATAATTTTTTTCTCTCCACTCAAATTCAAAGTAGACTAGATGATCTAGAAGAGGAAGAAGAAGATGAGGCCAAACTGAAGAATCTCACCCAGCTATTTCAAAAGTTCGCCAATACTTCTTCTGTCAATGCACTAAACCAGCCAAAACTAGTGAAGACAAGGAGTAGAAGAACAAAACCTGAAGTATTAGCTGATGTCAAACCAAAAAAGAAGAGAAAAGTAATGTCTGTGACTGATCAGATGATAAGGAAACTTTCTGGCAAACCTCAGAAGCTCAAACAAGTGAGTTTACTGTCAAGAACGCCCAGTGGAAATCTTGAGACAGTTGTACGAACAGAGACTTCTGCTAATGATCTAGAAGGAGAAATGAGTTATGAAGGAGTTTTCACCGAATCAGAATGGTACAAGTTGAGATATAGAGTGTTGAGGTCTGGCTATAGACATGCCACAGAAGCTGACTTTGAAGCCATAGATCGAACAGATCATGAGGAAAATGTGAATATATGGGATAGTGCAAATGAAAGCCCATTACTGGGAAGTGACGATTGGGAGCTGTTGTACGCCAGAAGTCAAAAACCACCTATCATAGAACTTGCCACTGACTCAAATATGGACTGTCCAATAACGCACAGTCAGATTTTACCTCATTATTTATCATTCGAAGAAGCCCCAGAAAGCTCGTATGTTGAAGAGGTTGAATGTTCTTCAGATGAAGGATCATTGATTGAAATACCAGTTATAAAAGTATTGAATACTTTGGAGACTCCAATAATAGTATCATCCCAAGTCTCCACAGAATCACTCGACGATGTGACTGAGAGAAGTGAATCAACGAGTATTGTCAGTGGTACATCTGATGATGAGTAATGATATCTGATAAATAAGATGGACGATTTAAGAACCGATTACGCGCCTATATGTAGCTCCTTCTATTGCACAGATTATCACGTGATCTAGTTTCTTCACGGGTTAAAAAACAAAAGTAAACAAAGCCAATTTCTGATAAACAAACATCAACAACCAAAAACGATCATTCGAAAAGGGGAAAAGAAATGACGTATACTAGCTCTGCTACTCTAGACGGATGCATAACTTCACTCTCAACATCAGTATCGCTTCTTGGAAATAGTTTGGACTCACTGGATACGCTTACGGACGATTTTAGCCGATTAAAGTTGATATTGGACCAAAACAGAATCTTCACATTGATCCCAGAATATGATTTAAACAATGCTAAAAAAAGTTTAACTTATGAGATTGAACCAAAGATATTGAAACTTGTCGATCAGATAAAGATCAAGCTATCAAAGTTGGAGAGAAAAAAATCAAGTCTGGCTTCAAAGATACAGTTGAATTCAGTAAGGATAAATAACTTCAGAAGTGAAGCATCAAAAAAATCACAAAGTAAAGATGATAATGTTGAGATACAGGGCAGTGAGGAAGAGATGGAAAAACTGAGACAGTTGAAGTTGAAAAAAGATAGATTGAAATACCGACTATCAAGCATAAACCTACAAAATAGGAAAACAAGACTGAGCATGGTGAATAGATGATAATATTGGGTATTTACATGATTGTCATTTCCAAATTTCTATACATCTTGCTCACAAGATGTTCTAGCCCATTCAGTTTTGCACCAATGCTCAATAAATTCGGATCCTGACAATGAATCAAGATTCTTTCAGTTTCAATCACAACATTATTATTGAAAGTGACACCACGAGTTAAATAATCCTGAACTGTGTATCTATTGAATCCAAACACTTGTCCTATAGTTCTCTTTTCATTATCTAGTATATTTGACAGCTCTATTCTATGGTGCTTTAAATCATCACGAATATTATCAATGTGACTTTTCCCAGTTTTCGAGTCTATAACGTTCCAGGGACTCTCTGTAACTTTATCCAAAGCCTTAAACTCGATTGATATCTCCCCATTTGAAATGAAAAAGTCAATTGTCAACCTATCCTGATAGTGTGCTAGGTTATGATTATCAGCTTCGAATAACGTGGATAGTTCAATCTTATGTTGGGGAAATAGAACGTCTTCAGGAGGTCTATTCAGTATCCCATTGCACTTGATCAATCCTTCAAGAATGATCTTCAACCTCCTAGCAAACTCTTCTGTTTCATTCTCGGAGTATAGTGTTAGAAGATGCACCTCTGAGGCAAGATAGTTGATCAGATCCATGACATCAGTTAGTTGAACAATCTCAATATCATTTTTCAGCCGTAGCTTCAACTTCTTGGAAATACTTTTCAAATGCAGATTGACATCCAGCTTAGAGATCTCTGATGAGGTTCGTGTAATTATACCTTTCACTTGTTCTGTTCTTGACGAGGTTATAGGTAATGTGACGCTGTCATTTGATGTGATTATGTCCAGACATCTGGCTAGTGTCTCCAGTATGTTGGGAATTTCCGGTCTGATGATTGAATTAACGAACCATTTCTGTTCTTCTTTCCTTACGAGCTCTTCATGTTTCTTGATCTCATGATTTGGCAGCTTTGGATAGATTTCAGGGGTCATTTTGAGGGGCTGTTTCTTGGTGGTGTTGTTCTTTTTGGCGTAAGCGTTGCTTGTGGATGGTGCCTTTTTTTCTCGATCTATCAACAATGAAAAATAAAAGCATACAAAATTTGGCCCTATGTAAATTATTCCTGGTCTGAGACGTAAAAGACTCCAATTGAAAATGCTGAAATTTCCAGTGAGAAGCTCGTTGAAGTTGAATCTCACAGGAAGCTCTTTGACTACTCAAAGACGTCCATTCATTCTTGCAACATTAGCTGCTATCACAACCTCTGATTATATCAAACAGATCCAATTGGCTGATGAGTTTGAAGATATCACTAATAAACCAAAGAAACTTCAATCCACCCAACTACAGATGGCAACCAGGTCAAAAGTTCTCCCTGATGGAAGAATAGATATAAGTTACGGTGAAAGGGCTATCTTGACAATTGTCTCAGGGATAAGTGCTTTCCTGCACCCTGAAGACGGTAAAAATATAGTCAATTTTGGTGAAGCTACCTCTTTTGAATTTATTTTGAAGAATTTGAGGGATAGAATGTTACAGACAGTGGAAGGTCGTAGATTATTACGTGAAAGACCATCATTTGATTTTGAAACTTTGGACCTGGACTATTTGAAATCATTACCAGAGAATACACTGGGTTATCGGTATTATCAATTCACCAAAGATGGGGATGAAAGAGCACCTGTGAGATTCATAAGTGATGACGAACTGGCTTTTGTTTTCAAAAGATATAGACAGATTCATGATATAGTTCATCTTTTAACGAAATCAAGAATTGATCTTGCAGGTGAGTTACCTGTTAAAGCATTTGAGTTTGGGAATACTGGATTACCAATGACAGGGTTGGCATGTTTTGCTTATTTCAAACTTAGTGCTAAGCGCAAAGAGAAAGTCAACATGCTCGATTCTTTTTTGAATGGGTTACAGGCTACACCACTGGTTACTGTTCGGTGGGAGAATCTTATGGAAAAAGATGTTGACGAGCTGAGAAAGGAGTATGGTATACTCTAATACTACAAGGGAATGATAACATTGATATTTGTACTTACAATAGCTTAAACCGTTTTTTCAAATTTTGCTTCTGTAGTAACAATTTCAGGTGTAATGATATCCAAACTTTCCATCCCCCATTTAAGTTTTTCCTCTTCAGTGAAGGCCTCGTAATAATCAATATCATCAATATTCTTTGAGATAATCACAGGCTTCAACAAGCAAAGTCCCCAATAGCTAAAAAAACTAATCAAAAACGCGCAGAATGAATCGGCATAATAAAAGTTAATGATACCTCTATTATGGAAGTATGAGTTGTTAACAGACCATGCCATCCCTGGTAAACCTGGAGCTGTGCCCAAAACAAATGCAAGAAATGCCCTTAAATTGAAACCATAGGTATAATAGTAATCACCTTTGAGCTCAAAAGCATGAGAGATTCTATACTTCATCTTTCTAATGATAAAGTAGTCACACACGATGACAGCAATTATTGGAGTTGTTATAACACCAAACGAACTCAAAACCGTCAAAAATGATGAGGAGGAGTTGTAGAACTCCCAAGGCTGCACAGCAAAAGATAATAACGCCGTTATGATAGCACCTCTTTTGATATTGATATATTTTGGTAAGATCCCAGCAAGATCCATCCCACCAGCAAAGCCACAAGTGACAACATTCAAGCAAATCTGTGAGAATATGAAAGAAAACCCAATAAAAGTAGCTGCGCATCTTGTTTTTGAGTCGTAATGTTCAATCAACCAAGTCTGGACGACATCTGTAGGAATCCAAATCTCCTCACCATAAATCTTAGCAGTCGTTGAAGCTCCAATGATACCAAACAGTGGAACAACGGTAGTTGGAATCAGTAATGCAATGATAGTCCCGCACCATAGTTTAGTCCTCGATGAAGAAAATCTCGAATAATCAGACTGTGAACAAGAACCTGGTGAAACGGCAGAGAACCAAATAGTAATGATATAAATGATATTCCAACCTTTGGCTGATCCATGCAATTGAGATTCCATTTTAAACAAATCACCATATCCATTAGCCTTGTTCACCAAGAAGATCACCATACCAAGCATTGCAAAAAAGGCACAGAAACATGAAATAATCAAGGGTGTATTCATCTTATACGGTTTGACAAGATAGCAGAAAGCTGTAATAGTCTGAAAAATCATGAAGCCTGTGAAGTCACGTTTGGTCATTGAAACGTTGGAACTAAACGTATTCTTCATATTCATATAACTCTTTGACCAAGAAGATAGCACTAAACTGACACTTAATCCACCAAGCCATGCATTGGACCCATAATTGACAATGGATAACAAAACTCTGACACAGATACCCAGTCCAGAGCCATAAATCCCGAATACAACCCTCTGACATATAGTATACCCGACGTGCCAATCTGTACCTGGATATGAGTTTGATAAGGTGAAAATCAAAGTCAGGATATCTCCTAATATATAGCCCAATATAATCTCACGAACACTCAGACCTAACGACAAAGAGGAGCTAGCCGACAGCCAGGTACCCATACTCAGAGAGATGATCCCCCAGTATGCAAAATTGGACCAGAACCCCCATTGTCTATTAACGGCCTTGATGGGTTGAAGATCCGGGTTCCTTAACACTGAGAGCGTTTCTCTCTCACCAAAGGGCACCTCAATGGACTTGAGAAAGGACTGTAGCATGATTGTTCTATGAAATACATAGGACCAGGCTCGAATAGTGGATTTAGTTAGGCTTAAATACTAGAAATACCTTTATTCACTTATGGAGCTTTTTATGTTTCATTGGCTATGCGTTTAAGCCATCATTAGGCCATCTGCACCTTTAAATCTGGCACGATACCCATTACCAATGTCTCGATGACACACTTGAACATTGCCAGATCAAACGGCACAAGAGATGCTCCCACAAGGTCATTATCATCACAATAGTCGGCTTTTTTGCTTCCTTTTTATCACTTTCCTCAACACAGCATCTTTTTTTACAAAATCACCAAAAAATTATTAACAACATGAACGAAAACCCAGCGTGCAACGAAACAGCTCTTTCATCACTCAGTCAACTATACAAAAAGCTGTACAGAAAACCCTCTTTCACAAAACACTTTCCATACCTCAACTTCTTTTCCCTCTATCATTTTGAAGATTTCACTTCAAATCTTCTCCAGTCATATGGTAACACCGACAAAATGGTACAAGTCAACATCCCATCATTTGAAAAATTTATAGATATACAGAAGGTACCTCTATTGCTGGCATACCCTACATCTCTTCTGGCATCCAACTTCATATTCAACAAGGCAGATTATGCCAAGTTACCACTGCCCTACCGTTTATCCCTCACCATTGGGATCATTCCTTTATTGCTAGCTTCGGCAACTACTCTGATTTATACCATAATGAATCAAAACACGTCCAAAAATGTCAAGTCATCGATCCTACAGAGTAACAAACTCTTTTTGAGTGTATTGGGACTCTTCATGTCTGCTTGGATACTGGGCTCCGTTAGAACTGTGTTGATAACTATGGTTTTACTCATTAATGTTCATGTCCCATTTCTAATGTGCTCGTTATCATTCGATATTTATGGATTGTACATCAAGGATAAATTAGTATTGATACCGAATGGCTTGGATGAGACAAATCTATACGCCATCATAATGGCGTATATCATTTTATTCACCATTAAAGATACATTGAGAAGTTTTGAGTCTCAACAGAGAAACAGTTTAGTCATCCCAATTATATCACTGCTAGGGTCTCTTTCACTGCTTGCTTTGAATTACCAACTGATTAATTGGAGTATGGTATTCGTCACTCTAGCATGTGGTACGATCTTGAACGTCACAAGGTTGGAGTTGAAAGAAATTGAATTAAACAGAGGATTACCAGCTATTGTTGGTATAATATCTATGCTATTGGAAGTTTCATCTCTAAATTTCGATTATTCCGTGAATATGGTGTTGACAGCTGGTGAATTTGGTCTTTTACTGATGGCTATGTTTATAAATGTTGATTCTGAGCTATTTCACGCGGATCCATCGGAGAAATTAGTCAAAGAAGAAGAATTAACAATCCTACAAACGTTGCTTCTCCATAAAGACACAAGAGCCATATTTTCATTCTTATTACTGAATGCCTCTTTCATGCTTGTCCAATTCTTATACTCATTCAGATCAAAATCACTGGGATTATTATCTGATTCTTTGCATATGGCTTTAGATTGTACTTCTTTAGCTTTGGGGCTGGTAGCTGGAGTGTTGGCTAAGAAACCACCTAGTGGTTTCTTCCCGTTTGGGCTATCAAGGATTGAAACCTTGGCAGGATTTGCTAATGGTGTCTTACTTATCGGTATTGTTGCTGGGATTGTAATTGAAGCAATCGAACGTATAATAAACCCTGTCAATCTTGAAAAGACTGGTGAATTACTCATTGTGTCGTTTTTGGGTCTTGTTGTTAATGTTGTTGGTATATTTGCATTCAATCATGGCCATGATCATGGTGGTCATTCTCATGGTCATAGTCACTCACATGGTGGTGAAGCTGAAGGTGAAGGAGATGAGAATCAAAACATGAAAGGTATCTTTTTACATATTTTAGCTGATACTTTGGGGTCAGCTGGTGTCGTTGTATCAACACTGCTGACAAACTTTTTCCACTCAAACATCTTTGACCCTATTGCCTCCTTATTCATTGCAATTTTAATTTTTTTCAGCGCAATACCATTAATCAAATCATCAGCATCCAGCTTGTTACTGAGTTTGGATGACAAAAAAGATGAGATTTTAAGAGATGTTCTTTCCCAAGTGGCAACAACTCCTGGTGTCATTGGTTACACAACCCCAAGATTTTGGTACTCTGCCGACATTGCTACACATACCGTGTCTGACGAAGGTCTATCACATTCAATAGAGTTGAAACAAGACGCGCATAGCCATTTACACAAGGAGTCACATAGTCACTCACATTCCCATTCAAGTTCAGTGTGTTCCGAAGAACATGGTTCTTCCGAGCGTAAGCCATTTCAACTTGTTGGGTTTATTCATATTCAATACGCTGAAGGTGAAAATTCCACAATTATCAAGAAGAGAATAGAAAAAATCTTTGAAAACAACAATATGAAAATCTTAATCCAGGTTGAGAATGAAAGTTCATCATGCTGGTGCAGAACCACCTAAGAACACTCAATACAACTCCATACTTATCCATTCTTCATTGGGGACATGTTTTATGTTTGTAATGACTATGAGCAGCATCATCATGACCAGCTCTTAAGTACTCGCGAATATTACCGTAAAGAGACAATTCGTGTGTCCCAGACCGATGTGAGTTTTTCTCTACAAAAAAATTCGAGTACTTGGAACATATCATTAGCTGAGAGTAGCGATTTCAGTAATTGGAGAACTTGCAGATAGATTTGGATCTAAATATCATGTCAAGAGTTGGAACATTGGTCTTAGGACCAGCAGGTGTTGGTAAAGTATGTTTTTTGTATCTTTATTGTCAAACTTGTTTGGGGTTACTCTGCTTTGTTCATGTTACTAACCTCTTATACAGAGTACGTTTTGTAATGCAATGATCACACATATGCAAAGCATAGGTCGTCGTGCTCACATTGTGAACCTAGATCCAGCGGCAGAACCAAATGAATATGAATTCACTATTGATATAAGGGATTTGATCTCCTTGCAAGATGTGATGGAGGAATTAAACCTTGGACCAAATGGTGGGTTGATTTACTGTTTTGAATACCTACTAAATAATTTGGATTGGCTAGACGAGGAGATTGGGGATTATAACGATGAGTATCTAATTTTCGACTGTCCTGGTCAGATTGAACTTTACACACATATCCCTGTCTTGCCTACCATTGTCAAACATCTACAACAATCGTTAAACTTCAACCTCTGTGCGACTTATTTATTGGAAGCTCCATTTATAATAGATCGCTCCAAATTTTTCAGTGGTGCTTTAAGTGCAATGTCTGCCATGATTTTACTTGAACTGCCTCATATAAATATCTTGTCAAAGTTGGATTTGATCAAGGATGAATACTCAAAGAAGCAGCTAAAGAAATTCTTGAATCCAGATCCATTATTACTAGTGAATGACATAAACAATGAAACCAATCCAAAATTCGCAAAATTGAATGAGGCTATTGCTCATTTAGTGGATGATTTTGGTATGGTACAGTTTTTACCACTAGAAGCTAAAAACCCTGAGAGTATCAGTACAATTTTAAGTTATATTGATGATGTTACTCAATGGGCAGAAGCCCAAGAACCGAAAGAACCTAATGATGCTGTCGAACTTGATGATGATTGATGACTACCAATGTGTTTAAAACTTTTCTCGAAATCATTAATATAGTTATACATGTTTTGTGTTACGTTCATTGAGCTATGATTGTGGCAATCTTTAACTTCTTCTGTTATTTTGTATCATTGAGTTTTGATACCAACTGTTCTAGTCTCTGTTGGATTAGCTTATCATCTTTGACCTTCTTCACACTTTTTCTAGGGCTCTTCAATGTATTTGACTTTGATCTTTTTTGAATCTTTGAATCTGAACTTCCAGCTTTTGACTGCCTCTTCTTTGCTTTTTGTAAGGATCTATCGTAGTTCTCAACCATATCAGATATATCCTGACAGTCACCAGTGACAATTAGATCCAGATACTCAATATAATCAACAATACTCAACGAAGGTTCATCCCTGTTGATCCAGATGATACACCCTTTGTTCGCATGAACGGCTTTTGCCAGCTCTTTGACAAGTCTTCTGACTCCCGGTATTTTTAAAGATGTACCTGCAATTATCAAACAGTCTGGTTTGGATTTCAAGTCCACGGTTGATATTTTTCCGATATGTTCACCATCTGGATGAAATTCATTGTATAGAACGATTCTTGGTCGTAGACAACCGATACCTTGTGATCTCTTCCCAGACATTCTTCTCACTTCATCCAATTCCAAACATTCTGGACATGCAGGTGGTTCATCACTATCAAAAACATCAGGTTGAAGTTCGGTATTCCAACGACATTTTGCACAGTACATGTATTTTATGGTTCCGTGTAGTTGAATTGTTGGTGGGTAAGGAGGGTTATTTTTGATTGGGATGGACGTTTGTAGGTGGGGTAGCTGATACTCCAAACAGTCGATATTTTGGGTATAGTGTCTCAGTAATCTTCCTTCTTCCGAGATATTGTTCAATAAGTGATGAAAATTTGTTGGTTTTGATTCCTCAGTCATTTTATGAAGTTGCCTTATCATTGCATGAAACATGGCTGTGGACTTCCCATCCCTGTAAACATCACTGTCGAATAGAGCTTTACCATTCGTACCAGCAGAGGTGGATGATTTCAAACCTTGGAAAAGACCATTGGATGATCTGAAATCAGGAATTCCAGACGCAACGGAAATACCAGCACCAGTGACAACGGCAATTTTCTTTGAGTGCTTGATTGCATAATGTAGAAATCCAATATCCTCATAATCGATATCATCATCCTGCTCCGTTATAGGAACTTCTGGATCATAAGTCTCTGTGTTCAGTAGAGTACCATTTGGAGGTCTATATTTCAACTTGGGTCTTCTTTTCTGTTTTGGTTTTAAAACTAATTTGCTTTCCTTGACGGAGTGAGATTCCTCAGCTGGAGGAGGTGATGGGAGAAAGCGGTCAGAATTCAGCAGCACTGCCTCTTCATTATCACTTGAGTCAGAATACTCTGGTTTGACATATATCTGTGACGATGGGGGTGTCAGCATTGCACACTCCATCTTGTAATTCAATTGCGACTCTCTTGATTACCGTATAAATGGTTAAAGTGCTGGAGGTAAATTGGCTTTGCAAGGAATGAACCGCAAGACAGTAATGATTGATCTTGAAGCAGCACACTACTCAACAATAAGTAACAAAAAAGAAGTGCTCTTGTGTGTATCCAGTAGCAGCAGGGGGTATCCAGGGATGCAGAAGAAACAACAAGTAAACAAAACAAGATAAATGATCGAATTTAGTTTTTTTGTGCTTCTTGGATTTTGGGCTTTCCCAGTACTTTTTTTTTTGTTTTCAATTTTCCCAATGGGGAAATTCACCTTTTTAGCTTAATTAGATCCCGGAATTGGTAACAAGATTTCCGGAATTCGAATTCGAGTTCCGGTGTAGTCATGTGGACAATGATATCCTCGGAGGTGATAAAGGCAAAATGCTGAAAATTTAAACACCAGAAATTAAAAACACCATTAGGTCAACTTCAAGTCAATAGATTTTGCGCAAGATGGTTCAAATCAGTGAGGTTAAAGATTCAAACGGTAGAGATTCAAGAACTGCCGCTCATACGCATATCAAAGGTTTGGGGCTCGATGAACACGGTATTGCTAAACCAATTGATCATGGCTTTGTTGGTCAAACAGAGGCCAGAGAAGCTGCTGGTGTCATTGTTGATCTAATCAAAGCAAAAAAGATGTCAGGGAAAGCAATCCTACTTGCAGGTGGTCCAGCAACTGGTAAGACCGCTATTGCGTTAGCCATTTCACAAGAATTGGGTCCAAAAGTCCCGTTTGTTCCTATCGTTGGTTCAGAATTGTACTCTGTTGAAGTCAAGAAAACTGAAGCCTTGATGGAGAACTTTAGAAGATCTATTGGTCTTAGAATAAAAGAAACTAAAGAAGTCTACGAAGGTGAAGTTACTGAACTTACTCCAGAAGAAAGTGAAAATCCACTAGGAGGATACGGTAAGACCATCTCACATGTTGTTGTTGGATTGAAATCTGCAAAAGGTACCAAAACTTTGAGATTGGATCCTACTATTTATGAAAGTATTCAGAAGGAAAAAGTCACCATTGGTGATGTTATTTACATAGAGGCCAATACTGGCTCCGTCAAAAGAGTTGGTAGATCCGATGCTTATGCCACGGAATTTGATCTGGAAGCTGAAGAATACGTTCCATTACCAAAAGGGGATGTTCACAAGAAGAAAGAGATTGTTCAAGATATCACTCTACATGATCTAGATGTTGCTAATGCTAGACCACAAGGTGGTCAAGATGTCCTATCAATGATGGGTCAATTACTGAAACCAAAGAAGACTGAAATCACAGAAAAACTACGTCAAGAAGTCAATAAGGTTGTTCAAAAATATATTGATCAAGGCGTTGCAGAATTAGTTCCAGGTGTTCTTTTTATTGATGAAGTGAACATGCTAGATATCGAAATATTCACATATCTGAATAGAGCTCTTGAGGCCACAATTGCTCCAATAGTTGTTCTTGCCTCAAATAGAGGTTTAACTACTGTTAGAGGTACCGAAGACATCAAAGCTCCACATGGTATTCCACCTGATTTGATCGATAGATTATTAATCATTCGTACATTGCCATACTCCACTGAAGAAATAAAAGTCATCGTTGAAAAGAGAGCCAAGATTGAAGGACTACCAATAACTGAAGATGCATTAGAGAAATTGGCTCAAGAAGGATCAAAGACATCCTTACGTTATGCTCTACAACTATTATCACCATCTGGTATACTTTCAAAGACTTTAGGTCATACTGAAGTCCAAGTAAGTGATATCGAAGAGGCTCAAACCTTATTTTTGGATGCAAAGAGAAGTACCACTGTTTTGCAAAACACTGAAGGTTACCTATAGACTGTGATCACAGTACAAAAAAGTTAAATCTGATAGTTTGTATTTTGTATAATAGAGGATATGAAAATTCAGCTGACGTATTTTGAGATTTGTTGTCAGTAGAACGTTTTTATTCTCACACTCAGACTCCCAACACTGAAATTTCTTTCAAGAAATCGGATGGTGCAAGAATCTGGGTACTTCCATAAACAATTGATTTATGAACACCTTGTGAAGTTCTTGTAGTTGCCCATTCTTGCAAATTTTGATATTCCAGGTAATTACCACCACCAACAACAAATACAACACCTTCAAGGTATGTTTGTCTTCTTGGTTGTCTAGAATGCGAACCTCTAACGACTTTAGGATCGAAGAATAAATAGTCATCTGTTAGTTTCAAACGATCCTCAGGGATATTTGTTGGGTCCATGATTGTCTCAACGATGTTAGTTATTGGCATAGCTTTCTTTTCAGGAAGAAAACGCTTGATTCCGGAAATCAAAGAACCAACACCTTCAGTGATTTTCCCATCGGTCAAGTTGTATAGTTTTGAAGACAAACTATTAAAAAGGGCACCTGTGTTACCTTGTGGGGTTGACTTCGAGGAATCTTTGGCATAACTGCTCAACACAACTGATGAGTCTCTCAATCTTAGACTTTCTTTTAACTTCTTGATGTAGTTGAAAGGACCTAGATCAAATTCTTCATGTTTAAGAAAACTTTCTTCGACTTGAGACACAAAATCTTGTGGCAAATCTGTTGTTAGATATAAAATAATAAAAGTTCTCAATTTATCTTCAAGGTTGTGAATGTTACCATCTGTTAAAATCTCCAAGAATTGAGCTCTTGTTTTTGGATCACTCAGATGTTGTTCAATATCGAAAAAGGAATCCAAACTTTTGGCTTTCAACTCATTCAACAGCGACAGTAAGACGTTCATATGCATATCAATGACAGTTTTACGAGCAGTTAGCTCTGGTAGTTGATTAACTGTTTGTTGTAAAGCATCATCTTTTTTCCCATCAAAGTCATCAAGGTTAGGTGTGGCAGCTCCTCTAGTTAATTCGGCAGCTCTCTCTTTATAGCTTTGAAGTTCTTTGTCTGCATTGTCCACTGCATCTGGGAAGGGCAATTGTGAGTTCTTGATCCAGAAGAAATCCTTTGGATCCAAATCGTATTGTTTGCGTATTTTCTTCCCATCTTCGGTAGTTTCGATGGAAATTGTGTTTCGTTCAAGTTTAAAGACATCAGCAACCAGACATTGGTATATCCAAGAGTGTGCAAACATGGCAGCCATATCAATGTTACGATCCAGTAAGATTAAAACGAATCTTTGAGAATAGTCTGGTCCAGTGGAGAATTTTGTACTGATAACATAATCTCTTAACCTAGCATCCAACTTTTCTGCAATCAATTGGGCTGGACCTCCACTTTGAGAGCGTATTATAGGAATGTTTCCCATTGTGATTATCGAATCGAACAAACCATCTGTAATAACATCAGCGACTTGATTGATTTCTTCCTCAGTGGTTTTAGCATCTGTGAATTTTGCATAGACTTGAGGGATGTCCAATGAGAATAGACTTGGCTCAGTGACAATGTAGTTCAAATACTGGTCATAGACTTGAAGAATTTTTGAGGATTTTCCAGTGATAGCAACTGCTTTTGCTAGGGCTTCCAACAAATCCCTACTTAAGGTGGAGGTAAAATTGATATAAAAGCTTGAATATTTATCATCTTTAATATCTTGAGCAATTCTTGTAATATTGTCCTCTGTTGGTTCCACAAAGTAGATAGCAGGCACATCTGGTAGTGGCGACCTTGGTGATTTGATAGAAGTGTGCATGGTGATACCTGATCTTAATAAATCATTAACTCTCAAGACTGAAGAGATAATGGCTGTACTTTTAGTGTCCAACACCAAAACCTTCCAGATGATCTCTTCACCATTCAGACTTGAAGTAAGATCAGAGTTTTCAGAATTGATGTTCAAATGAAGCATTTTTTCTAAAGCAGCTATGTTGTTGTTTATAGTTAGTTGTTATACTTGTCAATTACCAGTAGGAAATAACGTACCAATCTGCTTCTCTCTCAGCGAAACTTGTTGGTTTTGTGACATCCTGAACAAGAAGAGGAGACTGATGATTCTGGGGATTGGATTGGCAACTCAACTAATTGACGATGGTAACAGAATTGCTTGTTTTGGATGGAGCTCGCTAATCTGAAGATGTGGGCCTTTTGGACACCATAACAAATTCGAATATAAAAAAAAATTCGCGGGAAGACTTCAAGTGGCCGTCTCAAGATGATTTCAAGCTAATTTTGTTAGTGCTCGATGATACTCCTTTTCCTTGCTGTTGAATTGGATTTGGATTAATTGTACCTTCTTGTAACATTGTTGAAAGATTGAATATTTATCAATGGGAGAATATGAGTTTGTTTGTTCGGTTTAACTGATTACTGTATTATATAGATAATCTAATAAGATCGATTCTAAGTATAATAAAGTATAGGTAATATAAAACTTAATTAAATTATATTAAAAGTAATTGAAGATATTATTGTAAAGGAATAATTAAAGACCAACTTATATAGTAATCTCGGGTTTCATATTTGTTTCGTGTTTCTCAGCTCCATCGTAGACGTTCTTCTTTAATAATGATTGTTTCATGATAGTTTTAATATGAGGCATTGTTTCCTCCTTAATAGATAATTTGTTTCATATTTGGTTTGTCTAATCAAAGTCTTTTAGCACTTTCTGGATTTTAACGTAAATACTTAACTCATATATCTGACTTCAGATGGCTATGTACGTCTTTTTATGGAAAAGCACACACAAATTGGGAATTGTACAGGCGACTCTCTACTCATGTCAGTACACAAAAGGAAAGGTTACGATGCACTTTCCCAAAAACATGATTACATAATCCAGATTCCATTTAGAACTGAAAGGAGTAATTTTCGCGTAACTTCCACTTTCGGAAACCAAATTAAACGCGTCGGATTTTTTTTTTTTCTATGCAAACATCAAAAGAAAAAGTACACGATAAATCTATACGTTCATTTCGAATTACGCCTCTGTTGTTGAAGTCTGAATAAACAGTAACAATGAGTTCACCAGTAGGGTCTCCACCCCCTCAATCAAATGAGAACCAAGATAGTTTAACACAGGCAGACTCAGCACCAACACCTGGTGCTGTACCATCATCCCCATTGTTCTTCCCACCTTCTTCTGAAAGAAGAAATCCAGACGATGAGACACAAGATACAAACGCCACTGCCAGACGTCACACAGATGTTTCCTCACCATTATTCTTTCCATCTTCACAACCTGCTTCGAGAGCACATTCAGTTCATGATTACCCACAATTCGGTGTCAGTTCTCCGTTGCACTACAGTTCATCTCAATTGGGGTCTGGAAGAGCTCAAAGATCAGATTTGGGCTCTGATATCAGATCAGATATTATTGCCAGACGTCGTGCTGATAACCTTCGTGCTTTGAGAGGTGATGTTCATGGTTCTGACATAGCATCTCCAAATAGAAGAAGAATGATACCTGCTGATGGGGCTAATAGACTTCCATCTTCTGGGATTTCATCTGATCCGGTACTTGGCGAGGATGAAGTAGTGAGTGTCATTTGGGGTACTAATGTTAGTATCTCAGAATGTACACGTAATTTCAGAGACTTTTTGATGACATTCAAAATAAAGTACAGAAAAGAACTGGATGACGAACCAATTGATCCTATTGTTGATGATGAACTTTATTATGTCAATCAATTGAATGAAATGAGAAACTTGGGTACCACCAATTTGAATCTTGACTCCAGGAACTTATTAGCATTTGCACCATCCAAGAAACTTTACTATCAGTTGCAAGATTATCCACAAGAAGTTATCCCAATCATGGATCAAACACTGAAAGACGTTATGGTTTCATTAGTTTTTGATGCAGGTCTGGACTTTGATATTAGTGAGATTGAAGGTAATATCTTCAAAGCAAGACCTTACAATGTTGCAACTCAAAAAGATATGAGAGAATTGAATCCTGATGATATTGATAGATTGGTCAGTATCAAAGGTATTGTCTTAAGAACAACCTCAATCATCCCAGATATGAAGATCGCATTCTTCAAATGTAATGTTTGTGACCATACAACAACAGTTGAAATTGATAGGGGTATGATTCAAGAACCAACAGTTTGTCCAAGACCTGCTTGTGCTCAACCAAATTCCATGATTTTGGTCCATAACAGGTGTTCGTTTGCTGATAAACAGATCATCAAAGTCCAAGAAACTCCAGATATTGTCCCATCAGGTCAAACTCCTCATTCTGTCTCACTTTGTGTTTATGATGAACTGGTAGATAGTGTCAGACCCGGTGATAAGATAGAAGCTACTGGTATCTTCAGATCTACTCCGGTGAGAGTCAATGCAAGACAAAGATCCTTAAAAAACTTATTTAAAACATTTTTGGATGTCGTTCATATCAAAAAGACTGACAAGAAAAGATTGAATGTTGATACAACATTGAATATTGAAAGTGAGATATCTCGTAAGCAAGATGTTGAAGAAACAAGAAGAATCACTGAAGAAGATATTGCTAAAATCAAAGAAGTTTCTGAAAGACCGGATCTTTACGAGCTTCTATCTAGATCTTTAGCTCCAAGTATCTATGAACTTGATGATGTCAAAAAAGGTATATTGCTACAACTCTTTGGTGGTACTTCCAAAACATTTACCAAAGGTGGTAAATACAGAGGGGATATTAATATTTTATTATGTGGTGATCCATCTACCTCCAAGTCCCAATTACTTCAATATGTTCACAAAATCGCCCCAAGAGGTATATATACATCAGGTAAAGGTTCCTCAGCTGTTGGTTTGACCGCTTATATCACAAGAGATATCGATACTAGACAATTGGTTTTAGAATCAGGTGCTTTAGTTTTATCTGATGGTGGTGTTTGTTGTATTGATGAATTTGATAAGATGAGTGATGCTACAAGATCTGTTTTACATGAAGCTATGGAACAACAGACTATTTCTATTGCTAAAGCTGGTATCATCACTACTTTGAATGCTAGAACTTCAATTTTAGCATCTGCAAATCCAATTAACTCAAGATATGATCCATCTCTACCTGTTACCAGAAACATTGACCTTCCACCTCCACTATTGTCAAGATTTGATCTGGTTTATTTGATCTTGGATAAAGTTGATGACAAGACCGATAGATTCTTGGCTAGACATATCACCAGTATGTATCTTGAAGATACACCAAACAATGTCTCTGCTACAGAGATCTTACCTGTTGAATTCTTGACACTATATATCGGTTATGCCAAACAGAATTGTCACCCAAAGTTAACTCAGGATGCTAAAGATGAGCTAGTTAAATGTTATGTTGAAATGAGAAAAATGGGTGATGATTCAAGGGGTTCTGAACGTCGTATCACTGCTACTACAAGACAACTGGAGAGTATGATCAGATTATCAGAAGCTCATGCCAAAATGAGACTTTCTGAGACTGTTGATTTATCTGATGTTCAAGAAGCTGTTAGATTGATCAAATCAGCTATCAAGGATTATGCGACTGATCCAATCACTGGTAAGATTGATATGGACTTGGTCCAAACAGGACAATCTTCTGCTGAGAGAAGATTGAAAGAGGATTTAGTGAAGAATGTCATGAAATACATTGAAGATACTGTGCCGGTAAGTATAGCATACCCAACCTTTTTGAGAAACTTCAATGAACAATCGCAAGTCCATATTGAGAACGTCGAAATGAGTGAAGTTCTAGGTGTTTTGGTGAATGAGAATAAAATTGTTGTTAACGGGGAAGGTGTTAAGAGAGTGATACGTCGTGTATCTAACTAATAAGTATACATCAACGAAGAGAGGAGACGTTTGTCGTGATATAATCGTGCTCACAATGTAGTTGAAACAACATCAAATTTCGCGGGCCTCACTCACTCACTCCACCGCCGCCGCACACCGGCGCTCGCATAAAATATAAACAACAGAAAAATATGACAATTTCCAATGAGACATCGATTTTTGAATCTGAACACGTCAAAAGAAAATCATCAAAGTTTTGATTCAAAGACAAACTCATCATTTTCATAGAATCTATTTGCATCTAATCCAACAGTCATCACATTTCAAACTTCTAGAAATTAAAGCAAAATCACCATCATTCGACATTCCATGGACCATTATTAGTTTGGAACCCTTGATAGAGAGAAAGAACGATGGCCCTTCAAACTCACAACAGCAATGGTGCACCGATGATTGACTTTCATTCGCAAGAAACAGTAGATTTCTCAATAGAGCTTGACAAGAAACCTAAAGGAAGACAGCGAGCAAACTCCAAGGTTTACGGATCTTCCTCATCTTCCTCATCATCGTCATCATCGCCAACATTCAATAACATTTCAAGTGGGAATGGTTCAAAGGCCCCTAAAACAGTTGAAAATAAGGAGCCAATAGTGAAGAGAGCCTCTAAACTCTATACGTTACTACCAAAGAAGGAAAGTTTCATTTATATATTGGTATTAACTTCACTCAATGGGACCTTTGGAAGGAAAACACTGGAAATACCACAATACCCTGAAGTTTTGAAATTGGGAAGACCAAACAGTTCACAAAAGGCACCTGATGCTCACAATGGGTATTTTGACTCACGTGTCATCTCAAGAGAACATGCCCAACTCTCTGTTAAAGAAGGGAAGATATATATTAATGATTTGAACTCAGCAAATGGTACTTTTCTCAATGGGGTTAAGATCCTTAAAGAACAAGAATTGAACGAGGGAGATATCGTTGAGTTAGGTATAAACATTGATAACGATAATAACAAACATCATCACCATAGGAAAATCAGCTGTCAAGTCACTGGCTTCCTTACATTCCCTCTTAACTCACCTACAGACAGGTCAAAGATATTTGATGAGATTGCCAACAAGGATGATGATCATAAAATGGAAACTACAAAAGAATTGAGCGCATTCGATGCTGCAATGTTTGGTGATGTCACTGAGGATTTGGATGATGTTGCATTGGGTATCCATCATGAATTTCTTACTGGAATATTTGTGAACAACAACATAGGAACAAATGGCAACCTTGTAAGGTCTATCAGAGAGTTGATGAGTCAGGTTCACTCGGAAAGAGTTAATAACCTGAAGTTGGCATCAATTGAGAAGTTCTTGGAAACTTTTAGATCCCAACTTTCAAAGGACGAGGATGTCTTAAAATATCAAAAGTACAAGACTTCAACCGAAAAGTATAGAAAAAAGCTGGAGGAGCTGACGGTAGAGAATAACAAGCTTTTGAGAACATGTAAAGAAAAAGACTTGATAGAGGCTGAACTACAGGAAGTAGTAAAGAAGGTTACCGAAGAGCTTGTGGGGATGAAGAATGCACTGCAGGCAGAACATGAAACAAACTTGAGATTAACAGAAAGAATTGAGGATTTAAATGCCTTGATCATGGAAAAAGATTTGAAATTGAGTGATATAGAACAGGAATATCTGCAGATGAATCTGGAACACAAAAGTGATAAAAAGAACCTACAATCTGAGTTAGATGAGAAGATCAAAATCATTGAAAATTTTGAGTCTGAGAAACAGATTTCAATGGAGCAGGAATCCAAGAAGGAAATAATCACTGATTTGTTGAAACTTTCATATATCGTGGTGGGGGTTGTTATGGCGGGTGTCTCGGTTTTAACACTCTTTTGAGTGAGAAGGAGAGACATAATAATAATAATAATAATAATAATAAACGATGACTATAAAATACTATGATATATACATGTGTATGTCTATTTGTAATTTGAATCTTCCTCTATCTCAAGATCCTCAAGATCAACAGTTTCGATCTTTTCAATACCCAGTTCTCTACTTAATTGTCTAACAACTTGAGTTGAGACTTCATTGACATCAATTTTTTCACCTTTGAGTTCGCTCACTGATGTTTGTTTCTTGCCCTTCAGTCCACAAAAGACAAATCCAGCTTTCTCAATACTTGGGATCTCATTATTAACGTTGATGGAAAGGCCATGAGATGTCACCGATCTCGACACAGATAGACCGATACTTGATATTTTAGTCTGACTATTTACCCAAACCCCAGTATTTTCGGTCTTTTCACCATGAACACCAAACTTCCCCAAGGCCTTGATGATGGTGTCCTCTAGTTTGGAAACAAAACACTTGATAGTTAAACCATCGAAATCTTGTAGATCGAAGATTGGATAGACAACCAATTGCCCAGGGTTATGGAATGAAATTTCACCACCTCTATTGGTTTGAACAAAGTCATAGTCTAGAGACTTCAGTCTCTCAATATCTTCAGCTTTAAGTCTATTCTTTTCTCTTCTGCCTGCAGTGAAAACTGGTTTGAATTGGAAAGATAGTACAGTAGGAGAAGGTTTCATTCCTAAAATTGAAGACAATAATTCAGTTTCATAATCATTTGTAGTCAACCCTTGACTTTCCAACTGTTTCAATTTTTTGTCTATAGTTTTGCTCATCTTTTTGAATTGAATGAATGCACTTGCAAAATTCTCCTGAATCTTTTGACCTTTAGAATACTCCAAAGGAACAGTAAACCTCAAATGACGAAGAATTTTGGCTGATGGTTTATTTGGTTTGAACTTGATGCATGGTTTTGTAATATCTGAGACCAATTCTTGCTTCAAAAAGGAATAACTATGTAGCTGCCTCACTAACGAAGAATTTTGAACCTTCGAAGCAGAATATAACACCATTTTATAAAGTTTTTTTTAGCTGAGCTACTCAGATGGAGAAGTATGAGTCTCGGCTTTTCGAAATTTTCGTTCGGCCTTATTTTTTTTTTTTTTTTTTCTTTTCTTTATGATTGTGATTTGCATAATAATCACCACATTTTGTCAATTCTTTTACAGATTTCACCAATTGGAGATGGTCAATGAACAAGAAAAGCTCGCAAGGCTGATAACATGGCTCAATACTTCACCGCACATTGAAATATCAGAGAAAATCGAGATAAAGAAAACCATTCTAGGAGGTAGAGGTCTATTTGCAAAAGAACATATGAAGGCACACCAACGAATCATCAAGATTGCCCCATCATATTTGTTGAACTTCACTACTGTCATTGCCCATATAACTTCTTGGAATGACTCAATAGATCTCCCAATTACCTACAAACATCTCCAAGTTCCTCCAACAAAAGAGCAAGATAGAGACGAGATCACTAATATATATTCAAAGTTAGCATTGAACGACCTATTGGCACTCAACTCTTTTCAAATAGTGTCGTTGTTCTTAGTCTTGGAGAAGAAAAGAGGGCAAAGATCATGGTGGTCGTATTTCATAGATATGTTACCTGAATGTTCAGACTTTGTGTTGTCTCCACTCCTATGGAAACTTCGAGGACAGACTGAAACCTTCAACAAGTTACCACAATCAACTCAGATTCACGCCAATAAGATGCATTCACGTTTCACCAATGACTACTCAGCACTGATAGAGCTTCTAATTTCGGTAAATGTCACAGATGCCCAAGCAATATTGAAACTGGAAGACTTGATTTGGGCCTGGATGTGTGTTAACTCACGTTGTTTATATATGGAAATCCCAGAAGGGAAAACAAAAGATGATAACTTCACCATGGCTCCTTTTGTCGATTTCATCAATCACTGTCAGACAGAAGAATGTATATTGAAGATTGATAAGAGTGGATTTCATGTCATTACCACTTTAGAGTATGTTGCTGATAGTGAATTGTTTCTTTCGTATGGTCCCCACTCGAATGAGTTTCTATTGTGTGAATATGGGTTCACATTACAAGGCAATAACTGGGATGATTTGGATATCACCAAAGAGATCTTTGAGCTTCTTTCAGCCGAACAGACTGAGTTCCTGAAAGAGAATGACTATTATGGAGAATACACTGTCAACAAAGAAGGTATTAGCTTCAGAACGGAAGTTGCACTAGCCGTCTCTCAAGAAAACGTCGAACTGAAAACCAACAGAAGACTTCAGGCTTTTCTCAATGGTGTTTCGGATGGTTCTTATTACAGAAGAAAGTCGAACAAGATAATAGAAGAGATTTTCAACTCTTTGAGAAGACAGTTTGAGCAGTACTTGAGATTGGAATATAATGATAAACCAGAGATTAAAATTATAGGGAAACTCTATAGAGAAAGATTGGAAATAATCGAGGCATTTACAAATAAAAGCTAAGTCAAAGGCTATTCCACATCTATATTTATACAACTGTAATTTCTGATCACAGATCAAACTCTATATCGTAACCTCCTTTATCATCCTCACTGAGAGTTCTGGAACTATTCAAGCATGCCTTTGAAAGCAATAGATTCCGCATTAAGCTAATATTTGGGACATATACTTTATGTTTTGACGCCTGAACCATAAAGTATTCCAGGAAACTAGTAACCTCCCTTACATTCCAAACATTGAAGTTCTGTCTCATGATATTGGACTGCCTACCATCCTTCTTTAAAGTATCCAGTACCACATGAAGAAGTCTGTCTTCACTTAAAGAAGTTATTGCATGAGGTTGATCCTTGGAGTATAAGTATCTGTCTTTCTTTATTACCGTGAGTAGCTCCTTGATTATTTTCAACAACAAATTAGAAATTTTTTTTATGTGTAACAGCTCTTCACTAGTGCAGTCATATAGAGATGAAAGTGAGCCGATGGATGTTCTAACAATCAAATATTCAGCTTGGGCCAATGCAAAGTCATGGTATGAGAGAAAAGTTGGATTCAAGATATCAGTCTCTGAGATCATCTTAATTAGATCTCCAGACCGTTGAAAGTTCTCACCAAGGTTATATTTATACTCTTTCTCATCATTGTTAAATCTGGGAAGTTTGGTGATTTTTAGACTCCCTTCACCCAACAGGCCAGTACTGTAAGCACCTTGATTCCATACCCTGAAATCACTCAGACACTGATATATGGTTGGTCTCTCTAACGGGTCAGCCCATACTTTTTTCAAGGCATTTTCTGTTATGGCTTTATCCCCATTCAACAACAAAATATTACTAGTTGGTTTTAAACAAGGTTTATAAGTCTGAAGTCCCATGATATCTCTTGGGTTAGTTAGTGACAACACAAGCTCTTTGATGGTAGCAAAACTTCCATCGCTGTACACTGGAGGACGACATGCACTCAATAACTGTGTTGTAGTGGATGAAAAAGTATGCCGATCACTGTATTGTGTCAGTTTCACAGTGGAGTTATTATTCAGGAATCGCCTCAATTGGTCTTCTGAAGGTAAGAGTGTGACAATCTCTGGAATTTGCGGCTGTATAGGAAGTTTTGCCAGAGAGTGCAAGACAAGACCAGAGAGTGCTGACTGTCCAAGGGCGTAGACCCTGGGTACTCCTGAGCCACTCATGTTATTCTAAACCCTTTCAATAAATATTGTGATTTCAGTGATGGGTTATTTTCATTGAAAAATTAAGCGTTAGCTAGTCGCTCATAACCACTTCCCTCTGCTACGGGCCACATTCGAATAAGTTATCACAAACAAAAAAAGTATCATCAAATCAGCTGGAAACGCAGAGTCAGTTTCTCAGAGTATTCATCTGAATAATGTTAGTTGTTGGTCTTACGGGAGGAATTGCTGCTGGTAAATCGACAGTTTCGAAGTCACTCAAAGAAAACCACGGATTTCCAGTAGTTGATGCAGATCTTATTGCAAGAGAAGTTGTTAAACCGGGGCAGAAATCTTACAAGAAGATAATCAACCATTTCAGTTCAAGAATTCCTGATTTGGTGTTGGATAACGCTGGTAATTTGAATCGTGTGGCACTCGGAAAATATGTGTTTGAACATAAAGATGAATTAAAGGTCTTGAATTCAATTGTCCACCCTGCTGTTAGGTATGAAATTTTCCGTCAGATATTTTGGGCATACATTGGTTTAAATAGACTGGTAATTTTGGATGTACCTTTACTATTTGAATCTGGGCTTGATAAGATATGTGGGCTAACCATATGTGTTGTTTGTACTGAAGAAGTTCAGCTTGAAAGACTTATAGTGAGAAATCCAGAGCTTTCTGAAGATGATGCAAGAAATAGGATTGCTTCGCAGATGTCTACTCATTTGAAGATGAGAAAAGCAGATTATATCATTGATAACAGTACAACCCTCGACAATCTCGAAGAACAGATAGCTGGAACTGCCTGCCAGATAACTCCATGGTGGTATGTCTATTTGTTGGAACTGTTCCCACCTTTTGCAATCTTCTCTGCTGTTGGTAGATACATTATACGGAGAGTCCATGATAACATCCAGGATAAAGATGATTGATATTCTAAAACACCAAGGAAGAAAGAACAGAATTCTACAAAGTCATTATTTTATAAAACGTAATATCATTAACTATCTAATGCCATTATTCTAGCAGCCTCTATCGTATATGTACGTAGTGACATTTGTTACCTAATCTGCAACCACGAGGACTGTTGATGTATGTGCATGGTGTACCGAACTTGCTTCCGGGACCATCGTACTTCCTGACCCAATCACGAACATCTTTACTTCTGATATCTTTAAGATAATCTGCAGGGTCCTTCACTGATCCCATGATCCTTTGAGATGGAATGTAACCAGATGCATTAGCAACGGTATCATCATGTCTTGAAGGGATATAACCAGATGAGCTGACAGGAGGGTTTCCAGCAGGAATATAATTGGAGTCTGTTCTGGAGTAAGCAGGTGTACTGTTTGATGTGGAAGATGGTGGAACTGAGAATTGGGAGTGTGTTCCATCGCTGAAATTGAAAAACCCGGAATTTGGGCTTGATGTACTGGAACTTCCTGTCCTTTGAAGTGAGTCTGCAGATTCTCTTGGGCCATGAGGAACGTAGGAACTAAAACTTGAGTATTGAGTTGAAGGTGAAGATCTCTTAGAAGCAACAGCTGAGTGAGTATCATCTTCTCTTGCTCTTTTCAAGGTAGCTACACCGTTGAGTGAACTTCCACCAATATTGAGGGAACCAGTATCAACATTCAACTTCTTAGCCAGATCAGCTTCTTCCGTTTTTGGTGATGCTGCCTTGCTGGAATCAAAAAATCTGCTTTGAACCCTCTGAATTATTTCATTAACGTTATCAGCTGGTGATGGCTCTTTATTCGGCACAGAAATGTTACTATCTCCCATTAGGATATCATCATTCAATAACTTCAAAACATCTTGATCAATGTTTCTATTAGTGTTAAGTGGTTCATTACGATTTTGGGGTGATGTAATGTTGTTTTTAGCCAAAGGAATAGCAACCGGTGTAGCAACTGGCGCAACTTCAGCTTCATCTGGGGGAGGTACAGTGAATTCAGTTGAACTCAGAGTTTTTATTAATGTTATCAGACCAGCAGGTTCGGCAGGGGAGTCCGTATCGTCAACATTTTTTGGTCTTTCGAAAAACTGAGTATCATCAGTAGCCAGTCGTCTCAGCAAACCACCCTTACTTTCTGGAAGTTCAGTTCTCTTGATATCAGCAAACACAGGAAGCACAATAGGTCTTGGTGTAGTCCAAAATACCTCACCATCTTTCTCTATGACAGAAGTTTTCGGTTTCTCATTTTCATGCGACTTCAATAATCTACCTTCTGATTTGTCCATTTCTTTACTGGTGGACCTCAACGAATTAGTATGATGCAAAAATTCCGAGTAAAATTCACGAATTTGGACTAATGGTTTATTTCTCACATCAGCAAACACAACCTTCTTTTTCTTACCAGCATTAGGCATCTTACCTTTGAGAATACTCCTCAGCTGGGTGTCTGATCCATTATGAACAATGTGGGTGATTTGGTTTTCCTTTTGAGTCTCTGATTTCTGATCCTCAACAGTTTCAACTTTCTTTTTGTTCTTCTCAATAAATGATGAAAACGTAAATTTTCCAGAAGCCGATCCTTGTCTTGCACGTTGTTGCTCGGGAGCTTCTTCATGAAATTTCTTTGTACTTTTGTCAGCAGGATCCTTTGACTGCTTTGACTTTGCGATACCGCAATCCCTTATACGCCTAGCTAAAGATTTTGTCTCACCAACTTCTTTTTTCAAAATGAGATCTACCATCTCCATGATCCTGAAATTAACCAACTGAACATCTGAAAGCCTCAAATTCAGGATAAAGCGTAGACAAGCATTGGTGTTCTTAGTAACTTTAGACTTCAAATCAAATCTTAACCAATTTGTAATTCTCATCATAACCTTGGTACAGTTGACAATTACTTCATAGATACGTCCGTTTTTGACAGCCAGGGAAGCAACCTCTTGTGTGATGAGATATCTTAAATCAAATTCAGTTCCGTATTGTGGTTTATCGATCACCAAAAACAGCGTTGTTAAAAGTTGTGGCAACATTGATTCATCATACTGAGGAATCTGACTGATGAGAGTCTTTATGGATTTTCTAGCTTCTGGAACCGTGATTTTCTGCTCCTTGATTGAAGATACTACCTTGCTGATTTCAGCATCTGAATATGATCTTGAGATGGGAACAGCAGATGCACTAGAATTTGAAGTAGGCCTAGAAGTAGACACTAAGACAGTAGTGGGTAGGGCAACATTTTTAGAATTTGAGGTCGCACCAGTAGGAGCACCAGTAGGCGCTACAGAAGAGATATTTGAACACGAGCTTAGGTCAGAAATATCATCTTTTGTGGTGGTATTTCTTGCAGAATTGTTCGAAGTATCTTTTGGTGAAGAAACGTACGCCACTTCCGATTGTAGTTCACTGGAGCCCGTACTAGGGAGTACAGGGGTGGGCGACTGTAAAAGCGACAGCCGATTAGAATCACTTGGAGATGTTGGCGCACCAAATCCAATGACCTTTATTTGAGATTTGGATGATGTTGTGAAGGAACCAGCACGAGCCAAACTTTCAACTTTTAACAAATCAGCAGCGGATGATTTGACCTTGTATTTCATAGCGATGTAAAAGCCCATTTGCTTCTTCAAAAATTGACCACGAACAGCTTTCATTAGAGTCGTGTCTCGATTTTTCAGCTCCAAAGATTTGATCTTTCTGTTCGACTCTTCGATAATGGATATGCACTCTTCATATAGCTTGAATAGCTCCTCTATAGGCATCTCAGTTTGAAACTGGTCTGAGCCATTAGGAAGCTCACCCAAATCGGATGTACATGGTTCAGATTTTGCAGCTGCATGGTGAACCCTATGCGTTGTAGCTGCAGAGGTTGCTGCAGGGGCTACTGAAGTTGGTTGTTGTTGTTGTTGTTGTTGTTGTTGTTGTTGTTGAACGTTCTGATTCTGTCTTTGTAATGGAACGATCTCCGAGGTTTCTTGGTTCCCGGAATTGCTTGATTTGGTAACTAATTGTGAAACTGAATTTTGATCCAATGCTGAACCCCCAATGTTACTAACGTTCACTTTCTGTGATGAGAGTAGGTTCTGATTTGCAACGCCACCCAAATTTAGTTCATGGACTGTTGAGTTTATCGTACTTGGAGGGGTCCAAGACGACTCAGCAGTTTGTGCCATTATTGTGTTGTTGGAACGATGTGTTCTGACACCGATCAAAAAAGATGGAAACTTCTAACTATGATCCCTTACTTGTAAAAAACAAGTGTTTTTCACTTCAATTATATCAAAGAAATCTAGCCTAGTTAGTTTAAACTTCAAAACAGGGCAGATGGTATCTTGATATACGTTTGAGAAAAGGTATATAATCTTTGTTTAATCTTTTTCCTCCAAATGTAACTACAGTGTCGGGTAATCAGAATCTATATAGATAGGTTTGATGATGGCGTTCTCTTTTGGCTTTCAGTACGCATAGAAGGGACCAAATGAAGATGGAACTAGCCTTTTATCAATCTCTTATGTTTTCAAGCCGCCTAATGAACTCTTAACTAAACTTTTACTCGACAGTTTAAACAACGCGAGTGATGTTAAGTGTCTTTTTGTTCAAGGTCTCTAGACAGATTGTAAAAGGATTATAGGTTGAAAACTATAATAATGTGATTATAGCTTTCGTTTCCGGATTTTTTACCTGTTCACCAGAACATTTTATATTTATTTTTGAGAGAATAAGGGGGAAAGGCCGCTTTATATAGTTTTTTTTCCAATTGGAAAAGAGGTACAAATAGCACTGAATCAACCAATCAGAGTTTGTAAATTCGCGATGGCGCCGGCGTCTGGCACATATTTCTACGTCAGGGTAACAAAGCGCGAATTGTCCTGTGAGGCTGCGGTCTGCTTACATCAGCAATCTGGAAAATTTTCCATCTTAAGTATATGCAAAACAATTAAGTTCATCTTGTATTGTATGTATTTTCATAGTTAGCTAATTCACAATATAATGAGATCTGTCAGTACTTTATTGAAAAGTACTAGAACAGTATCAAGCCTCAGTCCTTCATTGTACTTGGGTGCCAGAGGTTTCAGCTCATCAGCACTGAGACTCAACACGTCAACCACTGAAGAGGTGAAAAAAGATGCTATAGCTGCCCCAGTTGATATCTCATCTATACAATACCTAAAAGAAAACAACGTCCTAAATGAAAGTATAGTGGAGGCTTTGACAAGATTAGGTTTCAAGAATTTAACTCCTGTTCAATCTAAAACTCTACTACCTTCTCTAGGTCTAGATGACCTTGTCACCAAGGCTAAAACTGGTACAGGAAAAACTTTGGCTTTTGGTCTACCGATCATAGAGCAAATTTTGAGAAAACCTAAAGGTCACAAAGGCGTCAAAGGGTTGATTATTGCTCCAACAAGAGATTTAGCTTTCCAAATCAGAGATGAATTGGACAAGGTTGCAAAACATCAATCTGTTTTCAAATCAAGTCAGCACTCACTGATAATCAAGACTCTTGTCGGTGGTGAGGATAGATGGGGTCAAATCAGAAATTTCAAAAACAACAGAACTGGTCCACCTTCGATTATTGTCGCTACTCCAGGTAGATTTTTAGATGTTATCAAAGAACCAGTTGTCGCAGATGCTTTCACTGATTTGCACACTTTTGTTCTTGATGAGGCTGATAGATTATTGGGTGAAGGATTCAGAGAAGATTTAGTTGAGATCAGTGATATTTTAAAAGAGCTAAGGTTAAGAACTACTACGAATGATTTACCAGAATTGAAAACAATGCTATTCTCTGCTACTATGGACACTTCAATTTTGGAGTTTTCTAAGAGAATCTTGAGAAAAAATCAACAACACATCGATACCGTTGATCCAAACGAACCAGAAACACATGAAAAAATCAGTCAATCTTTGATCATCACTGATGATGTTTTTGAAAGTTACGTATCTGCCGCTCTTTTCATCCAAAATGAATCCAAACGTGACAAGAAATTCAAAGCTATTGTTTTCCTTCCTACTGTTAAATCAGTGAGTTATTTCTACGAAACTCTTGCTGGTTATTTGAACGATAAAAATTCTAGATTGAGAGCTTATCAACTGCATGGTCAGTTACGTCAACCTGTCAGAGACAGAGCTGTTAAAGAGTTCCGTAACTGCTTCAGCGGTGTTTTAGTGGCTTCTGATGTCGGTGCTAGGGGTATGGATTTCCCAAATGTTACTAACGTTATCCAAATTGGTCTTCCAATGGATGCTACCAATTATGTTCATAGAGTTGGTAGAACTGCAAGAGGTGGTAGTTCTGGTAAAGCCGTTATGATCTTGACCAATGGTGAATCTCGTTTCACTAGATTACTGAAATCAAGAAACGTTGTTGTTGCTGATCAATTCAAATATGACAAGTCTACCGAAGCTGAGGAAGATTTCAGTGGTGTCGCACAACGTGTTACACATAGAAATTCTCTAGAACTTGTTACCGAGTCCCTAGCTGGTTTCTCCAAGAGTGTTGTTAGCAATTACAGATTAAACTTGTTCGAGATGCTGGAAGGTATTTCTAAAGGTTACGGTAAATTTGTTGGTGACCAAACCAAACTTCCTCCGTTAAGTCCAAACTTCGTGAACAGGGTTCTTGCTTTAAATAGAAGAGAAGCTGCTGAACTATTCGAAGTCCAAGGTAGTCGTCCAGGTGGTGATGACTTTGGTAACAGAGGAGGTAACAGAGGTGGCTACAGAGGAGGCGACAGAAATGATTCTAGAGGAGGAGACAGAGGTGGATACAAGAGGTCTTATAACAGAGACGGTGGTAATGATAGAAGAGGTGGATATAACTCTGGATCCAGATCAAACAACTCTTATGGCGGTGACAGATCCAAAAGTTCTTTCAAAAAAAATGATAGAACTGACAGCGATAGATCTTCCAGCAGAAATGATAGATCAAGCAAATTTCGCTTTTGAATGAACGTTACGACCATTAATCAAACAAGGAATTCACTTTGTATATAGCAAGAAGGGGTATAATAAATATTAGTGATCCCCAATAGCGTTGATAGAACTAAGATAACAAATTACACCCGAACACTACTCAAATTTATCGCGAAAATTCGAAGTCAGTAAATTTGACGTGACGAACTACATAAGGCCAATTGAACTCACATTAGTCTGCCATTGCCTTGGTTTTTTGATACAATGAGCTCGAGGAGTGTGACATTCTGCACATCCAGGGATCTTGATATTCCCTTCAAAATTAAAATCAGCTCGTTGGAAGGTACAAAACCACTGTTAAATGAATCCACTAAACTTATAGACCCCTCAACTGTCACCAAACTCTCCAACTATTCACAAACCTCAGATCTTTTTGTCTCAGTGGTGGTTACGTTGAATGACAAGCCGCTAACAATCCCAACAATAACATCATATGCATCTTTCAGAACAACTAGAAAATGGAATGAGTGGCTCACTCTGCCCATAAAAGTCAACCAGCTACCATTCAAGTCTAAATTGAAAATAGTTATATGGGAATTCGACAGCGTTTCAGAATCTACATTTGGGTTTACAGAGTTTGACATCTTCAACACATCAGATGACTGTACCTTGAAGAGGGGACGCCAAAAACTCAAAGTAAAACTTTCAGGACAAAATGAGTCAAAATTTGGTGATACTGAAATGGATGACCTTGAGAAGCTGATTAAGAAGCAGGAAAATGGCGACATCATAACGGTTGACTGGTTGGATAACATCACATTCAGAAAAATTGAACAGATAAATAAGAAGAAATCATCGGATTTCAATTTTGTGCTTTTCGTTGATCTAGAACAGTACGATATACCTGTTGTCTATTCTGAGCTTAAGTACCCACCTCCTTCATTTCCAACCTTCACCCCATCTGATCTGAGTGCTCCACAACAGACTCAACCAAAGGTGCATACTGGTGATTTCCCTACTCTCGTTATCTATGATCCTGATCAATATCAGTCAGACCCCATTGAGCAGAAATATCGAAAGCTAGAAAGAAGTCATAAGGGTGGTCCATTAGATCGAGACATAAAACCAACAGCTAAAGTAAGAGATGAGCTGAACAAGATCCTGACATATTCTTCTGTTCAGGAGCTTTCTCAGTATGAGAAGAACTTGGTCTGGAAGTTCAGATATTTCTTGATAAATAACAAGAAAGGGCTAAACAAGTTGTTGAAAAGTATCAATTTTACTGAAGAGGGTGAAGCTAAGGAAGCTCTAAAATTGTTATACAAATGGGTCGAAATTGATGTTGAAGATGCTTTGGAGCTTCTTGGACCTCATTTTACCAACCTCACTGTCAGAACATATGCCGTCGAGAGACTAAAAAAGGCATCAGACAATGAGTTGGAGCTTTACTTACTTCAATTAGTTCAGGCCCTCAGATATGAAACTCTCTCAAAAGGTACAATCAACAGTAGCGACTTTTCTATTGTCGAGTTGAATGGGTCATCTACGGTTTCTTCCTCTGAAATCTCCAACCTGCTCACTCCCTTATCTCAATTTTTAATCGAGAGAGCTCTGCTCAATGATAGACTGGGTTCATTTCTCTACTGGTACTTAAATGTTGAAGCTCTAGAGAATCCCAATTCAATATCAAAAAAGATCCTTGATTATTATCTGAAGAACCTTACAACTAGTGATATTCAAAAAGAGATTGATTTCTTACATTCACTTGAACAGTTGTGTATAAAGGTCAAATCGCTTAGAGACTCTACTCCCAAGAAAATTGAACTACTAAGAAGTATATTGGACTCGAAATGGCAGAATTTTGGTCCAGTGAGACTGCCATTGGATCCATCGGTGGAGATCTGTGGGGTCATTGCGAGTGAGAGCTCTGTATTTAAAAGCTCTCTTTCTCCATTAAAAATCACATTCAAAACAATAGATGGCTCTACATATCCCTTAATGTTCAAAGTTGGTGACGATTTAAGACAAGATCAACTGGTCATTCAAATTATCATGTTGATGAATAAGCTTCTTACCAACGAAAACGTTGATTTGAAACTTACACCATATAAGATTTTGGCAACAGGACCAACCGAAGGTGCAATACAGTTCATTCCGAATAGTACTTTAGCAAGTGTTCTTGCCGAATATCATGGTATACTGCCTTACCTGAAGCACCATTTCCCAGATCCTGCTGAGGAGTTAGGTGTGAGTCAGGTAGTTATGGATAACTTTGTGAAATCATGTGCTGGTTACTGTGTTATAACGTATATTCTTGGTGTCGGTGATAGACATCTGGATAATCTCTTGATATGCCCGGATGGTCATTTTTTCCATGCTGATTTTGGTTATATTCTAGGACAAGATCCAAAGCCATTCCCTCCATTGATGAAATTACCACCTCAGATAATTGAAGCATTTGGGGGTACTGATTCTCAAAACTATAACAAGTTTAGAAACTATTGCTTTGTCGCATATTCAATATTGAGAAAGAATTCAAACTTGATTTTGAATCTATTTGAATTGATGAGAGACTCCAGTATTCCGGACATTGCTTTGGAAAGAGACACAGCCGTCCTAAAGGTGAAGGAGAAGTTTTGTCTTGATATGAGTGAAGAAGAAGCTATAATTCACTTTCAGAATTTGATTAATGATAGTGTCAGTGCGTTACTTCCTATGGTGATAGATAGACTACATAGTTTAGCGCAGTACTGGAGAGCTTAATCAAATCACATGCTGCTACTTCAGGTCCCGATGTAGTAAATTTCGCGCAATTTGTTTGGGGCAACAACACCGTACGGGGACAGAATAGAAGACTATTATGGACTTCCTCTGTATTTATTATTGAAGTAGCTTGAACTCATCGTCCAATCCATCAGAATTATGGAGATTTTCAATTCATCGGACAGAATAGATCTCCGGAGACCCACACCAAGAGTGGCACAGACTCAACTCGTGATCGCTGTTATACTGGGGCTTATCGCATTTCTATCGTTCTGTTTGTTAAGGAATACATGGTCAAACCTATACGCTTCAAGATTCACAAGAAGGCAGGGACTTCCAAAGCTGCCTAAGAAGTCACTATTTGGATGGCTTCCGGTTATATTGAAGATAAAGGAGGAAGACTTGCTGGACCATGCTGGGCTCGATGCTGTGGTTTTCTTGGGTTTCTTCAAAATGGCAATAAAATTATTGTCACTGTGCACTGTTATGTCTGTTCTCATCATATCACCAGTTCGTTATCACTACACTGGAAACTACGATCAGGGTGATGGAAATGGAGATACTGACACAAGTACAGTCATATTTGATATTCCAGGATGGGCTTCACCGTTTCAGTTCAAACCATATCTATGGATGTACGTTACGTTCACATATGTGTTCACCATATTGACTTTGAAGCTACTACTCCAACAGACTAGACATGTTGTTTCTATAAGGCAAAAAAGGCTAGGCCACCAAAATTCAATCACAGATCGGACAATACGACTCTCTGGAATACCCCCAGAGTTAAGAGATGAGCAAACACTAAAGAAACAGATAGAGGATTTAAATATCGGTAAAGTCTCCTCGATAACTATTTGCAGAGAATGGGGCACCTTGAATAAACTGTACAAGAGAAGAAATCAAGCTCTTTACACACTGGAGGAAAAATGGACTGAATACTTGGGTCCTTTGTCGATCAGTGATAAGAAACAGAATCTTCCCGTGAGGAGCAGAGCAAGAGAGTCCATACGCCTAGAAAGAAGTCCACTCATTACCCCATTTCATGATGAACCAGATAACACTACGGATGATGATCAAGATGATACTGATCTTACTCTAGATTCTATTGGACATGATGATGATTTTAGAAGTATTCAGGATTATTCCATGAGAAATGGAGTAGTAAACATAGAAGCACAACCTTATCAGCATATCCGTCCTACGGTCAAGACAGGATTTCTTGGACTATTTGGGGAGAAGCAAGATGCTATCGAATATTATACCAATCAACTAGAGGTGATTGACGAGGAGATTCTTAGAGCTAGAATGAAGCATTACCCGGCAACACCTACAGCGTTCATTACCATGGAGTCTGTAGCAAGTGCACAGATGGCAGCCCAGGCTGTCTTAGATCCAAAGGTACATCATCTTATCACCAGGCTGGCTCCTGCTCCTCATGATATCATATGGGATAACATTGTACTTTCACGAAGAGAAAGACTTATCAAGCAGTACTCTGTCACCATAATCATTGGTATTCTATCTGTCACGTTAATTGCTCCAGTTGGTTATTTGGCCACATTATTGAATCCAAATACAGTGAAGAAGTTCTGGCCAAGTTTGGGGCATTTTCTGGAAGAAAATGAATGGGCAAGAAACACCATATCAGGTTTGCTACCAACTTATATCTTCACACTATTGAACTTTGTAATTCCATTTCTCTATGTATGGCTGTCTTCAAAGCAAGGGTTCATTTCTCATGGCGAGGAGGAGCTCTCTGCAGTCTCCAAAAACTTCTTCTATATATTTGTGAATTTGTTCTTGGTGTTCACAACAGCCGGTACAGCTTCAAATTATTGGGGATTCTTGAGTGATACTACGAAACTGGCTTATCAGCTTGCACAGTCCCTGAATGAGTTGTCTCTATTTTACGTTGATTTGATAATACTACAGGGCGTTGGGATGTTTCCATTCAAGTTGCTACTTTTTGGCAGTATTCTTAGATTCCCATTCTTTAGGGCAGGATGTAAAACTCCAAGAGATTACAGAGACTTGTACAAGCCACCCGTTTTCAATTTCGGTCTTCATCTACCGCAACCTATCCTGATTTTGATCATCACAGTTATATATAGTGTCTTCTCCACCAAGATTCTAGTATCAGGATTGGCATACTTCATCATTGGCTATTATGTTTACAAGTATCAACTTATGTACTCAGTTGTTCACCCACCTCATTCCACTGGTAAGGTTTGGCCTGTTGTTTTCAGAAGAATTATCGTTGGTCTACTATTGTTCCAGTTGACCATGACTGGTACCCTAGCGGCATATCAAGATGGTTATTTACTAGCAACATTGTTAATCCCACTACCATTGGTTACTCTATCAGTTTTGTGGAACTTCCAAAAATATTATATCCCATTGTCATTTTTCATTGCGCTCAGAGCCATCGATAATGGAATAATATATATAGATGAAGAGGAGGCAATTGGTGGATCAGCTCCAAGTCAAGAGACATCAACAACCCATGGTCATACAAGAACATTGGATGAAACAAGAGAAGAGAATCAAACGTATCAATATCCATATTTGATCCAACCTCTGGACGGTCCTTGGGTTGCGATTGAAGGAGACGAAGTTGTTGTTGCAAACGGAGAAGGAACTGTCAGAAAACGATTAAATCTGTTAGAATGGGAATGATCATGGGGTCCAATAATAAAGAAAAGCGGTCGTTATGATTCATGCAAGAAGTGATTTAAACACGTTAAATACTGTAGAACCCTGGAAAATAACCTCACGATATTCAGCAAGAGCGTACTTTTGTGCAAAAGTGACTGAACCACGAGTAAGAAGTATGATCAGAATCATCCTGGTGAGTGTGAACTTGATTACTGTTATCAAGATGACTAAAAGCGAGGTACGGTAGATACCGCAGTTCGTGACAATCATGAGTGAATCAATCAATGTGAAACTAGCAATTGAGCTTATGATACTCGTGATGGTTATGTTATCATACGGCCATATCAACATCAAAATCGGAAATAATTTGGTACCACCTGATATTAGAATAGTGAATGAAAGCACATTCTCAAGGTAGGTTCTTTGGCAAGTGCTTGGAACTCCTTTTGGCTGCCACTTCAGATAATCGAGCATGAAATAGTGAACCAGCTTATGAGTTACAACATCCTCAGTGAAAGTTTTCAGTGCAAAAAAGAAGTATTGTGTAACGATGTGTTTCTGCAATATGGAGTGGTAAACCAAGTATGGATTGATGTAGTTTTGGGAATTGAACTTCTTCTCACTGTAAGCCCATGTAAGGTAAATTTCAAATAGGATCGCCAGCAGTCGCAGTCTTTTGAGTGTACCTGATATTCTGGACTGTGTAAAGTTTTGACTGACAACATTGAAGACAAGATGTTTGTAAGCCTCAGGCTTCAGCAATAGGATATCAATGAATAGAAGCACATTGTCATATTCTATGTATTTGTCTGCAGTTTTCGAACATTGAGGACAGTCAGTCAGCTTGATATATCCATTGTTGTATTTTGTGTACAGTGACTCAACATATTCACCACACTCTACACAAATCATGGAGATTGGGGTACGATCTTTGACGGGCTCTATGTTCTACTGAACTTTATGCGTTTCTTCATAGGCTTCGTTTAGCAACGTATATAGAGTCTTTCCGATCACAACTCACGTGATGTCACTAAACCGGAAATGCTCCACCTCATTGGAAATCATAAACATTTCTTTTCATATTGATCTTACACCTCCTTGTAAGTCTAAATCGCTAACCTGTCTTGCAATGTCAGGGAAACCACCTTGCAAATTCTTCCAGTCAGGTATGTTTTTGTTTGAGACAGCAGATGTTTCTCACACTAACCTTTCGAATAGGAAGTTGTCGGAATGGCACTCGATGCAAATTTCCTCATGTCTACGAGAATAGCTCAAGGCCACAGAGCTCCAGCAACAGCTGGGGTGCTCCGTCCAATAGTAGTGGAACAAATACACCTCAAGATGATCTAGAGAGATTTTGGTCTGAAAAGAGTTTGTCGGTAAGGGAGAAAGAGATTGACGATGCCGTTTCAAGTTACAGAGAGATACAGGTCCAGCCTTTAACGTCATCTTTGGGATTTGGTTATCCTGCCATGGGAAACATAATTGACGGGAGGGATTACTCATTTGAGGAGTCAAGATTAGATTTCTACCAGGCCCAACAGAATAACACACTTTCAGATTATGAAATGAAGTTGAACATAAGGAAGAAAGATATGGATGATTGTATCCAGTACTTGAAGTCGAATGCAGCAAAAGCTGCCAGATTTGGGCAAATCCAAACAAAAAGTTTCTACACAAACGGAACACTGGCCTCAAAACCTTTCATTCCTAATACTCTCAATCTTGATGCCCACCCACCAGCTATTAATGGTTTTGGATCGTCTGGGTTTGGCTCAGCTAATTTTGGAACTGCAACCACACAATCATCTGCTTTTGGATCCAACACCTCGAATCCATTCGGAAGTCAAACATCGCCTTTTGGAAAAGCTGGATTCGGAACTTCATCTACAACTCCCTCAAGTGGTACATTTGGTACACAATCACTAGGATCAACCAATAATACTACATCTCCTTTTGGAAGTTCGAATAATAGTACTGCTGGCTTTGGCACACAAGGATTTGGATCAGCTGGATTGTCAACTGTTGCTCCTTCATCATCACCTTTCGGACAGTCGTCCTTTGGTACCAAACCACTGGGCTCATCAGCATTTGGATCATCAGGGTTCGGTTCCACTCCAGGGGTGCCCACAGCAGCTCCCTCTGCATTTGGCTCTAGTGGATTTGGGAGCATTGGTTCTTCAACTCCTTCTTCTTTGCCAGCCTCTGGATCCACAAAATCTCCATTTGGTGCTGCTAATACTTCTTCTTTTGGCTCATCAGGATTCGGTCAGTCTAGACTCGCTTTACAAAATGACAATGCGACAACTAGTAGTATATTTGGTGGATCTGTACCATCATCATCTGCTTTCGGTCAACCTTCAACCACAACGTTGACATCGCCATTCGGTCAAGGTGACGAAAAGTCCACCACATCTGCATTTGGTCAACTTAACACGACATCATCAGTATCTCCATTTGCACAATCAGCATTCGCTACATCTACATCAGTATTTGGTCAGAACAGTACAGCGTCTCCATTTGGTCAGACGAGCACATCATCACCATTTGGCAAAACTAACACAGGATTCGGACAAACAGATTCAAATAGTCCATTTGGTCAAAATAATACCTCTTCAACTACTTTTGGTACGTCTTCGTTTCAACCATTTGGACAGAAGGCAGCTGCTCCAACCCCAGCCCCCGGTGTTTTTGGATCCGGGGCATTCGGAGGAGGATTCGCTCAATCAAGTGGATCTTTCATGCCTGTTCTTGTACAGTCTTCTCAAGAACCTGAATGTACCAAAGAGGAAGATATCAGTGATAATGTTAGGGAGCTATTCAAAGCCGAAAAGTTTACTTTAGGAATGGTACCTGAGATTCCACCACCTCTAATATACTGTTGAAAAAGTTTTATATGTCATCAGAATGCAAGTTATTTATTTCATTTCTCATTCACTTGGCCCGGATATAAATTCATTCGTTGTTTGCATCTGGATTGTCAACCTCGTTAATGTATTTCTCATATGCTTCTGTGAGTACATTTTGACGCTGAACTGAAACGGAGAAAGATTCTCTATATAGAGTGATCATGGATTCCAAGACTTGTTCTCTGGTTTTTTTCCCATCACAGATCTCTTTCAACTCTGTTTCCATGCTTTTTCTCAAGAACGGTTTCGTCAGGGAATTATTCAAATTCAAGTTATCAAACCCATCAACCAAGCCCATACCTAGTACAGTTGGCACCAGATAGGTAGTCCTAGCCTTCTGTGATTTTTGAACATATTCCCTGGCTAGAATTTTCTCGATATGGTCTGCAATGGTTGCATCCGTTCCAATACCATTTGCATCCATTAAAGCAATCAATTCTGTTTCTGTCATAAGATTTGGAGGAGCAGTCATACCTCTCTTCATTTCAGCAGAATTGATTAAGACTTCTTCCCCGTTCGCAAACCTTGGAAGTTGAGTTGTAGATTCCCACTTCTGATATGTATAGACATCCAGAAAGTTTCTCTCCAGAACCATTAGCCCAGAAGCAGTGAAGTCCTCACTCCCCCATTTCAGATCAACGGTGGTAGTTTGACCTTTCGCATCTGGTGAACAAGCTGCAAGAAAATGACGAACAACAAACTCATATACCTTCTTTTCATTAGCTTTTCTGAGTGTAGATCCATCAGTATATATAATAGGATGAATGGGAGGATGTGCTTTATCGTCATGCTTACCAGCACGTGGTTGTTGGAACTTGTTCTCTTCAAATAGTGATTTAGCATATCTACCCCATCTTTGATCGCCAGTCTGCTTATCAACCAACTCCTTCAAATCCATCTGCGATGGGAAGACATCAGTTTCTGTCCTTGGATAAGATATGAAACCTTGTTGGTAAAGAGATTCAGCTGCTGATAGGGACTCCTTTGCACTCATCTTGAAGTACATTGAGCAGAACTTTTGCAGCTGAACTGTAGTCAAAGGCAATGGTTTATATTTGGTAGTAGGCTGTGATCTCAGGTCTGTTATCCTTCCTCTATCTTGCTTCAAACACTGTTCATATATTACAAGCGTAGCCATTCGATCGAATAGTCTACCTCTCTTCCAAGTCATCTTTAGCAAAGTATCGTCTTTCTTCACAGACAAGTCAATAGACCAGAATTCCTCAGGTTTGAAATCTTTATATCTTCTGTATCTATCCACCACAAACCCTAATGTGGGGAATTGACAAGATCCATACGATATCAAGAATCTTTCATCGGGTGATCTGAACTTTTTAAATACATCACACAAAAATCGAGTAAATGCCGCACCAGTCCTTAAATCTAGTTCTATTCTAGTTTGAACAGCGTGAATTGCATTTCTATCAAGCCTTATGGGATTTCTTGCAGCTCTTATGACATGACTTCTTTCTAAGTGAGAGAATTGAGCCCTCCATGTGTTGTCAATTGTCAGATTTCTGTTAGTTTTTCTAGCAACCTCCAGTATCTCAAACCCAATATATTCACCTTCTCGATCACAATCTGTCCAGATCATCAGCCTATCACACGTCCTACTGAGTTGTTCGATATTATTTGCCACTGCCTTCTGGTCATCGGTAAAACTTTGTACGATTGGGGCATCGAACAGTTTACCTGGTGTACACATTCCCCATCTGTAGTTTTCTGGGAAATCATCACCTCTCAAGTGACCAGCAACACTAGTCATCACAACATCACACTGACCCTCATTGGGGAAATTATAGGTGAACTCATAATTTTTGACGTATTTGTATGTTGAATCCCGCGTCCTCACTCTTCCTCCACCAAGAATACCAGAAACTGCCTTCCCAATGGAGTTCTTTTCAGCAACACATAGAACTTTCATCAGAGCACCACGGTTTCGAAAGCTGGAGAGCCAATATAGATCAGTATTTGGTATAGCCAATTGATTGACTCCATCTGTTTACATTTTGATATATACAAAGTAGTTCTTCTAACAAAATTCGCGTCATACTGAAAAACACAGAACGAGTTCGCGCTGAGAGGATTTGATTCTCTGACAGTTTTTGACGGGTCAATTAACTCATCAGATTTTGAGATTCGAAGAAAAACAGAAAAAAAAAGAACTGGGAATCTTCTCGTTGGAAAGTTTACTGATTAATTTATAAATTCAATTCGTTATCTGTTCCGGTGATGATATTTTGGTGATAGTCTCAAATATTATCGATACAATTGCACCCTAGATTTATCCCATCCTTCAATCTCCTCTACATTACCTAGCTATCACCAGACGACGACCAAAGCTGAATAGAATAGAAAAGATACATCATAAACACAGTCTCAAAAACGTTGTTCACAGTATAATGACATCAAGCTCCACCATTTTGACACAAATAAGTGATACAAAGACAAAACTATCCGATGCATTACAACAAATTACTCCTGATGACATTCTGATAGCTGGTTTACTCAATTTTGTTAGAGCTAGATTTCTCACATTGATCATAAAGAACATCAATGACTCTTTAATCGATGGAGACTCAGAAGAGGGATTGAAACTTGCACAAGAACCTGTATCAGCTGAGCTAGCAGCAGAAACGCTTGTCGATCGAATCTGGTCTGACTTCCATCATCCCGTTTTCAAATACTATCAATCACAACATCAGGCATTGAAAAATGAAGAAGGAAAACACCGTAAAAGAACTGTTGAGATCAGAAAGTTAAACGAGAAGTTCACCAACATTGCGATCACCACGAGATGCTTCTACCATGACTTACTGAAGCATGTATTAGTTCAACATAAAGTGGGTGCTGTTGTTCCAAAGTTTTTTTATGAGGTTTTTTCTCTTGAGGAGTCCCCAAATGCTCTGGCGGTCCGTACATCCAAGACCAATACCCCAATGGTAAAACTTGTTTATGTTGCACATCGCTCAATCCTTTTCCTGGGCTCCATATCCCGCTTTCAGACTCTTTTGTCCCGGTTTATAGGGCCTACTCAACCTCAGGATTTTCACCATGCCTTAGAATTATGTCATTACTCGGAGTTACTATTACCGGCATTTGGTGATGCACGTAATATGGTTGGCATGATTCATGATGGAGAAGATGAGAAACTTCTTGCCCTTTATGAATTCATGAGAGCATCGGTTTGTAGAATAAGTTCTAAAGTTGGATCCATGAACTATAAAGCAATGCTGAATAATCCTGGTGTCATTGTGGAAAAATTAAACAGAGCTAGGTTGGACAGCAAAATCACAAAGAAGAATCAATTTGATTTATTGACTGCATATTTTCTTTCTCTATACGGTTATTATTTCAATCCAAAGATCTGGAGAAGATCAACTGGAGTTCTTATCAATGGTACGAAGCTTGACGTTGTTGTGACTGATTTTTTTCAGATAGTTAATAACATTGCTGAATTAGGTAATGATCAGTTCCTTTTAGAAAAGTTGTTGATGTTACTCATTGGTGGTATGTTTCTATCACATGCTCAAAAGTCAACTACTATTGGTACTGATGCAACACATGCACTAAAGTTCACATTCAAATTTATTACATATCTTCAAGTTTTGTTCATTGAGTTTTGGGAAACGGAAAAATCAAAGGCATTACAGCTATTGCCAACTTTACGTATCGTCTACAGTTGGTTGAAAAATGATAAATTAGCATTACAATACTCACAGAGAAATCTCGAGTTCTTGAAAGGAACAGCGTTATTATCCAATGTTATCTATTCTGAGTACAAAGATGAATCTTATGACCATCGACCAAGCAGAGTTCAGTATTTTGATGAAGATGTTGCTTTGAAAGAATTCCTTCCCATAGGAAGAGTCTTGAGTGATTTCGATGATTCAACAGTTTTCAGCAGTTCTGATTCTCCTTCAAGACTTATTGGTAAATTTCAGGCTCATGACTATGAAAAAGAATCAAAATTGAGACTGGTTGCTATCGGATCAATCTCAAGAAGAATCCTACAAAACAATATAGTTGGTATAAAATATGATGAAGCCACAAAATCGTTCAATGTGGATGATGTCAAACCTGTCAAGAAACCACAAAAGGCAAAACCAACAGTTTCAAGTTCACAGGAAAAGTCTGTTTCATCTGACGTCACATCATCTACTCCAAAATCAACACAATTTAAGAAGAAGAGCAGGAATGGAAACAAAACGAGAAACAAAGCAAAGAAACAATCCTCACAACAACACCGTGTGGAAGCATCCACTGAGAAGAAATCACAAGAAGTTTCATCTCCAAGTTCCGCCTCGTCTGATGTTGTTGAAATTCCACAGGAAGTCTTTGAAAAACAAGTCAATTCTAACTATATTAAAGCAACAGATAATGTTGTTCAAACAGATCGAATTGTGAATGCGGAAGATTTGGAAGCCAAACTAACCAATACTACCATCAGAGATGAAAACTATCAAAGTATGGTGAACTCTTTATTTGATGAATCACTCAATGATACACCAAAACCAAATCAAAACATTTGGCAACCCCAGAGCTCGATAAAGCAATCCCCTTCTGTAATCAACACATCCAGTCCATTTGTTAATCAAACACCAGGATTCGATGGAAATCATGCATTTTTTACAGCAGCATCACAGTCCCAACATGTTCATAATGGATACCAGCAGTATCAGAATATCTATCAACTACAACAACCACATATTCCAACACCACCACCACAACAACATTTTGCATCACCTCTCCCATATCAATACGCCCAATTTCCTCTGTATGGATTTCAATCACAAGCATCCCAACCTGTTATGCAAGTTCCAGGAACCCCTTCACAAGTTCCTTTACAACAGCAGCAACAGCCATTTCAAAGACAAGGTTCATTCAAACAGAACAGTTACTATCAGTATCAGTGATAAGTGTATTAGTATACGTCAATTATGATCTAGTTACTTGAAAGATTGTAGTTATCTATAGATATTCATTTCAATCATTACCTTCATTCATATTCTAGGAAACACACTAGCTAAAAACTTGGATAGAATCATGCTTCTTTCTTTCTCTTTGCAACACCAACTCTCTTAAGCAAAGATGTATGAGCTTTGATCTCATCAAGCCTTCTTCTCTGTAACTCTGCTGTAGCCATGAAAGCCGGTTTCTCCTCTGAGTTACCATCACATCTTAATCCCAATCTGGTACATTGACCACAGAAAGGTGTCTCTTCACTGCATTTTTTCTTACGGATTCTGCAAGTCCAGCATCCATTGCGAGATCTTGAACCACTAATTGGATGTTTTGACTGTCTGACATATGCAGTAGATCTTGATGTGTACTTTCTTGGGACAGGAGGTATGCATTCTTGTTTCTCAGAAGTATTATCATCTTCAACATAGGATGGTGGATGCTTCAGGTATGGAGTCCTCAGAAGTCTTCCATGTCTATTACCTAAGTCCAGGATGTTTTCAGGATCGACCTCTAATCTGAAAGGTCTCAGTCCTCGTGGAAATATCCGTTCTCGCATGTTGCTATATCTACCCAACTGGGGTCTCTGGTACGAATAGCTCGTCTCTTCACATGACAACAATATGTTCACATTCTCTTGGGGATTCTTCTCAGGTTTCCCAGCATTGTCGTCAGGTTCATCAATATTATTGGATAGTGTAATATCTCTTGATGGGCTTCTCTCATCTCTTAATGGATTTGGAGCTTTGAGTTCTATTATGGTCTCCTTCTTTTCTGATGCCTCAGATTCTATATCATTCTCATCCAGACCAAACAAATCAGTAATCAGTCTTGGCTCAGGAAAACGGCTGTCAAACTTTGGTAAAGGTGAGCTGGAAAGAGTCAGTTTCCCATTCGAGGTGACCTCACTCGCCAGATCATAATCTAACATGGCAGCACCCGTCAACTGATTCGATCCTGAGCTCTTATGCTTGTTTGGATCATCTATGAACGGAGTTGAATTAGATCTTTTACTAACTGAAACTTTGGAAGGACCACTGAAGTTGAACGATCTAGTAGTGAGTTGGGGATCTGTGAATGGAGTGTTCTGAGCAAATGATTCATTCAAAGTATACTCAAAGGATGTTATGGTTGACATATCACCCTGGTGAGTATAGTTAGAAACCATCGATGTATTGATTGTGGTTCTCTGTCTGGGAGTCAAAGGAGGGGAGTTATTAAGACCAGCAGTTGCAGACGTTCCAGTTTCCATTAACTGCTCATCATATCTCACACTCTTCAACAGTTCACTGACAGTATTCGGTTTCTTGTAAGATGTATATTGAGAGTCAACCGTTGTAGTGAAAAGAACTCTTGGTTGCATATCTTCATCCTGCCTATGAGAAGAAGGGATCCTTTTGTAAGGTGATCCTGGACTGGATAGAATGGAAGTTGTGGCTTTTCTTTTGGTTGGAGACTGAATAGGCGTGTTGGATGGTACAGATCCTAAAGTTTCGTTCAATAGGGCTGATATCCATGATTCTGGTGAACTGTGATTCTGAACAGCGGTCTCATTATCAACACCCATTACTCTGTTTGATTCATCAAATTCAGCATTTATCGCATGCATTCGTTGTGAGCCGCTTGTATCGACCCTAATTGAACCAGGTTTTATGACAGGAGAACCACCAGTGGAAGAAGTTGAACCTGGCACCATGCCAACCCACATTTCGATATCTGCCATCTTCCCAAACTATCAAGAAGACGAACCCAGTAGACTATTCTGGTTAACCGCCACCGAAACTTCACTTCACTTTCTCGTCTCTAATTCAACAGATCAACAACCGCTGAAAGAAAAAAAGGACAATTAGCAGCAGAATATCTGTTATATTGATTCTGGGGACATACAATGAATTTTTGAGTCAGTCTACTTTCAATAGATGACAAAAGCAGGTTTGTCGCTGTTGCCTCTCGATTACCGCCCAAGTTGAGTAAAATTGCATAATTGAAGAGAATTCTGTAGATTTTTTTTTCTTTTTCTGGTAATTTTTGTGCAAAATGGTCAAAATGGTCAAAATGATATTAGGGTATAAATTGATGTACTTTTGTTTTAACCTGTTTCGTGTATATTTCCTATATAGGTATTTTCCCATCTTTTTTGAGTTTTCCAAACTGGCCGACTCAAGTACGTGTTCAAGAACACCTCAAGTAGAGAACACCTATATTACGAGTCTACAATTTCCAATATAAACCCAAGGGATGTCAGAATCATCCACCTATGACGTTCTGGACTCTCAATATGAAACTTTTGCAGCAGATTTCAACATTCCTACTTTCAAATCATTAGGTATTGACTCTAATAATGAAGACCCAGTCATATATCTCAGTGGTAATTCTCTAGGTCTAATGCCCAAGCAAACCCGTCAATATATCAATGACGAACTTGATGCTTGGTCAGATAGGGCTGTGGAATCCCATTTTAGGCATTCTGGTGTAAATAAAGGAAAAACCTCATGGGTTGATATTGATTTACCCGTTGTTCCATTAATATCCCCTATTGTTGGTGCATTGGATTCAGAAGTTGCAGTTATGGGATCACTAACAGCTAATTTGAACGCATTGCTGATTGCATTTTATAGACCAAAAGGTAAAAGAACCAAAATTCTCTTTGAACAAGGTTCATTCCCATCAGATTATTATTCCATATTCAACCAGGTGAAATTAAAAGATTTTAATGATGACGTCGAGAACCACTTGATTCAATTATCACCAAGAGAAGGAGAATACTACTTGAGAACTGAGGATATTTTGAAATCTATTGAACTTAACAAAGATGAGATTTCTCTTGTTCTTCTACCAGGTATTCAGTATTATTCAGGTCAACTATTCGAAATCGAGAAAATCACAAAATTTGCCAAACAATTCCCCGATATCATAGTTGGTTGGGATCTAGCACATGCTGTTGGAAACGTCATCTTGAAGCTTCATGATTGGGGAGTTGATTTCGCAGCATGGTGTTCATATAAATATTTGAATTCGGGTCCTGGTGGGATTGCAGGTATTTTTGTTCATGAATCACACAATGACTCAAATAATGATTTTACTCCAAGACTAGCTGGATGGTGGGGAAACAATTCATCCAAACGATTCCAAATGATTGAAAAATTTGAACCAATCACTGGTGCTTTGGGATATAGACAGTCAAACCCAAGTGTTATTGATGTTGTTTCACTCAAGAGTTCATTAGACTTGATTATAGAAAAAGGAGGTATTGAAAGATTGAGAGCCAAAAGTTTGGTCTTGACAAACTACTTGGAACAATTGTTACACCAGTCGAAGTATTACATTTCTCCACATGATTCCTTCTCCATAGACTCAGCAAAAAAGGGATTTACAATTTTAACACCAACAGATCCGAACCAAAGAGGTTCCCAATTATCAGTGTTGTTATTTCCAAGATCAACTGATACTAAAGAAGGTTTGATGAATGATGTCAATAAGTATATGAATCAACATGGTGTTATTTCTGATGAGAGAAAACCAGATGTTATTCGGTTGGCTCCTGTTCCATTATACAATTCATTCAAGGATGTTTTTAACGCTGTGAAGATTCTAGAAGAGGCTTTTGACTTTGTGAACTAAGAAAGACAGAGCAAAGACATGGGATGGTTCCATAGTTGATTCTGTTGGCTATACTCTCTTTAAACGTATAATTTATGGAGTCCGGATTAGCGAAAGTTTTTTGCTGTGAGATAATTATGACACAAAATCGAAGCTTTCGAGAAACATCTCCAATATGAGATTTTCAATCATAATTGTCTCGTCATTATGAATAGGAATGTGGTGAATATAAAAGTGTGTTATTCTCTTGATATCTTTTCCTTCTATTCACAATTTTTTTCAAAATATTTTCTGTAAAGTCTCAACCACTTAGCTATCAAGAATTCTTTCAAAATGAAACCTGATTACACACCAACAATCAACACCCCAACTACAGCCGGGACGTATTCCAACACATCAGACATATTTGATCGGATACATGATGGGTCTTACAAAGATCGGATTGCATTGTTCTCACCATTGACGCCTCTCACGCCAAAATTTGATCCATCAACAGAACTACGACTGGATCAAAAGAAGAATGAACTTGGGATCAAATCAAACATTTCACTAGTTAAAGAATTCGAAAACAAACAAGAACATGATGCTATATTCAATAGAAAAACTGTTGAGAAAAAACTTAAACAAACAGTATATGAGTATGATAATTTATTAATCCTTACAAAACAACTAGAGAGGAAGAACGATCATAGTGTTAACGGTGAATGTATTTATATGAAGTTACAAATCAGACATATTGAGATTGCCATGATCAATCTTGTCATTCAATTACATGATCAACATTATGCAGATATTATTAAGATTGTTAAAGAATATGAGGATCCTTATAATTTGGATAGTGAAAGAGCAGCAATATTGAGAAAAATGCCTCCTTATTTTGAACGATTTCATGATGTTCTATTACAGATTCAATACTTGGAATCAGAGAAGAATAAGTTAGAGAGAATAATTCAGAATAGAAAGACTCATAGTTTCAAATTCTGGTTGAAGACAAAATGGATGCGCTTCATTTAAACAGGATAAGAAATAAATACATGAGTTCTTAGACGTCAAATGATTGTATTTAAAGCACTTCCAAGATTAAAAATGACTGACGGCAACACAAAATTTGAGATAATGATGATGAATGACTGTAAAAACAGCCGTCTTGATATAAATGCAAAACCATAACTAAGAAATTGAACAATAAGAGCTAAGAAACAAACTATTGAGATGTATAAGTAACAGCAACAACAACAACAAAAAAAATCAATCAAGTGAAATATGTAATTTTAACGCCAACAAGTGTGTAAACCCAGAATCATGGAATAAAAATAACAACAAAAGAAAAAGTCAAGAAACTTATCAGACTAGGAATTGTAAAAAAAAATTTTCGAGTAGAGAATCATCTTTCTCACAAATCATTCTTCTTCCTTCACTAAAGATTTGTGTTTTTTTTCCCTTTGTTCAACTCATCTATATGGGTCAAAGAATTTTTGAACTTTTTTGTTCTTAGCAAAAACTCTCATACCCATAGTTGAACCTTTGGCAAAATTCCCATTGAGTCTAGCCATGATGAATTCTTTTTCTTTCTTCAAAATATATGGATATGTGATTCCAAATGCAAACAACGCATACAAAACACCAACAATTAAATCAAGTCTGAAATGATGATCCAAGTAAATAGTGGCCCACCATTGAATACAAACAAATCCAATACCAGCCACTCTCAAAATACGAGAACAACCATAGTAATAAACATATAAGCATACTTGAAAAGCCATGGCTGAATGCAAAGATGGTAAAGCTCCAAAGACAATAGGGCTCTTATGAAATCCATTGGAGTGCAGATGGGTACCCAAAGCTGTATCAACTCTCGTTAACCCTGCAGCATAGCCCGGCATATCATAATTGGCATCAGCTTCAGGTCCATATAGATGAATGAACCAAGGTGGAGCATTTGGGAATGATAAATGTGTAATAACACCAAGAATATTCTGGGTACCTAATGAGATGGAGAAACTTTTCAATGCACCTTGCTGATGGAAGACGTATAACCATACAGCTGTTAAAATTGGGAAAGTGATATGTCCAAGGACATAGAAGAACCAAGCTGTCAAATCTTTTGAAGATTTCAAACCTTGAGCATAATGATGATCAATGTTTAACATTGGCCATATTAAAAAAAATAATATTGGAATAAGGTATAATGAATGTGTTCTTGTAATCTTGGAGATACTAAATGGGATGATTTCGGAGTTTAATTCTGAATATGGTATTCTGTTGTTGTTATTTGTGAGTAGTGATTCATCATCGTCAGTTGAATATGCAGAATCATCAGATGAATCATTGGAAGAGCTGGAAACAGATGATGATACATAAGTGGTATCGTTATCGAAGTCAACATCATCAATACTGGTGTCATCAGCTTCATAGTAGGATTTTTTGGTGGCAGACATGAGTGGTGAGTTTCTCATTTCAATTGAAGCAGCTTCCTCATCCAACTTCAACAAGCTTGTTATTGGATCATTATAATAGTTTGAGAATTTCACAACTAACTGATACCATATAAAGCCAAAAGCAATAGAGATCAAACACCAATAGCCAAACCAGGCCTTGTCGAAAATCTTCAAATCCATATCATAGGCCAATCTCACGTAAATTTTTGGTCTGATTTCCTTTGGGATACGACCCGCATTCTTGAAAATGGCTAACCAGATGGCAACAGGACTGAAGTTCAAAAGGAAGTTAAGCACTAATTGAAAGACGTTTCTCTCATTCAATCCAGATTTAATTATCGATATGATAAACCTGATTAAAAACATCGGTATTATGAGAACTTTCCTCATAGTGTGTAATCTTTTCTAGCTTTTGTTTGTAAAACCTGGGTACTTTTGGCAAGGGGAGGAAAACGGTGTCTTGTGACTCTTATAAAACGAAAAAACTGATTATGTGTGACTTTCTAGATGGCAGTTGACAAACTTGGGAGATATAGTTTGTTTTGAAAATTAAACAAGAATGTGATGAAAGATCCTTGTTTACTTCTTGTTGTTGTTTTGAGTTTTGAAATTATAAGGGTAAAAATGTGATAGTACTGGTGCGTACCTAACTTAACGAAAGTGAATATCTAAATGGGATGGCGGTCAATGTACCAAAAAGCACACGGAGGGTATTTGATAATTTATAGACAAATGAAGATTAAAATTGAAAAAATTGATAGATTTGATTGAAGCAAGAAGAAACAGAAATAAAAATTTATCTTGTCCACATTCGACAGTCTAATTTTTTATGGCCCTGAAATATCAATTTGGTGATCAAATCAAATTTTTAAAAAAAAAACCAGGCCACGGAAAAAAGCAAGCAAAAAAAGAGAAAGAAAAAAAAAAAAAAGAACCATCTCTAGTTTCTCAGACCCCCTCAGGGTCTTTCTTTTGGTCTAGCTCTCCCTCCGTTCCTGAGCAAGAAAAAAAAGAAAAAAAAAAAAAAAAAAGGATTCAATTGTTTAATCATCTCTAGGATTTTGAAATGGAGGGTATCAAGAAGACGCCCAGATCCTTACTACGTTCCAGTTGATTAACATATTTCAATAGAAATAAACAGATGAAACCTTAAACTCAAACACGTATCCCAGTTTGAAAAAGAGCCAAATTCCAGCTCATCTCTGTGTGCGACTTGGGAATTGAGACTCAAAAATCACGACTTAAGTCTGGCGTCTAACGCTCTCCGTAGACTCCCAACGTCAAGCTGTGCGCTTCTATATCACCGACAAAGCAGGTAGATGAATCCAAGATTCACGTCTCTAGTAAGTCAACTAACTGGCCTATTACCTCATCGCCTAGTGTGACTGTTTAGTTACCAGTGACATGGTTAGGTGATTGGAGACTGCTGTATCAACTATAATTCAGCTGCTCATATCTCCCCTCTCTGTTTGTAGGCTAATGAGGTGTGTTGTAGTGATATAACTTCAGCCTTGTTTGTCAAAGTGTTCATGGGGCAGCTCGAAGCTTGAAGTTTGGACTTTGGAGTGTTGGACATCACCGCTGGGCGTACGGCTTATACCATACTGGGGTATCTCACAGTCACTAGTACCCAGAGTCGCACAGCCCGTCATACTCATCTGCCTAGCTTCGCCTTCCAGGCTCAGCCCGCCCCCCGTCTCTTGTTGATTTTCGGCCTTTGGAGAGTTATGAGACTCGGGAAGTCAGTACCACTACCTACCGAACCCGAGGCTCAACTAGGCCTGAAAGCAGAATACCACGATTCATCTGTCCTTTTAACTAAAAAGTATTTTATACTGCGGTCAGCCTACAAAATAACTGCTTCGATTAGCTAGTAGCGGATAGTTGTACAGTTAGTTAAACCCTTAAAAAATTCTAAGGTCAAAAAAACTTGAGTTGTTCCGAGAAATCTTTGGGATTTTTTTTTTTTTTTTTTTTTGGTGTTTGTTATTGTTTTTGTGGCAAGTCTCCCTATAAATAGCTGATTTCAAGTTTTGAGCGTGTTCTTTAGTCCCAGTCTCTACTCTCCAGAACCATTTTAGGACGAAACGAAGCTGAAAGACGTTTAAAAAACAACAAACAAGAATCTCCTATCGCTCATTCAGCTCGACGTAATTAAACAGCTTTTTAGCAATTTGATCCACAAGGGCTTCAGGAGTACATATACACAAGTGCACACATAGTCCTTATTCCTGATCAGTCCCTGACTCCCTGTTCCTCGCCATTCCAGAAACGGTGATAATCTAGATAGAAGAGTCACTGCATCATTCATAAAATACATAGTAGGTATCCATCATAGAATTCTTCCAGTAAACACTGCACTGACATTAATTGTCTTAGTGTCATCTATTCAAATAAGCCCAATTTCACTCACAGAAAAATATGGTTCTAATACAATACTTTGGACCTTCTAAACAATACACCAAATTGGAATCAGAGTCTGTCCATATTGAACATGAAGTAGGGAAGACTTTTTTGATCAAAGATCTGATACAGTATTGGGAAATGACATATTCCAGGGAATTCACCACGTATATTACTGAGTATTGTGGGGTTACTCTTAACCTAGAATATCTAGAGTCGAATTTAGACGATTTATTATTCATTGAGTTGAGTGAGAATGATGAGGTTGCAGTAATACCACCTGTCAGTTCTGGTTGATTGACTACAGGCATTGGCTTTCATTGTCATTTCATTAAAGTATTATACAATCACATGCTATTAGATCAGCACTGTTACCAGAACTGTTGTTGCTGTTGCTGTTGCTGTTGCTGTTGCTGTTGTTGCTGTTGCTGTTGCTGCTGTTGCTGCTGAGGAGGTGCTCCATTCATGAACTGGCCTTGTCTTTTTAAAATATTTAACTGTTCTGTGTTGGGTCTTTGTTGACCAGGTATACCCCCGGCTCCACCTTGCTGCTGTTGTTGTTGCATCTGTAATTTGATTCTATTTTGTAAGAATTGCACTCCCTCTGGAAACAACTGTTGTAACTGCAAATATAGTTCATTCAACTCCATGAATTCAGGTGGTCCACTCAATATACTTGGGAATATTATTTTGTTAGCATTGAAGTTCCCATTATTCTGTTTTTCTGATAATTCCCCGATACACGTTAGATTAGCATGTAATCTTTTCAATAAGTTTTGTAAGATTTCACTTAGTTTTGGTAGTTGAGCCTGATTGGTGTTCCCATTTGTGGTCTGTATCTGTTGAATTTGGGATTGAACAATTACAGATTTTTGGATCAAGAGGGTATTTATATTAAGCAGTAGTGATACTCTTTGTTTATCAAGTTCAAGTGCGTTCATATTCCCTGACTTTTGCAATGTTCTGGTTCATTATCTCATCAACGTGCTGTTTTGGTTTTTTTGTCTGATCATAATTTCCTCAGTTGGTTGAAAAAATCAGAGGGTTCGCGAAAACAAACAAGGAGATAAACATCCAAACACCATCTGGACATAGTCGATTTGAGAATTTTTCAAGAGATAACCAAAGCTAAAAGGTATTAAACTTCGTTTTGTGAGTCCTATCTCTATCTGTATTATTTATCAACTATCCACAGTCTAGAGGAAATGTCAGTCGAAGCTGCTGAAGAATTCAAGAACCAAGGGAATGCATACCTCAAGGAGAATAAATTTCAACAGGCCGTCGAGGCATATACCAAAGCTATTGAACTGAATCCAAACAATGCTATTTATTATTCAAATAGAGCTCATGTTGAAACAAAAGTAGAGGAATATGGTTCCGCTATAATAGATGCCACCAAGGCCATTGAGATTGATAACAATTACCTAAAAGCTTACTATAGAAGAGCTATTGCAAACTCAAATTTATTCAAATATAAAGAGAGTATCAAAGACTTGAATAGAATTTTGAAAGTGAAACCAAATGATATATCATCTAAGAAACTATTAACTGAACTAAATAAGATTGAAAGAAGAATTGCATTTGAGAAAGCTATCCGAAGTGATGATGAATTTGATGACCTTTTCAAATTAAAAGCACACTTGAATGATTTATTGAGAGAGGATGACAAATATACTGGACCAAGTTTTGAAATTGATGTAACTGAATCATCACTCGAACTAAAAGGTTTAAATGATTCATTTGTTCATAATATGATTGATTGGTTCAAGAAAGGTGAAAAGCTAAGTAAGAAACTAATATTGGCAATATTGCTAAAGATCAATGAGATTGTTTCCGAGGAACCTGTTTTCAAGGAATTACAACAAGAACCAGATCATAAATTCACTATTGTCGGTGATGTTCATGGACAATTTTTTGACTTGATTCATTTTTTTGAAGATAATGGATTGGTTGGATCAAATCATAGTTATTTGTTCAATGGTGATTTTGTTGATCGTGGTAGTTGGTCATGTGAAGTTATTTTGTTATTGTACGTCTTGAAGATAATTTATCCAAAAAACATGCACTTGAATAGAGGAAACCATGAAACACTTGATATGAATAAAGTTTATGGGTTTGAAGATGAATGTAAATACAAATATGGTGATAAGGTTTACAAGATGTTTAGTAAAACTTTCATGGAGTTACCATTATTGACACTATTGAACAAAGAATTATTGATTATGCATGGGGGTTTGTTTTCGGAAGAAGGTGTTACACTAGAGATGTTGAAAGAAAGGGTACATAAAAGATCCAATCCAAAAGATGGGTTTGAAATGGAGCTGTTATGGACGGATCCACAATCAGAGAACGGTTACAGCATGAGTAAAAGAGGGATTGGTCTACAGTTTGGACCAGATGTCACACAAAAATTCTTGAAGTTGAACAACTTGAAGAAAGTTATCAGATCACATGAGGTAAGAATGGATGGATATAGTGAAGAACATGAAGGTGGATTAATCACCATCTTTAGTGCTCCAAATTACTGCGATTCTACTGGAAACAAAGGTGCTTTGATAAATGTTGATTACTCCAAGGAGACCTCTGAGCTAAGCTTCAAACAATACACTGCACAACCACATCCTCCAATGAAGCCAATGGCGTACACAAACACATCCATGATGTGAAGTACCAACCAATGTACATATTCTCATACACAGCATAGTTTTCCTAATATCTAAAATTACATAATCACTATTAAAAGCAGATTGACTAATCGCTATTGGTGTGATGACTGTGCTTCACGTAAATGGTTTATCCTAGTACAGTAATAAAAGAGGGGACACCCACTCACCGCCTCCACTATGACTTATGATACCGCGAACTCATTCTATAATTTGATGACAATCATCGAAAGAGGAGAAATTTTTGAGGTTACCCATACAAAAAAAGCGCTGACTTTGACTAAAGCGTGATTCTCTTGTTGAGTAAAGCGGTGAACGGTAAACAAACAAATGAGCTTTTGACTAATCACAACATCATCATGTTAGTCAATGTGGGACCCACTAATGTTTAGTATAAAGGAGAGGCACAATCCTTCAATCAATTCAATAATAATGGTAATCCTTTACCCAATATAAAAAAAATCATACATCAACAATGAGTGTGTTCCCTGGTGAAGACGAAGTCGCTCCAGCTTATCTCTACAAAGCTGTTGATAAAAACATTCCTCTTGAAAAGATTTACGGTCCTTATGAAGCTGACCCTGAAAACATCAAAAACAACGACATCAATGCCTTAGCTGCTGGTTGGCTATCTGAATTCAACAGTGCTCTAGCCTCTGCTAAATCCAACCCTGATGCACTGGACAAGTTCTTGTTACCACATACCGTTTGGAAGGATCACTTGGGTTTAACTTTGGATCTTCGTGATTTTATCGGTCCTGACAAGATCAAAGAACAAATTTCCAAATCATTTGATAAGATTGGGAAATTTGAATTAGATAAGAGTGCTGATTACCGTTATCCAACTGGTGTTGCATTGACAACTATACATGACGCTGAATCAAATGGTGGTATTCCAGTTGAATGGATCTTGTTGTACTTAAAATACTCAAATGAATATGGTACTGGTCGTGGTTCAATCAAATTAGTCTCTGTCAAGGATGAATCTGCTCCTATTGGATTGAGAGCCCTTTCCATCTATTCGGTTTTGGATGAGTTCACTTCCATTCCTGAAAGAGTTGGAAGAAGACGTCCCTTAGGAACCAAGCATGGTGAAAACATTCAAAGAAAGACTTGGTTAGAGCAAAGATTTGAAGAGCAAGACTACAAAGGTGATCACCAACCATTGGCTGTTGTTGTTGGTGGTGGTCAAGGTGGTTTGACTCTAGCTGCTAGATTGAAGGCTTTTGGTTATAATGTCTTAATTGTTGAATCCAACTTGAGAGTTGGTGACAATTGGAGAAAACGTTATAAATTTTTGGCTTTACATGATCCTTTCTTTTATCATAGATTACCTTATGTTCACTCTGATACTTCTCCAATCTTTCCATCAAAGGATCAATTCGCCAATTTTTTGGAATGCTGGTCTAAAATCCTGGAACTGAATATTTGGTTGAATTCAAGAGTTACTGGTGCCAGTTTCAACAAAGAAACAAAGTCATGGGAAGTTACAATTGTCAACAATTCAACCAAAGAGGTCAAGAGATTGAATCCAAAACATTTGGTTTTTGCAACCGGTCATTCAGGTGAACCAAACGTTCCAACTTTCCCAGGTCAAGAAAATTTCAAAGGTGAAATAGTTCATTCATCACAACATACCTCCGGTGCCAACTATGTTGGGAAGAAAGCAGTGGTCATTGGTGCTTGTAATTCTGCCCATGATATTGCTCAAGATTTCTATGAACAAGGTGCAGCATCTGTTGCTATGGTTCAAAGATCATCAACCTGCGTTATCTCCAGTGACGATGGTGTTACTGTCAACTGTCGTGGTGTTTATGATGCTGACGGTCCAGATATTGATACTGCGGATTTACTGTTACACTCAAATCCACTGTTTCTGACTAACCTGATAATGCAACAACAATATAGAGAATCATCTGCTTTGGATGCCCATTTATTGAAAGGTCTGGAAGCTAGAGGTTTCAAGACAAATGCAGGTATGGGTGGTACTGGTTTATTTGGTCTTTACTATCGTCGTGGTTCTGGTTATTATATTGATGTTGGTTGTTCCACATTGATAATTGAAGGCAAAATCGGAGTCGAACATGGAACCATTAAAAGATTTCTGGAACATGGTCTTGAATTAGATAATGGTACAATCATTGATGATGTTGACATCGTCGTGTTGGCCACTGGGTACTCAAACATGAAGGAAACCGCAAGAAAAACATTTGGTGATGAAGTTGCCGATAAATTGAAACCAGTCTGGAATTTTGACGAAGAAGGTGAATTCAAAACTATGTGGAGAGATAGTGGTCATGAAAACTTTTGGTATCAAGGTGGGAATTTGGCTATGGTGAGATACTATTCCAAGAGATTGGCATTGCAGATCATTGCTAAGGAAGAAGGATTCGAATGAGTTAGTTTTCTTCGTTCTGAGGTGTATACTACTACCAGCGTACTTGTTTTTGGTGTTCCAAATGTTGCTTAGCACTTAGTTTATATTATTTATTTGATATTTATAATTTACTCTTCACTCTTGAATCATCTAAATCGTAAAACCATTGCAATCCCTCTTATTCAATCAACATCTTCAAACAAAGAATAGTTTAACGTTTTAAGTAACATCCGAACACCGCTTCATGTCGTTCATTTTTTTTTCAACCACCGAAAAATGAAAACAAAGTCGAACTTCACTAACAACGAAAGTCAACAAACAACCGCTTCAAATCAACCCGATCCTGTCAAAAACACTTCCATTCCGTCATTGCCATCAATCAAAGGTTTAGGACAACTGTGGAGAATTTGCGTTGGAATCAATTAATTGAAGAAGGTTCTTCCTAATACTCTAATCAATCTCAGGGCTAGAAAGCTACGCCAGCAAAATGTCTTCAGTCATTGATGAAGAAGAACATCGTGGAGCTTCCTCAGATGCGGAAGGAAACCCAGATGATTTACAACAAGAAGAGCCATTTGACTCCTCTGAAGAGGAAGAGGATGATGATGAAGAAGAAATGCAAAAAATCCGTGATGGTTTCATTGTTGATGATGAAGATGATGACACTCGTGAAAAACGTAAAAAAAAACATAAACGTCGTCATGCTGAAAGAAAAGATGATGAGGATTTGTTGGATGAAGACGATCTTGAGTTGGTGATGGAGAATTCAGGAGCTGCTTCTGCTGCCAAAGAGAAGTCAAAATTCAAAAGATTAAAGAAAGCCCCAGTTGAAGAACCGAAAAAAAGAACCACAGATTTAAATGATTTCTTTTCTGACGACGAGGAAGAAGAAGAGATAGACGAGAATATTGAATCCTCTAAAAAATCACAAAAATCATCTGGTCGAACCGTTATCGATGAATTGGATGATTTCATTGAAGATGATGAGTTTTCAGATTTGGACGAAGAAGCCCGTGAAGAAGCACGCAGAAGACGTAAAGAAGAAAGACTAAAACCAACAGAACTTTCTGGTATTGATTCTGAAAAGGTTGATGAACTTTATGATATATTTGGTGATGGTGAAGATTATGCTTGGGCCCTTGAAGATGAAGATGAGGATGCTGAATTCAGAGAAGATGAATCTAGACCACAATTGAAAGATATCTATGAACCTGAAGAACTTAAGGCTAGAATGTTAACAAGTACTGATAAGGTCATAAGAGATACTGATATTCCAGAACGGTTCCAGGAACTACGGAAACCTATCAAGAACTATACATTAAGCCCTGAAGATTTTGCAGTGGAACAGCAATGGGTTGCTTATCAACTGTCAACTGAACTCTCACACAAGAGAACACCAAACTTCGATGAGGCAGCCTTCAACAAAGCAGTTGCTGATGTCCTTACATTCATCTCCAAAAACAACCTAGAAGTACCATTCATCTACTCTCATCGTCGTGATTATTTGCTAAAAACAACAATTTATGGTGAAGGTGATGATGCACATACAGATGTTGAGACATTACTAACGGAGGATGACTTATGGAGGACTGTTCAATTAGATATTGAATATCATGCTTTATTAGAGAAGAAGAACCAAGTGATGAACCTAATTGTTTCATTACAAATCGAGGACAGTGATTTCACCGTGACTGAAGCATTTGGTGAAGCCCGTTCCATTACTGATTTACAAGATATCTATGATTACTTGAACTTTGAATACAGTGCTCAATTGAAAGATCTTGGTCTGAAAAGAGCCAAAACTTCCATTCATGATAAAATCAGAAACGATAGATTATATGAACTTGTCAATGCTATTGGTATTTCTCCTAATGATTTTGCTGAAAATATTGTTGCCAACTCAAAACTTCACATCACAACAGATCATCACTCAACTCCACTCGCATTAGCTGAATCTATTTGTGGAGATGAAACCTCCCTATACGCCAAATCCTCTCAAGCGATTGAAGCTTCTAAACATTTCTTTGCTGAGCAATTCTACAACAACTTAAAAGTCAGAAAGTTTTTCAGAGATCTTTATCAATCATATGCTAATTTCTCTGTTGTTTTGACAGAATCTGGTCGTTTGAAAATTGACAAAAACAGTTCTTATGCCGATTTCAAATATGCCATCAACCGTTCTGCTGACGAATTTTATGAAAAGCCAGACTTCTTCTTGAGAATGTTAGAGGCTGAAGCGGCACATTTGATTGTGATTAAAGTTGAACCAATTTCATATGATCAATTGTTTGAAAATCTATACAATTTGATTGCATCTGATGGTCAATCTGACGTTGCTGCCGAATGGAATGTCTTCCGTCGTTCTGCATTGGAGATTGCAACTAAGAAGTTGTTCCCTGTCATCGCTTTGAACATTAAGGAAACTTTACGTCGTGACTGTGAACGTTTATTATTCTTTCAAGTACGTGCTGAATTTTTGAAAAAGATCGATCAAGCTCCATTTCAATCAAGAAGAGAAGCCGCTGTTGCAGGTTCAGCCCCAAGAGTATTTGCTGTTTCTCCAGGTAATGGTGCATACGGTCAAGATTCCATCATTGGTGCTTTCTTGAATGAATCAGGTGAAGTGGTTGAGACCTATAAATTTGATGAAAATGCCATGATCCCAAGAGATAGATTAGCTGAGGGTGAATTATCCTTCGATGTTGCATTTTCTGATGCTATCAAAGATGCTGATCCTGATGTCATCGTGATCAACGGATTCAACGTTAAAACGCATAAACTATACACCAAGATCAAAGAGATTGTTGATTATTTCCAATTACAAGTTGATGGTCAGATGATTGATGTTATTTATGTTAATGATGAAGTTGCTGTCAGATATCAAAACTCGAAGAGAGCTAAGGACGAGTTCCCATCTAAGTCAAGTTTGGTCAGATATACCATTGCTTTAGCTCGTTATGCTCAATCTCCATTACTGGAATATGTTACGCTAGGTGATGATATTACTACTCTGTCATTCCATAAATATCAATATTTATTATCAGAGGATAGCTTGAGACAAGCCATGAACACTGCCTTGGTTGATATTGTTAATATGGTTGGTATTGATATTAATGCTTGTGTTACTAACTCATATCTAGCATCCTTACTTCCATACATTTCTGGTCTTGGTGAACGTAAAGCTTCTGGATTACTGAAAGCTGTTCAGCAGCACCCATTATTCAGTCGTCAAGCTTTGATCACAAATCAAAACATAAAGATTGGTACCACAATTTTCTTAAACTGTGCAAGTTTCTTGCGTATTCCTCAGAATAGATCAGACGCAGTTAACTCTGGTGGTGAAGTTGAAGCTGTGACATTATTGGACGACACAAGAATTCATCCAGAAGATTATGCCTTAGCTGAAAAGATGGCTGCAGATGCGCTAGATCTGGATGAAGAACAAATCGAGGAGTTGAGAGATGCACCAGTTGGTGATACTGTTATCGATAAACTTTTGGATCAAGGTGTTGGTTTATTACAAAGTTTGATTCTAGAGGATTATTCAAGACAATTGGAAGAATCTTTTGATAAAAAGAAAAGAGCTACACTACAGATGATTTTGGAAGAATTACAGGAACCATTTGCTGAGATCAGAAGAAAGTTCCATGTATTACAATCTGGAGAAATCTTTGAGACTTTGACTGGTGACAGTCCTGACAATTTCTATGCTGGGATGGTTGTTCCTGTTTCTATCAGACGTGTCAATAGATATCAAGTTAACGCACAAACATCAAATCAGATAGAATGTGTTGCTCTACCTAGTGAATATGATCCTGTTCCTTTTCCAGATAAATATCAGGTGGGTCAATCAGCTCAAGCCAAACTGTTAACTGTTAATTATGATGCTTTTACTGCTGAAATCAGTCTTGCTGAGTATGACGTCAAACATCCTGTTGTCAAGGCAACTTTCGAAAAACCTGCAAACAAATGGGATGTACACCGTGAAACGTATGACACTGAATCTGAAATGAGACAAACAGTTCAAAGTCAAAAAAAGACAAGAATCATCAATCATCCCTTCTTCCAAAATTTGACCGCTGGTCAAGCTCAAAATTATTTGGCTCCAAAACCTCGTGGTGCTTGTGTTATAAGACCTTCTTCAAAAGGTAATGATCATATCACCATAACCTGGAAAGTTGACAACAATTTGTATCAACATATTGATGTTGTAGAACATGAGAAAGAAAATGAGTTCAGTTTGGGTAAGAGATTGACCATTGGATCCGAATCATTCACAGATTTGGACGAGATTGTTGAGCGTTATATTGGTGGTATTGTTCATAACTTGAATCAAATGTTAAATCATGATAAATTCCGTGCTGGCTCCCAAGAAGAAGTTAGCAAATGGTTGGATAACTTTTCAAAAGCTAATCCAAGCAAAGGTGCATATGCATTCTGTCTAAATCATAAAAGACCTGGTTATATCTCACTTTTATTCAAAACGAGTGCTACATCACAAGTATTTAATTGGAGTGTAAGGGTTGTTCCTCAAGGTTTTATACTTCTTGATTATCCATATCCTGATATGACACTACTGTGTAACGGTTTCAAAACTGTTATAAAGACAAAGGCACAGGGTCCACAAGCACCTAAACAACGTTATCAATCTCATGGAGCCTCATATCCAAACAGAACACAAGGTCAGTACAATAATGGTGGAAATGGCTATGATTATAGTCGTTCATATCAGAGTGGTAACGTTAATTATTAATCATATTGAGGATTGTTATTGATGTTTGTGTTTTGCTATTTCATTTCTGTCATGGGTTGTTGTATAATCATTTATGGGTTGGTACTTATTTGATCGTTTCTCAAGGAATAACACCTATATCAAAAAAAATTAAATACATTTGTTTTTATACATTAGTTTGTAGAACGGTCATCACACTAATTCTTCCAACTCTTCTCTTGACTTGGCGGCACGTTGTTTGAATTCTTCTTCTTCATCTCTTTCATCTTCTCTTGCTTCCTCTTTAATAAGATCATCAATATCATAATCAAAGGTGGATGGATCAGCATCAACGCTTTCTTTCTTGACTTTTCTATTACGAATTATATTACTGGACTCATTAATATTGGCTTTGAACTTGATTGGGACATTTTCCTTTGATACTTTGATATTCTTCAACTTGGCTAATTTTGAATTCTTTTGACGTTCTTCATTCTTCAATCTCTCAGCATCTTCCGGTGATATATAACCGTATGATTCTTGTGAAGATAATGGCTCATCGTCTTTCTTGTATGAGTGTTTGTGTGTGCGCTCAAATTTGTATGATCCAATTCCTGAAATCAATGGAAGTAAAACCACCACAAATATCACTATTGCGAATATAATAACGAAGACGAAAAGTTCCATCTCTGAAATTTCCTTTGAATCAATTCACAAAGAATGAATTATCTGCTTTTTTGGCTTAACGAACTTTTCTTTCTTTGTTCTTTTTCATTTTTTTTTCCTCTCTTCTAACGGATTTGAAGGAAGTACTAAAAAATTGTGGATGATCTTAAAAATTGTTAGTATGACGAAACTTTACAACTCTTTCCGGCTGAATATAGCTTGATTCACCACATTTTCATATAATATTGGCATGTTCAGAGTATACAGGTTGAGTTCCTTAAGAAGGCTGTCGTTAGCAGCTCCAAAACGTATCAATCCTTTTCTTTTTAATACAATCACCTCACGAACCAATAGCATCAATGGATTATCAATCATGAACAGACACTACTCTATAAAGACCACCGATGGGCAAGATGCTTTGGGTGCGATTGATGAACTGTCTGTCAATGAATATCATAATATAACAGAGGATTATCTTGAGCTTCTAACCGATCATCTAGTTGACTTGGGCCAGGAATTTCCAGGAGTTGATGCTGAATACTCAGTAAGTTGAACCTTTATGAGTCCCATACAGAATATTTTACTAACCCAGTTTGCTCATAGCACGGTGTGTTAACGCTTGAACTCCCACCAAATGGAACATATGTTATCAATAAGCAACCACCAAATAAACAAATATGGCTGAGTAGTCCAGTCTCTGGTCCTGATAGATTTGACCCAATAGATGGTTGTTGGGTATCTCTAAGATCAAAAGAAAGATTGGGCGATGTGTTGAGAAGAGAAGTCTCTGAGACTGTGGGGCAACAAGTAGCTCTGAAGGGTATTGATGACCAATGAACAGAAACCACTAAGACTCTCTAATGTATATAGTTCGGGATATTCCATTGTTATCAGAAACTAATATATAATTGTTTATTAAACTGGTGTATTTAAATCCTTGGAAACTTCTGACCGCCTTTCAGGCGATTTGTCTCTCTTGTCATTATCATCCTCGTCACGTCTTTTCTTATCTGGTCTTTTATCGTCTCTGTGTCTGTGACGATGACTTCTGTGGTTGCGATGTTCATTATGTTTATTTCCATCCCTGGCCTTCATCAGCAGTAGAGGATCTGCAAATTCATCAACTGCTGTATTTGTATCCGTAGATGCTTCACCTTCACCATCTAATGCAAAGTCCTTTTTGAAACTCTCCTTCATTAGTTCTTCATATTCTTCATCATAGTCACGCTCCTCATAAAAAGCATGATCAACTCTGATTATCCTTCCCAGTACTTTGGTGCCATTCAAGTTATCGACAGCAAGAATAGTTGACCTCTGATCCTCATATTTCAGCCATCCAAACCCTTTACTCTTTCCTGTCTCTTTATCTCTTACCAGTTTCATATGAACCGGTACACCATATTGAGAAAAAATAACCAGCACATCACCTTCGTTCAACTCATAAGGCAAAGATCCAAAGACTGTTAGCTATCATTAGTAACTATATCTAGGTAGAAAAGTCCAAAGGGAATACTTACAAATATATGCTGAATCTTTGTATTCCTGATGCCATGATGCCTCAATCGGTATACCAGCTTCTAGTTCTCTTTGATTCAGACGCTCAATGTTTCGCACTTGGCTATGGCATTGTTAGTATAACACAAGTAATCAGCTGTAATGAAAATAACTACTCACTTCATCTCTCTCAATATCGTTTGTAATCTATATATCTCTTAACATTGACAAGAGAAGACGTCCTTCTGTATTTTGATTTCACTAAGACAATTACGATCCACGTGACTTTCACGTGACTTTTTGAAACTTCCTTATATCCATCAATCTTTCACTATTCCACCTTTTTTACCCAGTTTCTGATTGTTCATAGTGCACCCTGTTCATTATTTGGTCTTTGACGCCCGTTTGCTTCAGATATTCAAGCAAGTCACTCAGTTCAACTCAACATGTCACAATCGTCAGCCAAAATCATCAGGTCCCTGGCACAATATACTCCTTGCGATGTCAGCGATGCTCTTGTGAAGTTTGGCCATAAAAACGGTGGGTTCTTTCCTAATCTCACCAGATTCTCCCAATCATCTACGACCAATTCATTGTCAACAGTTGGATCTGCTTATACTGTCCTTTATGCTCCTTTAAGTGATCCCCGTCCAGTTGTCAAAGGTGGATACATTGACTCTGTCCCCAAAGATGCATTCGTCGTTGTGGCACTTACTGAAGACTTACAGAAGGAGAGTGCTCCGTATGTTAAAGTGAACAATGCATTGTACGGTGGACTGATGAGTACGAGAGCGAAATATCTCGGATCGAATGGTACAGTTGTGTTTGGACGTATTAGAGATGTCAATGAGCATAGAGACTTAGAATATCCAGTCTGGGCCTATTCATTGGGAACGACAGCACCAGGACCAGTGGTGAAAGTTGTTGGTGTGAATGTCCCTCTGAAGATTCTTGTTGGTGATGGAGATTTCCAAACGATACACTCTGGTGATTTGATCGTTGGGGATGAAAATGGGATTGTTAGAATACCAACTGATGTTGACATTGATGCTCTATCTGAATACATCCCAAAAAGAGTTAAGGCTGATGAGCTTGTTGCTGAAGATATTAAGAATGGGAAACCAGCAGGTGCTTCTCAAAAGGAAAGAAGATCCAACTTGTAGCGAATGAACGATGTTGGAATGCTACCCTCCCGTCCTGTTACTACAAAGGAGGACGCTATTATGAGTGATGAGTCTGTATTATAATGCTTCACATTTATTTACCACTCTTCTTCTTGCTGGCTTCGGCAACTAACTCTTCAAATATTTGAGCTTCTTCTTGTTCAGCTTTTGATCTAGTGGTATTCTTGAAAACAGTCCCTAAAAGTAACAAACTTTCAGCTCTCTTTATCAAGGTTTTCTTGTCTTCTGATTTATCATGTAAAACTTTGTCACAAACATCTCTCAGTGTTGATTGGATTTCATATTTAGATCCATGCCATGCTGCATTTAAAACTTTTCCCATTAAAAGTTTTTCTAGTTCTGCAACCTCTTCCTCAGTCGGTTTCTGTATCACTTCACCAGTCTTAGGATCAACCAAATCACCTTCAGTTTCTTTCAACTCTTGTATCTTTTGCAATTCTTGCATCGTGGATTGTGCATCTAGTGCAGTCGATATCGTTCTGAATGTATCCATGACGATTCCACCTTTGGCTTTAGCAGATGAGAAAAATCCTGGAATACCCAGGAATTGTTGTGAATCCAAGAATATTCTGGCTTTGGATATGTACACCTTCCCGATTGTATGTACTATATCTAGGCCAAACGATTCCATCTTCAAAGTATTTGCCTCAATTTCAAACTTTTTGATGAATGATTCTTTACATTGTTCATCATAGGTTGATTCAGTCAATACTGATAGTCGCTCTATTAGCTTCTTGGAAAGTTTGGATATTGATTCTTCTTTCTTCTTACGTACTTCTTCCTCGTGCTCTTCTAGTTTAGTCTTCTCTTTCTCTTTCTCTTTCTCTTCCACTTTCTCAGTGGACTCTTCATTTACAACTCCATCTTCATCAGTTCCGGAAAGTAACTGCAACCTCTCTTTTGAGCCCTCGGATAATTGTACAGGTACTGGATCTGAGTTTTTGGTTGTTTTTCCTTGAGTAGAGGCGTGAATCTCTTCTTTAGGTTTAGCAGGGCTCTTTGAGGAGGCATCGCCTATGTTAGTGGTTTCTTGGTCATTGGTAGAATCTTTCCCTACTTCCTCTTCTTTTTCTCTCTTCTCCTTTTTTTCTTTCTCTTCTTCTTCATTAAGTTCAGCACTTTTCGTTAAATCTTTAAGCAAACTTAACTCTCCAATATAGGACTCGAATGCTGACCCACCAAAAATGACAGCAAAATATTCACCAGCATCTTCAAAACCAGCATTTGGAACAGCAGATTCTTTACCAAACTTATCATACTTGGCTCTCAGTCCTTCATCACTAAGAACTTGATAAGCTTCCGATATAGCTTGAAACTTTTCAGTGGCTAATGGATCATCTATGTTTTTATCTGGGTGTGCTTTGATCGATTTCTTTCTGTAGGCTTTTTTGATGTCACTTGCAGAAGCATCAACAGATATCTCTAGAATGTCATAATATGTAGTATCGGCAACCATGATGATTCAGTTTCTTTGATAATTCGATGAAAGAGGATGACACTCATGGATCGTAATTAAGTGATTTTTAGTCTAAACGTTTTTCCGGTAGCACAAAAAAGTGCGTGTAAATATCAGTACGTGTTAGCTGGAGGGCACCAGCCTTGCGTAATTTCCAGAACTTACCGTTATCGCTGGTATCTTGATCAACTACGCATTTGTTGTTACTTCTTACAGAAAGAGAGATCTACATTATTGTTGAAGATAGTAAAGTGTCATTGATATCTGGCTCAATCAAACTTTGTAGTTGTAACATGCCTCGAAAAATTCAAACTCCAACTTGCACATATCGACAAAAATTTGTTCAACAGAGTCATCACCAACTCTATCAACCTCTTCTTTCAAAAATTGGACCCATGGTTCAAACACTGGACCACTATGAAGATCAATCCATTCTCTGTGTTTCCATTCGAGATCTTCTGGGATTGACTTCTGATCAATGGCATCCTTGGCCCATTTCAGGTAGACATTCTCCATTAGGTAGTGAGCAGTTATGAGTTGTTTGTAACTGTAGTGGTTCCAGTTGAGCAACTGCTTCAGGTAAGCAACATATGTCTCAATTTGCGGAATGATCACCTTCTGATAACTTTCAGGTTCTGTCACTTTCGAAGATAGTAATTCTATGCATTTCTGGAAATAGTCATTCTCACTATTTGCAAAAAATCCAATCTGTTTGGACAGTTTGATTTGGGACTCATCATCCTCACATAGTGAAGCAGCTTTGCAAGTCAATCTGATACCGACCTGAAAGAACTTCATGTCTTGAACCAAGTAGGTGAGGAGACGTTCATCTGACAGGGTTCCATTGCATAGCTCAGTGGTCAATCTGTGTGTCGTAGCCTTGGTGAGGATAGCTTGATGCCTTTGGAGCAAATCGTCTGAGAATCCCATTTTTGCCACCTTCAAATCAAGAAATGCTAGTACAGTCTTTCTAGAATTTTGAAAAAAGACAAAGTCTGTGGACCTTATACTTTGTGAATGCGAACTAATATATAGTGATACAAATATGCACATACAAAGATTGAATAACATCTCCCATCTCCAAGCCGCTTTTGAAGCGATTTTTTCTAGTTGAGTCCAATGAATGATTTTATCCAGAGTCAAGTTCACACCATTCCTAATACAGTTGCTCCTATAACAGAATGAGCAGGGTGATTGATAGTGTTTTGGTTATAGAGTCCCGATGTTTTGTGTCTTGTGGCCGAGATCATAGTTCAGGTAGACTCGGAACTTGAGAAATCTTGACAAGGATTCTCTAGAAGAATCCACATCCAGACATTTCCTCAGTATCATTCGTCTGATCCCTATGTCTTGACAGCCTGCAGAGGTCAAAGAGATGAGTAAGTAGAAGCCTTAGATTACAATATCAGCTTAATTGATAAACTGGACGCTACTAAAAATTGAAATTCCGACTGATTTTGACCTCGGTTTTGAAAAGTGCCATAAAATTTTGTACGTCTGCTTAGCGAAATTTAATTAGTAAAAGAGTTTTGGTAGTATACAAAAGTTACTCTATATTAAGTAATTGATAGCTATAAACCTGTGCTAACAATATCTTTGGACCTACCACTGATTCACTTTGCTACTCTTCTAGCATTTGCAGCATTATTGAAGATATGAAGAGTAAAAAAATAGTTGCTATTGTCCTAGATCCAGATGATCTAGATGAAGAACTGGCATTATGGTCTTTTGATGCTGATGGAAATTTAGCTCGAGTTGAACCCAAGAAATCACAGAAATCGGCGTCCAAGGTGCTTCGTGGGTTCCTGAATACCGACCTTCCATATATCAAATATCAGGATGAGGACCCTTTTAGTCTCTATGATCCAGAAGTGAAGAAAATGCATACGAGGATATTCAGGGTAAAAGATGCCATGTTGGAAAGAGATACTGATATTACGAATGCAATAGGAATGAAGAATAAGAAAACTGAGAATGTTGAGTTTCTGCGAGAGAATTTTTACCTTCCTGGACTACCGAATTTGATACATGAAGAGTATCCATTATTCAGACCTGATATCAACAATAGTCATGAGCTTTCCAATGATGAATTTTACGATAATTTTGTGAGACCATTCTATGAAATACTCGATAAAAATAAAAGAGATATAACTGATTCCCAGCTCATTGAACGAATGAGAGACATGGTGCTCTATCAAGTCCCAATAGCATATGAAGCATATTTCAGTTTTGATCTTCAAGAATTCTATGAGACTTTTATGCACACAAGTCTTGAGTGGATCGTTGAGATATACAGCAGCTTCATATACAAAGAGAAAGATCTAAGGAAGTTCTTCAAGAAAACTGACAAGTCATACAAACCAATATTATCCAAAGAACCATTCAAGTCGCTCAAACCGATCGGATCAGTAGGAGAGTCTGCATTCCCTTTTGCCATTTCAGATGCTGATACCCAAATGCTCAATCAAATGCTGGTTCATGTCGAAATAGTCAATTTATCACTAGGAATAGGTGAAGGTTACGAGCTCTTCTTTGAGAGTAAGAAGAAGAATTTTGCTAACGAGAAAATAATGGGTTCAGATGCAACAAAACTTAACAACTTCATCAAGAGATTCTCAAAGTGTGTTGCTATCTGTTTGAACTCCAAAACTAATAAATTCGTTATGACTGATTATTACTGGATTGGGGTGTTTGAAATTGAAGACGTTCTGGACGGTGAAGTTGAAGATGTTAAAACATTATTTTCCAGAGTCAAGCTTCGCCACTTTTCATATTACAACTTTGAGAATGATAAGAAGCTCACTATCAGAAACATCCTTGCTTCATTCTTCTATACAAAACCAGAAGAATACTTAGAAACACAAACCAAAATTACACAGCTGAACTATAAAATTGTCAAGGAATGGATTAGTTTCAAGAAACAGGGATCTTCCCTCCTGTTACAGAATGATCGATCACGCAAGAGATTCAAGAAATCCCCATTTATTTATAGAACCGACAATGGTCTTTCATTTACCAAACAGAACGTTGATCTTGACCTTAGCCTCTTAGAATTCATCGCGATTGGTCATCAGTGGTCATGTCAAACACTAGGAGTTGATCTCAGAAAGATGTTCACTGATAAACAACATTTGAATGGCCTAGACTACAAAGTTGACCCTAAAAAATACAATGCATTGTTATCTGTCTATGATGAATACTATCAAGATGCCGATTTCTCATTGAATGAAAGACATGTCAAATCAGAGTCTGCCAAATTTGGTAACCCTACTGTTTTGAATAATGCAAAGGCAGTTTTTGAAAAATGGGAATCAAATGTTAGAGCTTATAATAAAGCGAAGTCGTTACAAGGTGATGTTTTGGCAAGAGTAATAGATTATGGTTACTTGGAGGATAAACCATACAATGGTAAAGAAGTTCATTTCAAGACTGATGGTTACTACCTGCTGTATGAACCAATCGGTGATACAAATGATCTAGTCACCGTTGATGAGTCTGATTCTACACACTATGAACTGTCCAAAGAGGCATTACAGAAACTCCACAAAGTCGGTGTCACATTCAACCCATCAACTGAACCGATTCAAGACATTTTCAAATTTTACAAAAATAAGGTCTACATCATCAACTTGGAGGACGTTAGTGTTACTCCTACTAACTCAAATATTAGACGTGATTTGGCTCAACTTGATAGAATCTTCAATAAAAAATCAGATTTGAGCTATCTAAGCTCCAAAAGAAGAAGAAGCACATCCAATAACAATAAGTGCCAAATACATAAGAATATGTGGCTGCCTATATTATCCTCCGATGCATTTGGAGCTGATAGTGCTTTGGAATTCTTGGATGAGGATGACAATGAGGAAGAATACTAGCTTATTCAATAATAATAATAATAGACAGATTTCGAGTGTGGCCCGATCCCCAAACCTCGTAAGTCACGTGAAGTTAATAAATTTATTTTCAAAAATAAAAAAAAAAAAAATTCGAAAAAAAAAAAAAAAACAATACGACACCGAAATACGCAAACTACCACTTTATACTTACTCCCAAAACCTACTCTCTAGAGAAAGGCACTCATATACACACATTTTACACCACAATCAGACATTCTTCTTGTTTTCCAGGCGAAAAATCGTTCATAGACGGCTGATACTTGAGTTCCCACTTTTTTCTGGAAAATTTGCTCCACACAAAGCACAAACCAATAGTGTACAATACAAAATCATATTCAAGCGGATATCTTGGATCTCTGACGCAATATTCACTCATATAAGGTGTTTCAGGTGACATTAAGCTAGCTGGACGTTTTCTAGCTCATCAGTTGAAAGCAGGAAAGAGCATACACCCAGACCCAGAGGCCACAAGCTATAAATTCACAATGACATCTTTTTCACACAATCCGAACAACCATCTTTCAAGAAGAGCTTCAATGACTGCTACAGCTCCATATACAATTCCATCCAAGCCTAGTCACAACACACCTTTCTCACCTCCAAGTTCACACTCAAATGTTCATATTCCTCAACGTCAAACACACCCAAATGGTCAAACGACTACCAGTGGGACGCAACAGTCACTATCTTCATCTGTTCCGGTATTGAGTAGAGAGTTCGTTGTTAGAAGAATCAGTGAAGGTGAGAGTGGTAGATTGAAAGAAGAGTTGAAATGTGAGGCGTGTGGTAAAGGTTATAAACATATATCATCATTAGCAAAGCATCTCTGGGAACACACACCAGAATGGAATGTCACTAAAAAGTTACTTATATCAAAGCATCAACAAGTTCAGCTTTTGGAAGCAGCCAGTATTTTGGTTTCCATGAATGAAGTTTCACCAAGTCCAAAAACAAACAAACAAAAGTTCCCAACCATCAATGAAGAAGTTAAATTCAATCGCAAGTATAGAGAAAATTCACCAACTCCAATCAGTGAGCAACCAGATGAGACGGATGATCTCAATATCAAACTTAGAACAGGTTCAATCTCCCAATATCCGCCAAGTCAGATTCAAGGAAGTTCTCCAGCCAAATTCCACAACAACGGTGGTTTCTTAGATACACCTTCAAAACTAAATACCAGCACCTCTGCATCAGGTGAAGACAGTGAATCACACACTCCAAACAGTGATCTGAATAATGAAAATGCAATAATTGATGATGAAGAAGAGGAGGTACCGGCAAAACGAAATGGACAGGATGATGAAGATGTTGGGGTTTTCGGTAATATGGACTGATTGAAAAGTTAATGCTTCGATGCTTTGTTATTTTTTCTTGTTTTTATTGGGTCATGGATATCTCAGGTATGTTACTCATTACTCCAGAGGTTACAATGAGGGTTTTTTTTTTTTTATGTTTTCTGCTTAATGTAAGCGTTGAGTATTGGTATGGCCTTTCCAACTCTATTTCCTCTCAATCTGGTTCATCATTGATTTTCTTTTTTATCTTTACCTTCCTTCTGGTTCCTATCTTCAGTTCAATATTCTTAATGATTCTATCATATATTTGTTTCTGCTTTTACATCAGAGATACTTCTCATTGCATTTTCTAGTTACTTTTGGAAAGAAATTATTATGCTCACAATCAGAAATTATACATCACGTCACTTAATGATAGACTTCACGTTTAATTATAAACACTGTAGAACTTCAACCCTCCTCATGTTCCCCCCCCCCCCCCTGTATTCCTTTACTTACTTTTCATTGTGGTGGCTTAACTTCTACTTGGATCGTCTTTTTTTATCTTT